>CAUJNA010003764.1:0-109435 GCA_963377175.1 Effrenium voratum | reverse complement strand
GATGGAACCGGATGGAACCGGATGGAACCGGATGGAACCGGATGGAACCGGATGAGACGGAAGCGGATGGAGCCGGATGGATGGAACCGGATGGAACCGGATGGAACCGGATGGAACCGGATGGAACCGGATGGAACCGGATGAGACAGAAGCGGATGGAACCGGATGGATGGAACCGGATGGAACCGGATGGAACCGGATGGAACCGGATGGAACCGGATGGAACCGGATGGAACCGGATGGAACCGGATGGAACCGGATGGAACCGGATGGAACCGGATGGAACCGGATGGAACTGGATGGAACCGGATGGAACCGGATGGAACCGGATGGAACCGGATGGAACCCGGATGGAACCGGATGGAACCGGATGGAACCGGATGGAACCGGATGGAACCGGATGGAACCGGATGGAACCGGATGGAACCGGATGGAACCGGATGGAACCGGATGGAACCGGATGGAACCGGATGGAACCGGATGGAACCGGATGGAACCGGATGGAACCGGATGGAACCGGAAGGAACCGGATGGAACCGGATGGAACCGGATGGAACCGGATGGAACCGGATGGAACCGGATGGAACCGGATGGAACCGGATGGAACCGGATGGAACCGGATGGATGGAACCGGATGGAACCGGATGGAACCGGATGGAACCGGATGGAACCGGATGGAACCGGATGGAACCGGATGGAACCGGATGGAACCGGATGGAACCGGATGGAACCGGATGGAACCGGATGGAACCGGATGGAACCGGATGGAACCGGATGGAACCGGATGGAACCGGATGGAACCGGATGGAACCGGATGGAACCGGATGGAACCGGATGGAACCGGATGGAACCGGATGGAACCGGATGGAACCGGATGGAACCGGATGGAACCGGATGAGACGGAAGCGGATGGAACCGGATGGATGGAACCGGATGGAACCGGATGGAACCGGATGGAACCGGATGGAACCGGATGAGACGGAAGCCTCCAGCATCCTGGCCAACTTCCGCAGCGACGCCAGGTCGTTGAGCGAGGCCGTGACGGCCAGCGAGTCGGTGGCCGCCTGGCCGAAGGGCTGAGTGGCTGAGGGGCTGAGGGAAGAGAGCCTTCCGTTCCAGCGAGCCTTGCGCACGATCCAGGACCTCCACGATTGGCGGGATTGGGCAAAACTGGAGCGAAAGCTACAAATGCCTCTCTGGGAGGGAATTCAGGAAAAACTGATGAAAAGGCTGAAAAGGCGGGCATGGTCGAGCCTGTCGTCACAGGCGCTCTTTTCCAGCTCAATGGCATGCTGGTCGCCCTTGTCCTCACAACGCAGGGTTCCTTCAGCAAGTTCCCGAGTGAACCCCCAAGCCACAGATGCAATCGGAGTCTGAGAAGTCGACTGCAATTTTTGCAACCTGGATTACGCTGCAAAAGCTCAAGATGATGATGTTTCAGAGTGTGTCATATGCAGGTCTCGGTTCGGCGCGGCCACCACGGATGCCCTGCGAACAGACTCGTGCCAGTCATCAAGCCTTGAAGCGAAGGTTCTTCAAGGAAGCACTGCCAATCGGAGTCAGACAGGTGAGACCCCGTGCCTGGGAGAGATCCAGTCTATCGCTTCGCGGCTACCCTTGGGCACGAGTGCTGCAATCGCCTGCAACCATGCGGAAAACAGATGGGCGAGGAATCGGCCCCGACTCTCCTCCCTGGCCGTTTCTGGCCCCTGGCCTTGATGGCTGACTCCCTCACAGTTCCCATCTGATCCTAGCGAAAGAGTGACAGCAGCACGGCGACGCTTTCGCGGCTTTCACGAGACGCCCTCCTCGAGCAGCTGCTTGGCGGCTTCGACGGTCTCCGCGCAGTTCTGGCACCGAGATGCGCAACGATCCAAGGACTGAAGAAGGCCAATGTCGCTCCCGGCCGAAAGCGCAAACAAATTGAAAGAAAGAATTGCATTCAAAACAAGCACACAATATATTGTTGTAACGGTTGTCCCTTCTGCTCAATTCGCTGCCCAGGTGCTGGAGCAGCTCTGGCTGCCATGGTGTCCATCGCAGCCCTGCGCACCTTTCCCGCTCGCAACTTTACGCCACAAATCGGCTGCGGTCGCTTCCAGATGTCTCCATTGCGCTGGCGATGCTGAGCACGTGACGCCCCAGTCCTCATCCTTGAGGCACTTTCTGACAGCCGCGTCCACCTGCGGATCTGGCGAACAGTCAAATGGGACAGTTGCTTCGGGACCAGTGATTTCTACTCGAAAATGTTCAAGGCCTCAAGGTCCAGCGACGTGCCCCTGGTAGCCTCAGCACTCTTCCTTGAGACTCTTCAGGTTAACATAAGGGGCTGGGCGTGGCCGTGCTTGCCAGTGATGTCGGCCAGGGTGCTGAGAGCTGCTATCCTGGTCCATTCCTGGGACGCAAATTTCATGCACCCGGCATTGCATCCGGACTCTCCAGCTGGGAGCTTCACACAGGTGCTGGACACACGCTCCAGCGTGGCCTTGACCTCACTCTCTTGTGGATCAAAGTGCTCAGCGCGCGTAGGGCTTGCCCTTGGCTGACCCTTGGCCTGCTGCAGTGCGTTCGTCGCCGATGTCGGCAACCTTGGACATGGCGCCTTGCGCAGCTAGCTGGACCTCGGTTCTCGTGTCGCCCACTTGCGAAACCTTTCGTCCCAGGCAGCTGACAGCTACATCTTCGTCGCCCAAGGCCTCACTCCCGGACCCCAGACTCCACCCGATTTGGCCGAACATGATCGGCGCCTTAGCCAACGCCGCGATGGCCGCGTTGTCATCCCGGTATTTCCCAAGGTCCTTCACCGCCTGGCAACGACACGCAGACATCACAGACATCACAGACATCACAGACATCACAGACATCACAAACATGACTTGACGCCTCAGTGACTCAGACTGCGCGCACCTTGCGCCTCACCGGCACGTCGTGGTGAGTTGAGTCCCTCAGAAGCTCCTCCTGCAGGAGTAACGCCACTTCCAAGTGCTAGAAATCGCCCTTCCCTCTGGCTCCTTCGCACTCCCTCTGTCTCCCCCAAAGATTCCAAAAGGAAATATTGGAAAGAAGCGTCTGCGTGCGTCAGATCGTACCCCGAACCCGGGTGTGGCCTTCGGTCTCAGCGGCCGCTTCCCTTTGCTCTCGCCGCAGAAATGCCTGCTGCCTCGTTGGACCGTGGCAAGGCTGTGGTGCTTTCTTGCAAAAGATCCGAGTGTGACTTCTGGACGCATTGGCATGTGCAATCGTGTCACCGTTTGCTACCAAACCTTCCTCTCCAGTCAACCCAGACACGGCATGCCCTGCAAGGTAGCAGAGCGCCGTGCCCTGACCACATGCTAGCCTTGAAAGGAAGCCTAGAGTGCCGCCCTTGCTTCATGGAACAAAACAATGGGAGCACACCGAAAATCGAGATCATGAAACAAAGATCTTGTTGAGCATACCCTGCGAAGGCATGAGGAGCCAGCCGCGAACGTAAGGTACAGCCCTGGCCACGCCATAGCATCACATGCAAAAAGCCATCGCGGCAAGCAATCGCCCCAAGCGCCTCCGGGCTTGCGGTGCCACCTGGTGCGGAGCAACGTATATTTCGTGAGCACTGCTCCGAGTCGACGAGAGAGACAGCTCACACCCTCCCCCGCTCGTCCCGCCTGCGGCGAGTGCTTCGGCCAAGGAGCTAAGGTCCGAGACACCTTTCAGCCCCAAAGGCAACGAGTCTTCAAAGCTGGGGCAACGAAGCGCTGAAGCGCTTGATTTCATCCCAGCCGTAAGTTGTATTTTACCCCAGGTGGTCCTGCACCCTGATCACAGCGCGAAACCGCCCATGGCGCCACATCAGCTCTTAGTGCATTTGGCTCTAGGCGTGCGACTTTCAAAGCAAGACTGATATCGACGGCTTGGTATTTGGCTGGCAGAGCTTATCCACTTAACCAGTAGCAGCAAGGGCTGTCGCTTACACACAAGTGGTGCCTGTCTTGTATTCCCTGCTCGCTTGCTGTGCGTAAAGTAAAACTCAAGCTCAAGCTCGATCGCATTTTTGATGTTTAATTTAACGCAACTTGTATCTTGCATGACAGTCAAGGACAAAGCTCGCCTTTTGCCGAAGCTCCATCAGCATTTTGTCAGCGCTCATCTCGAGATTCTGGTGGCATAATTGCCCTTCTGTCTGGTCTTGCCCTGACAGCCGAGCCATAAGTATGGAACTCATTGAATTCATCGCAGACGGCCGCGTTTTAAGATGTCGGTGATATATAACTATGCAACGCGGAAGTCTGTAGTGCCAGTCTGCGATATGTCTAGGGTGCCATGCCTGGCTGCTGCCACGACGAGTCTTACCATGCAGGTACATCGGCACTAAACGCCTTGAATTGTCAGCGCTGCCAAGCTCATCTCATGGAGGAGGCAGCACAAATCGCATCTCTCGGGCTGATTAGTCCTCCTAATCCTCCTAGTCCTCCTCGTCCTCCACCAGCATTGGGTTGGAGCTGCGCGCTAGAGCAGGATCCTTGGGCGGCTTGGGCGCATCGCCAGCAGTCAGCACAAGCACAGAAAAGGACAAGGCGACGCTGAGGTTGTGGCAGGCTTGAAGGGGTTGAACTTGGCCTGGCGTGTAAGCGAAATCCATGTGGAACGATCCGAACGATCCGAGCTCCGGCCTCGGGTCGTTCATCGTTGGTCCTCGAGGTTTGAACCTAGCCGCGCCGCGCCGCCGCGCCGCATGGCATTTGACGTGACTTGACCCATGCCTGCAGCAGGCTGGTGGCCCTTGTAGCCATGGAGGCCTCTTTCTGCCTAGCGCAACTGGCAAAATCGCATTCGGATCGTGCCACCCGCACTACAAAGCGGCTTGGTGCTTGGTGCTTGGGAAAGCAGGTTCAGTGCTCTTGCAAGCGCATGTGCCTTTGCAGGGAACAGCCTACGGAAAAAGCAATGGGGGTCCCGGCTTTTGATCCAAGTAGGCCATGCCCAGTTGCTGTGCACGTTGCATCTCCTGGGCATCTGCTGGAGCTTCTTTGAGCTTTGAGACCACAGCCTGTAGAACTTCATCTGCATCACTAAAGCCTCGTGGAAATTCCGTAGGGCTCACTTCCCGTTGCTCAGGGATTTAGGGAGCTGGCTGTAGTCTGGAACACTTCCGACCTGCCGGAGCTCCAGCGTTGCAAAATCTTCACATCGACTGAGGTCCCCACAAGCGACAGGCACAGAAGCATCGCGACACGCATGTTGACAGCCTGACCCCAGGACTGACCAAGAAGGCACCAAGTTGCTTGCCAGCCTAAATGGTAAATGCCCAGGAGGCGTGAGTTTCCAGTCTCGGATAAAACTACGGGAAGATCGTACCTTGCAAGAGCCCAAACAGCCACGGTGTAGCAGGCTGGCCACATGCTGCCACCTGTCCTCAACCATTCAACGCCCTCCTTTTGGTTGCTTGTTCCGCCGTTTCAGATTAGGGCCCACATCGGCTTATGCAGCTGACATCTCCACTGTCGGACTGTTCTGAGTCCCAAACAGTATCTAGCCCACGCCAGTTCCTGCATGCTTCTCTTTTGCTCGCAGCTTTCCTCTGCTTTCCATACTGCATGCCTGGCGCGGAAAGCGCCTTCGGCGCTTCTGGCGCCAGCATTCCGTGGGAATGTAACATAAGTCTCGGCCGCATCCCCATCGGAATCGGCCTCATTCCAAGGCAGGTCCGGGGCATGCGGCCGACAATAATGGCCGCGCCCAAAAGGGGCACTGCGTTCGCCTCTTAGCCCTTGTTTAGCAGGTCCTGCTTTGAGGAAGCGTCTGCTTTGACTCCGTTCGAAGTGTAGGCAGATGAAAAAGCAGGCACCTGATTGAGGCAGGTGGTGCCTATTCCCAAATTGGGCAATTCATTGATCCGCTTTGATGGAAGCTCAATTGGGGTGGCCGCTTCAAGCGGCACCCCTGCGCAGTGAGACAAGCCGAACAAAGCCGTCCGCAAAGGGAGGCTCCTTCCACCTTGCAAGACGTTGTTGTGCTCAATCCAAAAAGTCGGAAGTGTGAAAGAAACCAATGAACTCCGTTTGGACAAAAGATTGAGGCAGTGTTTTAAGCTTGAAGCCCCGTGTCTGTCGCACCTAGGGCTTGTCGTGGAGGTGCACGTGCAGGGCAAACAAGGGCACGCAATCCTTGCTGGTCTTCGCAACCTGAGAGGCATATTGGGAATGACTCGCCGTTGGCCTGGCGGCAAATATAGATCTACAGCCTTTCTGCAAAGGGGAACGACGTGAGTTGCGGCCTTTTCGTCCGGTCGACAGTTGCGGCTGCGGCAACCGAGGCGTGAGCAGAGCTGGGCCTTGGGATCTCCTTCTCCTTGTGCCAAAGGCGCTCAGGCGTGTCCTCGAAAGTCGCACACGAGACTCCGAAAAGCTCCCCCGAAACTCTCCGAAGACTCTCGCGTCCTTGTACCACACGCCGCTGTGGGGGTCGCGCATATACATCCCCTGGCTGGCTCTATCTCAGCCCAGTGCTCACATGTGCTCACGCCTGCAGCCCTTGCCCTGGGTAGACTCCGTACTTGGCAAAGGAGGTGGCCGTGGTCTTGAACCAACCTGAGCAGGGGGGAAAGAAAGGAAAGAAACCACAAAACATGGCAGCCAAATGCTCAGCAAGGCCCCTGCGTTGGTCTGGCGTCAACTCTGTCTTTCGCCCCTGCCAGCAAACCCGAAAAACATGCATACTGAACAGGGATGATGGGCCTCGTTGAAGTGTGTAGAGGCCATGCGTGCCATCCGCAACTGGCAAACAAGGAGAAACTTGAGCAATGCATTCATGCTTGAGGAGGCTTGGCGCGTCCGAACCAGGCAAGTGAGTTTCTGGCCGGGTGTGGCCCATCCAGGCGCATTGTGTTCACTGCCCGCGTGTGGTCGGAATTGGATCTTGTCAACCTGGGTTACATGGCCCCTCCCCCGATTTGGCCAACTCCATCTCCGAGCCGCCAGGAATTCCTCTCATGCAGCTCCGCAGTACGCGGCCTGGCGAGACTCATCAGACTCATCTCGTTCTCGACTTCGCTCGGCACGGCCTCGAGAGCCTGGGAGCTGGATGCCCAATCTTCAGGTCGGCGAGAGCCATGCCTGCGGGTGGAGTGGGGAAACCGCAGCACCCAACTGCAATGACCCACCCATCGGCCTGGAGCTTCCTGCGGGTGGACCCAAAATTCAAGGGCTCTTGGGCCAAATTCTGCAGAAATCTTGCTGCATGTGGCCCAAGACTGTGCGAATTCTCGTGAGGCTCTAGCAATGGCAAGCAACTTCTGTTGATTCCTTGAGGCAGTGTCACTATTCTGCGCACAGCGCAGATCCGACGACGACGTTCCAATCCTTGACTTCATAGGAAGGCACCTGTGGCAGGGTAAACGAGCACAAGCTGACAACTGCTTGATGTGCTGATCAAGCAATCCAAAGCCCTCAACGCTAACTGGGGACTGGAACCAGGCCGTTCACCACGTAGGGATCCTGTTGGATGTGGCTCTCCACCTTCTCCCGCTCCATCCTATCTCTCGGCTTCCGCTCTCGTGTCTCGTGTCTCGTGTCGCGTGTCTCGTGTCGTCCTCTCTCCCTTTCCTTCTTCTTTCCTTTCTTTCTTTCTTTCTTTCATATTTCTTTCTTTGTTGATCTATTGATTTATATCTATTTATATCTATTTATATCTATTTCGTCCTTCTTTTTCTCTTTCTTTCTCTCCTTTCACACCAAGCGGCCCTCGGAGCACCAGCACTGCAGCCTCCGGCGGGTCCAGGGCGCCGCCCAGCAGCAACTCGGCGGTTGGCGCTTGGCGGTCGGTTGGCGCCGTCGTCACAAAATCCGAAACGCGGCCTGCTTCGCGTCCGCCAGCTGCTGCCAATGCGCTAAGTGACCTTGGAGGCAAGATCCAAAATCCTGACGAAAAACGGCCAGGTTTGTGGCCTGCTCGGTGGGGAACACGCTTCTCCAGGATACCCTCGACATACTCCTGGCATCTCCCAAACATCTGCTTGGGAGCATGACGGGCAAAAACCAGCTTCACGAGTCCGTCCCATTTCATCTTTGCGTAAATTTTAATCTGGGCTCAAGATGTTAGCAAGCAACTTTTTATCACATGCATCTCCGGACACGAGCCAGGGATTCGTATCTCACCAAGAGACATCGCACAGGAGCCGGAGCTCCGGTGTTTGCCTTCTTGGATGGAGGCTCGACCTAGAGCAAACCCCCAAACTCGGGAGCGGAACTCACGAGCGAGCGAGCGCCCGACAGGCTTTGTGTCTGCCATCCTGCGATTGCTTCTGACATGCTTCAGCCCAAGTGCTGCCGCTTTGGTTTTTCGGTGTAGCACAAAATTGTTCGTTCCAGGACTTGCAAAAAGGAAGGAAAAGGTGCAAGTCCCTGTGTGCGCGCATGCAACCTGCTTGTCCATAACCACATGGCAAGGATTCAGGCTGAGGCTCACAACATGAAGGGCTAAACTTTATGCTGCTGTTTCTCAGTGGCATTGTCTCCGGCCAAAAACGATGTGTGTAACTTTAAAGGGCTATGGGGCTGAAAGGTCCCTAATCGCAGTTCAATCGCGAATGCGATGCGATGCGTTTGGCACCCTTGCACATTCTGACAGCTTCTAATGATATCAAAACGTTGAATGGGCAGTTGCTCAACTGAATTTCGAAGTGCTGAATCCTGCCTTGCAGCAAGCTGCGTTCAATTAAGTTTGTCTTCATGCGCATAGCATTGTGACGCAGCGGTGTTCTATTTGTGCACCCAACAATACCGTTGACCTGTTAAAAAACCCACAACCACCTCAAGCTCCACTCCTGTAGAGGTATTTCGCAGGTTCGTAATTCGGCCTGTCGGCTTCCATCTTGGCATAGGCACTCGAAATGCCTTCGTCTGCATTGCATGCCCGGCCTTTTGCAGTCCGTCCCGGAACGGCCGCAGCGCAGAGAATTTGCAGTGTATGGGATCCTAGTCCAGACTGTGAAGGAAAGATCTATTCTAAAAGTATAATAGAAAAAAACTAATATGTGAGATTAATTAAAGTAATAAATTCATTAAATAAATACGATATTAATGTTAGAACACCATGCACAGGTGATATATAAATTAATATATAATAAAAATAATAAAGATTTAAATGTTATAAAAGTTTAATAGACCTGAATTTCGTTGAGTCTCCTGTACTCATGAAAAGGGGATGGCAACAAAAGAAGCTAGGCAGATCGTAAAACAATGCATCACCCAAATTGCTCAGGGGTTGCATCAGGCTCGACTGTTTTGCTTGAAGACCCTGCAAAGCCTCAGTAGTTCCAATGTGAGGACGCGATGCCATGCCAAGAAGCGCGCAACATATTGCTTGCTTCACAAGACCCATCGCGAACATTGGATGCCTCAGACTCAAAATTCGTCTGCTTCGCCACATATTCGCACATGTGTCGCGCTTTCTTTTGCTCGGAATCAAGCTGTGAGAAGCTCAATGTCGGAGACATTTGAAGAGCTGCCGCCCGCGCTATTTAAACGATTCAAAGAGCTGCCGCCCGTGCTCAAGGCTTTCTTCTACTCACTTGCCCCGTTCCCATGATCAGAACAAGGCTTCATGAAGTGACTTGGGGTCTTGAGGTGCGCGTTTGCCAGGCATGGGAAGGGCTCCAGAACCGTCCCCGTACTGATAAGCATGGAACCCCAAAAGCGGCCATTTATTTTTCGAGCAACAAGCAATTGAGGAATCTCCTTTGCAGAATTTGACTGACCCTGGTTTGGCGAGCAAGCGCCTTTCGCCTGCGGACAAAGTACCTCCGTCAAGCCGACGGGGAGAACATGTCCGCCTGGGACATTGAGGTGTGTCCGAAAACTGGGACCCCTACAATTTCAGTTGCTTTCCGTTTTGTTTCCCCTTCCCCAATCAACCAAAAAGGGCCCCCAGTTTTTGGACACCCAGACTTCTCCCGCGGCAAAAAAGACTCCTACTCGACTACGCCGCTTAAGCTGGAGAACATGCTGCTGCGGAGGTTTCTGGTGTCTTGCTTGTTCACACAAGCAAAATGACTAAACCCCCCCAAAAAAAAAGAATCCATCGAGTGGTGTTGGTCTTTATTCAACAAAAAAAACGTAAACAAAGACTCGAGGAAACAAACACAACTTTTTGCAAAACCATTTTTTGACCTGAGAGTTTTGTGTTTTTTTTGTTGTTGGTTTTCTCCAAAACCAAAAAAGCCCCAAAAAAACAACAAAAACTGTTGGCAACCTGAAACTGCTCCTCAGAGTTTTTGGTGTTGGTTTTCCGAGCTTTTGTTGGTTAGTCAGTGTGTTCCCTCCTGTGTTCTTGTCTTTTCTGCTTATCCCTGTTTTGGTAGGTTTGGTACAGCCATGATTAAACTCTTGGAGCCAAGGGGTGTGACCAGTGAACTAGATGTTCGATGCTAAGTTAGAATTCAACACATTGGCTTTCTAGTCTTGGCCCAAGCTGCTATAAGGTCTTTTCAAGGCTCCTTAGTGAAAATGCCTTAATGGGAAGGCTCCAGAAAAGGCTCGCAATTCCTTGTAAAGCTGCTTGCGAAGCTCCCTTTAAACCTCACTTCTTAAGCAGAGCTCCTTATTAAGCTCTCCGAAAACTCCCTATGCTCGTTTTAAGGGCTCCTTGTACAACTCCTTGTAAAATGCTTGGCTCCTTGAAAAGCTGCAAAAAAAGGGCCTCATAAGGCTCCCTTTAAAGCTCCTTATAAACCGCCTTGCTCTCCTTGCAAAGCTGCTTACAAGGATCCTTTTACAGTTCCTGCTAAAGCTCCTTACCCTGCACCCTTCAAGGCTCCTTTATAAGGCTCGTTCTATTCTGAATGAGAATTCAAAGGCAAAGTCCATTCAAACATAAATCAATAGTAACTAGTAGAATAGACGTATAGTTGAAAGGAAAGAGTCCCACGGTACTTTCTAACCAGAGTTCAACAATGGAATCATTCAAACATGATGTACTATGTGAACTACAATTCAAAGGTGAATTCATGTTTAAATATATATATATATACACATAATTAGACGTTTAATAGAACTCAAGAATGTCATGATTGAATTTGAATGTCTATGTTGATTTACAGTTCAAGTAGGATTGTCTTTCCAAATAGGATTTTGATGAAGCTAGTTTCAATGAAAATCTGTTTTGAATGTGTAGTTCGATGTAGAATCTAAGTACGAATTCCTTCAGAGTATGTAGCAGTTCCAAATGGAACTTGATAAGTCCCCAAATAGGTGTTAGCTTTCTGGCTACAAAGTTTTCTACAAAGCTGGTTCATCCAGATCCAGATCAACTGACGCGGCCAGTGTTCGCCATGGGCGAGCCCTGGGCGCGCTTTCTCACAGCGGACGAACTCTGATCTTCAGCTCCTCAGGCTGCAGAAACATGATGGCTATGGAGGCATTGCTGAAGGTGCGCTCTTGCTTGGCCATATCGCCGTCGGGCAGCAGCTCGTACTGCGTGAGCATCTTCAGCAGCAAGGCCCTCTGCTCCAACAGCGAGAACTTGTCGCCCAAGCAGCGACGGGGTCCGGCTGAGAAGGGCAGATTGTTGAAGACTCTCGGCTGCTTCTCTTGCATGAAGCGCTCAGGATCAAACTCCTTCGGCCGCTCCCAGACCTCAGGGTGAGTGTTGATTGCCCCGATGTGCAGCGACACGCCGGTGCCCTTAGGCAGGGCTACTCCGTCCAGCTCCGTGTCGTGCGCGGCGTCCCGGGTGAGCAGGTTATAAATCGGAGGACGCAAGCGGAGACTTTCGTTGACGACGGCGTTGATGTAAGGGACCTTCTCCAAGTCATCCGCGTCAGGATCCGTCTTGCCCTTCAAGGTGGCAAACGCCTCGGCCCTGGCCTTGGCCTGGACCTCTGGGTTTGCTGCCAGGAAGTGCATGGTCCAGGCCAGAGCCACCGCGGTGGTATCGTGGCCCGCCAGGAAGAAGAGCCACAGCATCGGGATCGTGTAGCCGTCTGGCAGAACTGTTTTGGCATCCACACCAGGACCCAGCAGCATATCCAGCATATCGTTCGGCTCATCAGTCAACGTGCCGGCTGCATGCTGCTCTACTCGCTGTTGGCGCCGAGCTTGCACCGCGCTGTCAAGGACAGAGTACATGTGGTCGATGGCTTTCTTGTAGGCGATGTTGCGTGGGAGCGGCAGTCGCTCCAACACAGGGAAGGTGAAGTAGAGGGGATTCATAAGCTCTTGCATAACAATCTGGTACTGCGCGTAGGTGTCGTCGAAGGTGCCATCAATGGCGCCAAAGTCTCGCCCTAGCACCGCCGAGCCAAGCACGTCCAAGGCGAAGCGCGACATATCTCTCTTGGCATCAATTTGGTCGCTGCCCTTCCAGCTTTCCAGCAGCTTGCCGGCAGCGTCGTTGAACTTGGGCACGAATTTCCTCAGCTCCGCCTTCTCAAAGGCGGGGTCGATCGGCTTTCGCATCGCCTGCCACTCGGCACCGTTGGTCATGACCACCGAGGCATACGTGCCATCCGAGGTGAAGTTCAGCCGCGAGCTGAAGCCACTCTTCTGGGCCTCCAGCGGCGGAGACTTGATGAAGTCCTGGGGCCGGGTGAGCACCGAGCGCGCCAGTTCCGGGTGCGTCACCACCAGCAGCGGCTTGGGACCCATGAACATCTTGAACATCCGGGGGTTCTCATCGCCCATTTGCATGAGAGCAGGAACCAATCGGTTTCGTGCAGCGATGACGAACAACTTGCCCACTCCCGGCACAGAGTCCAGCGTGCGAAGCCCGGCGACTGCCGCCATGGGAGGAAAAAGTAGATTCAGAGATGTCAGCAAAATGTGAAGTCCTCCTTTCCAAGCTTGACCCAAAATGTTCGCACGGTGTAGCACCTATCAATCTCATGACTTCAGTACCTGCAACTGTGGATGCGCATGAGGGCCTCAACCTATTTTTTTCAAAATTGAACAACCGGGCACGCTTCAGTCTCCCTACCAAAAACAGCAAAATAAACATCCGTTTCCGCAAAAAGCGTCCCGAGCCCCAGTTGCAACTGAAATTGATCAAAATGAAGAAAATTGGAGAGCTAATCACTAGGATTTTAAAAGCTAAGATATCCAGCTATGTGCGGTGCTCCTATACTGACATGCTTTAATTTAATCCAGCAGCCGCCAAAAGGACGCACCTTTCTATCCGAGTTGCTCAGAAGCACGACGGCGCGCTGATAGAAAGAAATGCGAGCGCTGCGGTGCAAGCATGGCACGGCGGGTTCAAAGAATCAATTACGCCAGCAGAGGCTCCAAACAGTTGAGCACTGACGGGCAAGCACAAAAATGCCAACAGCTTGTGGCTTTCTGGGCTTCAACACGGATGAATCAAAATTGCTAAGGTGCAGGTCAGGCTTTTTGAGCTTCAAAGGGGCTTCAGTTCGTCGAAGCGTTTCATTTGACTCTCATCTGTATATGAATGCAACTCTTGGCACTCCTCCCATGCAGCTTTGCAATGCGGTGCTGCATGTCCAAAAACCGGCTTCAAGCCCCCTCAGTTCAAGCCGTCCTGCAGTAGCCGCAGAGGGTGATGCGCACCGGCTCGCCCCCCGCGCAGCACATCAGCGAGTGATAGTAGCCCAGCCCCCTGAAGAAGATGGGTCCCGGAAGGCTGGTCACCAGCCTCCTAAAGTCCGGGGTGCAGCACCTTGGGCACGGAAGCATCTCGTGAATCCGCGTGGCGTTCTGCAGTCCATAGCAATCCATGAAGGTGTGGTACCTTTCTCCATGGTTGGTCCTATACAACAACGGCCCCGTAGGCAGATCTCCTTCTCCCGGAAGCAACTCCTCGTCCTCCGGCTCCGGCTCCAAATGCTGCCTCGGCCTCCAACTCGCCTCTCGCCCCTTACCGTCTCCCTTGCGCTTCGGCATCGGCTTGGATTTCGGCTTGGGCGTGGCTCCCAATTGCCTGCTCCCTCCACCTCCGGTAGAAGACGCACTTTGTGGCGTAGGTCCCCCCTCGCTCCATGACATACTCCTGGGCGTAGGCCCACCTCCGGTAGAAGACGTACTCCCCGACGTCCCATCTCCACTCCTGCCAACCGTTCTCCGAATTGTCGATGATGTCTCCTCAATCTCAATCTCCTCCTCCTCCTCGCCTTCACGCGTCGCCGGCTCCCCGCCTGATCTCATGGCTCTGATCCGGGGCATGATCGCCTTCTGACAGACCAGTTCCACCAGCTTGTACAGGATGATGGACATGATACTCACCACCGTCATCAGGACTTTCAGGGTGTCCTCCGGCTCTTCGTCTCCTTCGCCCTCCAATTTCTCCTTCACCGCCGACCTTTGTAATCATGCTCGCGAGGGTCATCACCTTAACCATGCCCGTGATGCTCTCCAAGTCTCCATGACCATTCGCCTCTTTGACGTTCTCCTGCCTCGCACCGATCTCCTCCGTAACTTCCTCCAACGGCTCCAGCCTCCATAGTCGACGCAAATCATCTATGCGCCTACCCGTGAGGGCCTTGGTCCCGAGATCCGCGAGCATGGTTTCCCCCATCACGTGGTGGATCGACCAGCTCTCATCCATGAGCCTCCACCTCAAGTTGAACGCTCTGACCCGCAGATGCCTCGTTCTCCAGCTCCCACCAGCCTCTGATGTAATGGCGATGGCTGCCGAGCTGTCGGATAACAACTGCCTCTTGTACGTGTAGCCCATCGCCTCTTCAATCTCTGAGATCAGGGCCTCCACGCTCTCGCCCATGACAATGCCCTCCAGGCACTCCATCAGCTCTGCCTCTCCGGTTGACAACGTAGGGCTGCTTTGCCTCGAGCTCTTCCACGCCAGCGGGGCGCCGTTCCACAGCACCACCACCGATCCATGGCTTAGTCCACCTCCTGGAGCAAATGATGCGTCCGTGTAGACCTCCATCTTCCTCTCGGCAATTCCTGTAGCCCCCGCATTCATTTCCCGATCAAACCACAAACCCATGTCCGTGGTCTTCAGGAGATACTTCCTGACCTGGGCTGCAATCTCCAATGCCCACCTGGGCGCTCTCGTCACCGCCGATGACATCCTGCTCGTCGCAAACATGAGGTCGGGCCTTGTCTTTGTAGTCAGCCACAACACTTCCCCCACGGCCTTCTGTGCTGCCTGTACCTCGTGCGGCAAGATGTTCGGCTCCTCAGGCATCTCCGTCATGTCCTTGGCGATGGGGATCACCGACCCATAGCCACCGTCCTTATACCGACTGAGGAGCTCCTTCGTGTAAGACGACTGCCCGAGGTGATACCCACGTTCCGTTCGGCTTATATCCATACCGCAGAACCTCACCTTCTCACCCTTCTTCACAAACTCCGGAACACTCGTCTCCCACTTCCTCTGGATCACCTTGCACAGTTCTCGCAAGACTCCTCCTCCCGAGTAAGCCAAGATGTCGTCCACGTAGATTGCCATCAGGCCCACGAGCTCGCCGTGCTCATCCTCCCAGTCCCGCCCCTTCATGATCTTCCAGACGTTCGGGTCCGAGACCGTCTGGGCCAACCAGTAGCAACCACCTCCTTCTTCCCACCTCATTTCTCGCATGTTCTGGTCCCGAAAGACAGACCACCTCCTCGGCGACTGGCGAAGCCCATACAGAGCCTTATCCACCGCCCAGTACTCGTCTTTCTTGCACAAGCCCAGGGAGATGAGGATGGACGGAGGTTTCATCAGCAATATCTTCTTCGGCTCACCCTCCGTCTCTTTCTCCTGAAGCGGGGCGTTGAGGAACGCGGTCTTGATGTCCAGGACCATTGCCTCCCAATCTTGCTCCGCCGCGTATTTCGTGATCGTCCTGATGGAGATCGTGTCGGATCCTCCAGCGTACAACGACTCGTCGGAGTCCTTACCTCCTCCCTCCGCGTAGTTCCCGCAGATGACGATCCTGCACTTCTTCTTACCGTTGGGCGCCTTCACCGTCGGAACCATCTTGCCAGGCATGATGTCCACCTTGTAGTCCGGGCTCCCTAGAAGTGCTCGCGCCTCCTCGTTCGTGACTCTCCTCACTGCCTGCTTCCCATCCACGAGCGAGTCCACCTCGGCCTGGATCGCTGGCAGCCACTCCTCTTTGTTCTTGATCACCTCCGCGTGACTTGCGATTCGGGTTTGAAGGACCTGTTTCTCCTCTTCGCCCATCGCTTCTTCTACCAGGGCCTCCTCCGCCAACTTCATCTCCTTGATCTTCACCGCCGTGATTCCCAAAACTTCTCCACCGTCTTGGTCCATGACTTCCATCTCCTCCTCAATCGCCGCCCGAAGCGTGCGGAGGTCGCCAAGCTCCCGGTCCTTTTCCTCTCCCACATGGGTTTTTCCCCGGATCCGTCTCCTCGGATGATGCGGTTCGGCCTCCTCCGGTAGTAGCCGATCTTCTGGTTCCACCACCCCTCTCACTATCCGGGAGACCACCTCAATCTTGCCATCTTCCCGCAAGATTCCATGCCCGCTCGTGACCTCCTTCACCACGGCCAAGTAGCGCGCCTTCTCATAGGTAGGCCCAAATGGATCCTGAGTTCTCTTCCATGACCTCCTTGGGACCCAGACCTCCTCCCCAAATGCCGCTGGCATCAGCTCGTTCCGCTGCCTCTTTTCTTCGGCCACCACTGCGTATCGAGCTGCCATTGGCCAAAACTTCACATCCATCTTCGCTCCCTTCAGCAGCCTCCTCATGCGGCTCTTCAGACTGCCAATGCAAGCTTCCGCACGACCGCTTTCCTGCGGCGAGTCTGCACTCGTTGTAGTTTTCTCGATCTCCCTCACCAAGCACCATTTCTTCAGGTCGTGGTTCAGGAACTCCTTTCCCCGGTCCGTGTGCACTCTCTGGACCGGGTAACCTTCCCTCTTCAACTGAATGTAGATGTCCTGCAGCCCTTGAAGCACCGTCTTTGCCTTCTTGTCGGGTAGGGAGATCGCCTTGACAATCAGCCTCAATGGCTTTGGCTCCCCACACTCCTTCCTGGCTCGGTCCTCCGGATCCTCCTCCTGGCCGTCACCATCTACCCTCTCTCCCTCTTTCTCCGGATCTCCCTCTGGATCATCCAGCTCGCCTTTTTCGCACGCTGGATCCTCACCCTCCGCTTTCTTCTCCTCCAGGACTGGCAAGTCCTCTCCGTCTTCCTCTTTCTCCTTGCCGTCGAAGAACTTTGTCTGGTCCTCCTCCGCAGGCCAAGTGAATGAGCCGATGAGGAAGTACTTCTGGGTCGCATCCCCAACGTCCTTTCCAGCCCGGTATGGGCCACTCAAGTCCGCATTCAAGACCGCCGCGTAGGGATAGGCGATTTTTGCATGCCGCTTCCCCCTTGCCGACGCCTCCTGACATACTCGGCAGTCCCGGCGAAATGGCACATGTCCATGGCGGACGTGCTCAAGCCAGCTTAGCTTTTTCACATGAGCCGGCCGTCCGAAGACCTCCTGTTGCAAAGATCTCGCCACCTCTCTCATGAATCCCGGAGCCCACCTTGACAAGGCCGCCGAGTCTGCCACCGCTGCCATCTCTCTGGTAGTTGCCGATGAGGATCCTCCTGGGGGCAAATCCACCTCCAAGTCAGTGACGATACGCGTCGGCTTCACCGCCAACCCCCCGTAGTCTCCCTGCTTGAAACCGTGCTCCAGAAGCCCGTGTTGATCTCGGAAGGCTACGTAATTCCTGGTTCGCCACCACGATCCGCACTCCGGCACGTACCACGGCGCCTCCGGCTGCTCTAGCAAGAACGCAACCTTTGATCTGGCCGTCGTTGTCACCTTCCTGCCTCGTCGAGCTTCCTCCGCCACACAGTACAGCATCACCATGCGGTAGAGCAGTACATCGTCCTCGAAGACCTGCTTCTTCTCCTCCTCATCCAGCCAAGGAAACCCAAACCAGTTCTCCGGCTCCACCCCCCTCACCGGCCTTGTGTCTCAGCACGCTCCGAGTCCTGCAGTTGGGGCCACCCACCACTCCGAGGATGTTCCCGTCCAAGGCTGCCCTCAACAACGACGGGTATAGTGGGCCCGTCAACATGTCGTGATTGTCCCCTCTCTTGAGGTCAATTTCCACCAGCCTAGTAGTGTCACCCCCAACCTCCTTCAGGGCCCTCTGCAACGTGTAGCCCTCCTTCTCGCCCGCATAAAGGTGAAGGACAAACCCGCGCTGCATCCTTTTTCTCCTCCTCCGATTCAATGGGATCCCCTTCAGGTCGCTCGCCGGCTCGCTCACGACGTTGGCCATCACCCCAGCTGGCACCCCATCGAATACACGTTCTCTCCTCGCCAGCGCCTCCATGACGCCCCTTTCTCCTCTCGAAGTTGCCGAAGATGACCTCAATCTCGCACCTCCTGCCACCTCCACTTGCTCTAGCATGTCGATGAAGCACAGGGCCAAATCCCGATCCACCTCCGGGCACCCAGCATTCATCCGCACCGGAATTTCCCCCAACGTGGGATGCTTCATTTGGCAGGCTCCCCAGGAAGTCCAGGTGACCTCGCAATTCAACTTGTCCACCAAAAGTCCCAAGGGCACTATCGGCTGCACGCCCGCCTCCTCATGGATGATGACCTTCCCCGGGGTCATCAAGAGCTCCTTTCTCTGGCCTCCGGCCAATTCCACCACGATTGTCTCCAGGTCGCTCCTGTCGTCGCCTTCTCTCATGCCTCTCATGGCATGCGTCGCCCCCGAATCCAGAAGGCCCATCTCCGTCCGGAAGTCAATCTTCGAGATCTTGACCTCTCCAAACTTCCGGATCTTCATTTCGTTCAGCTGCTTCTGAAGATCCTCCAGCTTGGCGTCCCTGCCGATCTTGCCTGTCGGGGCCACCGTCAATGATCTGAGCATCCTCTCCTTTTGCTCCTTTCGGCGAGATCTCTTCTTGCCCGCCCAAGCTCTTCTGCGCTTCTCCCTTTTCGCACGTCGATGACATGGCGTTCTCCGTTTCCACCTTTGCGACCTTCGGAGCGCCCGGTTTGAAGTCCTTCTTCCCCGCTTGCTCGGGGGCGATCTTTCTCGAGCAGTCCTTCGCAAAGTGGCTCGTAGCGCCACACACATAGCATCTGGGACGTCCGTCTCGGGCTTCATGGCTAAAGGTACATTGTGCTCCTCTCCGGCACCCTTGATCGGTGAGGAAGAACCGGCAGGGCTTCTTCTCCTTGACGAAGTCCTCCTTACCCCCTTTATCCTCCGCGTAGGTGCCCTCGATCTTCTTCGCCTTGATCTCTCCCGGGGCTGACTTCTTCTCCGTATGAACCAGCTGCTCCAGCTCCGACAAGAGGTGCTCACAGTACACCCCGATCGTGGCATAGGTCGGAACAGTGTCCACCTGCAGCTGCGACTTCGCCAGGTTGATCTTGAAGTTCAGATCCCTGTTCCCCTCCAGCACCTTCCTCGTCAGCCGATGAAGGCCTCGGTTCAACACCGAGGGATCGGGGAGCGAGACTCCGATCTCTTCTGCACGTCTCTTCCACCTCAGCCATCGTCTGATGCCCGTGACCGCGGCCTGGATGTTGGTCGCCTCTCCCGGCTGCTCCAGGTTGCGCAGGATTCCCGCCCGCTCTGCTATACCGCCGGGCTGGTACATCATCATCAGCCGGCACACCAAGGAAAAGGCGTTGAGGCTTTTCGTGGCCACGACCTCGTCCTTCACCGCATCCGGAACGGCCTTGATCAGAAGGGTGACCGCCTTCCGCTCCACTCGTCTCCACCTTGAGCTTTGCGACTCTCCCACCTTTGGTACCATGGTGAGGCGCTTGAGCGGCGTCTCCTGCATGTAGTCGCCGTACCACCGCTTGGCTTCCTGCAGGACCAGCTCCCACCATTCCTGGCTTGTCTCCGACAAATCTGACATCGCCGGAGTGATCAACGTCAACCAGTCCTGCAAGTCAATCGAGCTGGTTTCTGCATTGAGCTCCGCCAGCATCGGCAACTCCACCGCTCCAGCCTTGACCACCTCCACCGATTCCTCCTCCGTGCTCCTGGAACCACCCGCGAGGAGCTTCTTCTGGATCTGCTGCATGCCCTCCATGAGCTTCAAGATGATGGCCAAGTGATCGCCCTTCTCATCGTCCCGAATCATCTCCTCCGAGGACTCCCGCTTGTCGTCCTCCTCGACCTGCCGTTGGGCGGGTCCGGCGTCGTGTAGGTCTCCCCCGAGTTGTTTCCCGCCTTCAATCTTTTGTTCTCCTCCAAGAGCCGCTTGATCTCCAACCTCATGGAATCCACCTCTCTTGGCCTCTGCAATTGACCATCCCCCGCTCCCGCGTCCAGAAGCTGAGGTTGCTCTCGGGGCAAGAAGTCTGGCCGCCTAAGCGGAGGATCTCGCATCTCCCCCAAGTTCACCAACCCGCCGGGTCGATCCCAGCGTTTCAAATATTCCAGCTGCTCCTGGGTAAAAAGAGGCCCATAGCTCTCCGGTTGCCCTGCTGGTCCCCGAAGATCTTGATCAGCTCCTGGTTGTAGCTCCACCGCCCCCGGCGTCGCCCACGGGTTTCTCGATGCCGTAGACCACAGCCTCCGTTGCACCATTGACGAGCTTGGGGTCCCGGGTCCCTGCTCGCCGGCAACTTCCCGACCTGCTCCATCACCACCCGATTCGACTCCAGCTGGTCGAGCTCTGGTCGCGGCTGACCCTTTTCCACTGCCGGGCGGCTTCACCACCATCTCCTGTCCAATCAACTCCAACCCAGGTGCCGGCTGCACATTCTCCCTCTCCGGGGCAGGTGCCCTCTGCGATCCCTCCCCCTGTTCCTGTTCTCCTTCATGAGGATCTCCGTCCTCCACCGCTAGAGGTTCTCCTTCTCCACCATCGCCTCCAGCTCCTTCTGCGCCTTGAGCTCCTAGCTGAGCATTGCGGCGCCTGGGCCTCATGTCCTTTCAGCTACCTTGGGCTCATAACCTGCTAAGGTGCAGGTCAGGCTTTTTGAGCTTCAAAGGGGCTTCAGTTCGTCGAAGCGTTTCATTTGACTCTCATCTGTATATGAATGCAACTCTTGGCAAAAATAATGCAGTCGTGAACCTGGCACGCGTTGCTGCACGTGTGTTGCTGGCGTGTTTCGCGCCAGAACTAAGGTTGGGGCAGCGAGTGTGGTGCGATAGCGGGCGAGCACGCGCACGTGAACACAAGCATGCAAGCGCGCGGTCATATGGCAATTCAGACACACATCTTCAATTCAGACACACTGTGTAAACACGTGGAACACTCACATGTAGACGACTAAAACAGTACACGCGGCGCGCGCAAATGTGCACCACGTGAAAACACACATACTCCAGTGTGTATGCAAACCATGTTAAAAAACCGCCTTGCGCCAATGCGCCGATTCGCCAGTACGCCATGTCAAGACATGCTGGACGAGCCCTTGGTCTGGACGCCGTTACGCCAATACGCCGTTTCACCGTAGTTGGAAAGAAAAGCAATCTGGACTCGATTTGGCCAAGGAAGGCCACTCGATGAAACTCGCGGGCGGTGCTGAAACTTTTGTGAGTGAGGCTTCACATGTTCCATGGGTGTCAGGCTTGCATCCACAAACTGAACGGTTAAGGCATGTTGCACTGCTCCTAGCTTGAACCCAAACATGAACCCCCAAAAGAACAAAGCAAGTCCGAAGCGGCCGCAGTTCTTTTTACCGGGATTGCTGAAAGTAGCACTGCTTCCAGGGCACTGGTGGGTTTCAAATGAAACCGCAGGTTTGGGTCAAGGCTAGGAGCAAAACGGCCAACGCGTAGTTCGATTCACAACATGCCCTAAACACAAGGGAAAAGAAACCCTAAGCGTTAAGGCATGTTGCACTGCTCCTAGCTTGAACCCAAACATGAACCCCCAAAAGAACAAAGCAAGTCCGAAGCGGCCGCAGTTCTTTTTACCGGGATTGCTGAAAGTAGCACTGCTTCCAGGGCACTGGTGCGCCTGGAACAGGAGGCGCGTTGACCCCCCCCTTCAGTGTTTCAGGCAACCCCGGAATAAGCGAGCCCGCTGGGCCGCAGGCCTCATCACCCGCCCTTCAGAGTGGGGTTGTACCTGGCAGGGCAAATGTTTGCGTGGCCATGCACGCTGGGCTGTGAGCAGCCTGTTACTCAGGGTCTGCACTTTTTCCGGTCAGAGCGGCTTGATATAAGCGGCTGGCTGACGCCGCCAGTTGTTCTGGCTGACAGGGCGACGACGGCCATTTGGTCGCAAGGCATGTCGGGATGCAAATAAGGCTGGCTAAGCAGTGACGGAGGCTGCTGCCAAATGCTCCGGGCGCCAGGGCGCATGCATCGGACACAGCTGAATGCCTCGGCCTGACATCGCTAGGCCCGCAGGGCTGAAGCGTATGCGACTTTCAGGGCGATGGCGGAATCGGGCCAACCGACCTCTGCTGAGATCGTCTGCCCAATCATTGCACCTTCCTGGAACGTGCGTCGGCTGCAGCAGCACATTGTGAGCGTGAGCCCAGAAGGCTGTTAATTGCACGAAGAGTTGCAACGGCCAGGAGGTCGTGAACAACTTGTTAAGGCTTGCTTCCGTTGCGGAATTGTCCGTGCCTGAAGGCATGCTAAACGAGTAGCGCCCACCACCAATGTGGCTGTGGGTTGCTTGCAGTAGTGCTAGCTGTGCCAGCGTCTCGAAGCATGCGATGCACCGCTGTCCAGGCTTGACAAGGCAAGGCCACACGGCTCGTATGTCCTGCATGTTCCAGGTCTCGGCAAACCAAACCACTTGGGAGGATGTGATTGCCCAGCCCCCGATCCCTACCAAGTCGTCTTCGGCACACGCATCCGCGGCAGCCAGAGCTTGCAGCTGGTGTGGCCGCGCCAAGGGCTGAACAGGCGAGTGCTGAAAGCACAACGCCAGCCAAGTAAGGCATTGTTGGCTTGACTTGGAAAGGCTAGTGTATGGGTTATTGGGGTCCGCGACGCGCACCCATGTGGGCTTGCTAGTGCCAGGCACTTGCGGGATGTCCTGAGGGCAGTGCATGGCGCAACCTGAAATTTCCAAGATTTTGGAGGTCACTGTGATCCACAAGCCCGGAAGGCTATGGCTAGTTTTGAGATCCTTGTTCAAGGATGCTCTAAAGGCTGACCACATTTGAGGCGGTATCGAGTGCATCGAGCCTGGTGGGCTGTTGAGGTCCGAGTACAGTGGCGCTAGCCAGGATCTCAGATGTAGGGCAATGGCCTATGCACTGCTCGAGTGTTTTGCGGGGTACCCGTCGGTTCCCCAGCAGTGCTTTGATCAAGGCGTCCAGCTTGGTCAGCTTAGCGACACGAGGTGAATGGTGTCGTGGGAGAAGTTGATCTCCCAACCGCACCAAACAAGGCTGTCCTGGAATTGCGCCTTTTCCATGAAATGGGCGCTGCAATGGCGCAAAAGAAAAGCACCACCAAGGCAAACATATCTGGTGCGCTATCCCGGAAGAGTGCACACAGAAGGTCGTCCACAAAAAGGGCTTTGTGGGGCTTCCAGGCCAGCAATCCATGCACCTGGCGAAGCAAGAATGCGCCAGTGCACTGCCACCAGAATGCCGAGAAACGGCCCCCAAAATGGCACACTCTGTAATGATAGAGCTTTCCTTGAAATGCGAAGAGAAGAACCTGCACCTGTTTGTGTGCGGCTTTGAAGTCAATGCTGGCGCCCACGAAGGCGCCTGGAGTGTCCTCTGGCTGCGTGGACAGCGCCAGGTCCGATGCCATTGGCAAGCTCAGGCGTGGTAGATGGCATCTGGTATTCGCTTGGCACACGGCGCTGTCCAAGACAAGGCGCGGCTCTTTCCCTTCTGCAAAAACGACATTTAACTTGCCTACGGCAATGCCGAAGGGCCATTTTTCCCGAGCTTCGGCGATGCTAAGGCCGGTATCTACAATCCAGTTGTTGGCAATTTCATTGCGCAGCAAGCCTTGCACGGTTTCTGGCTCGTCCTCGGCTATCTTCCAGTTGCCCTCACAAATTTCCAGATCCGGCGGCAGCGCGGAGTCTGGCTTCTTCGCCGGCCATTGAAGGCTGGGTGGCAAGGCTGACACGGCTCCTGTCGGTACCCCGTGTTGCAGAAATGGCAAGAGGGCCATGTCTGGGTCACCCCAAGAGTTGGCCAGGGCCTGCAGCAGGTGGAGTCTGTATGGCTGTCCTGCCTCGGGGCTCATGTCTGAAGGGCAGGGCAATTTTAGAGCTGTGTACGCTAGATTTGCCACTTCCAGGCTTTCGGACGGCGAGAGGGGGCAGTCCGGAGAACCGCTTTTGATGTGTGCCAAGACGTGGCACCAATTTGCGCTCATGCATCCAATGCAGCCAGGGCCTGGCGACTGCTTGCAGCGGGTGTTCTGGCTTGGGACAACACCAGTCTGCGGAAGAGTGCATTCCTGCTCCGTCGCAGGTCGGGAGCCTGCAAGGCGCCAGTGTGATGGTTCTGGAGAATTCGGAGTGCAATGGCAGCGCTTGTCGGAAGGAGCCTGTTTTACTGACCCTTCCTATGCCTACCTGGGCAAGTTGCAGGGCCAGGGAAGGAGGGTATTCAGCGGTCAGAGGTATACCCCTTGTTCTTTCACGCCTGCAATGCTTTGGTGTTTGTATGAGTGATTGCAACGGGCCTCCATCCAGGGCCCGTATTTTCGAACTGTTGCAGCCGAACGCCCACGACTTGGAGAAGGCTTTATTGTGCCTGCAGGCGTCTACCCACACCAGGGCACATTGGTGATCACGTAGCATTTGGAAGTTGGCCTCTTCCAGCCACGACATGGCTGATGGCGGCTGTTCCCAAACGCCGACGCTGCGAAGGCGAAAGGCCGGGGACCCCGTCCATGTACTGCGGCGTTCTTAAGGCTTTGGGCCCGCCCGGGCGTAGTTTGAGTCTGGAGTATTCTTTGCAAGGCGGGGCAAGCATTATCAGGGCCACGATTCCTGACCAGCAGAGTCTGAGAAGGGCCTCGAAGACTACGATATCCAGGATGTCGTGCGCAGTGTCTCCATCTAGGTCAAAGGGCTCAAAGCAGTCAAGGCCAAGAGTAATGGCTGCCAACGTCACCGGGCGCAGCCTACCTGCAAACACGTCCAAAAAGAGCCTCTTTGAGGCTGGATGCAACGGTGACTCCGATGAGCTTGCCTGGGCGGGCGTGTGTGGCCTTGGCGAGGCGCCTGGCTCGCTACGGTGCGCATAGGGCAAGGCTGGAGTCAGGGCAGCTTCCACTGGCACATGAGGCCGGCAGCAGCATGGCTGCCCGATCCTGTGCCGGTCCAAGATCCGGGCTATTTCACGTGTGTTTGTTGTGATCCATGGCGGGGTGCTTTTGCTGGCAGCCTACTATGGCGCACACGTGGGCGAAATGGCACTGATGCCCGTCTGGTAGCGCCGGCAGACCTCGCGCCCTTTATAGGTAGTGCACCACTCTGCCTTAGGCTTTGGCGATGGCGAGGCTCCTTTGGATTTCCCCTTGCCTTTCTTGGGCTTAAGGTCGCGCTTGGATCCCCTTTGCCTTGGTGTTGCGGGGCGTGGCGGTGCTGGCACGGATGGCTTGGACATTTTTGGGCGCAGCTGTAGGAGGCTGCGCACATCGTTTCTCATGTGCGTCAGCTCGTACAAGGCATCATCCAGGGACCATTGCTGCCCTAGAAGGTCGGATATGGCTGCCCAGAGCTTGCGATCAGCTGACAAAAGCTCTTGGGTATTCACCGTACAAAGGCCTAGGTTGGGATCTGGCTGTGTGAGACACAGGTCGGCTATTTTCTTGTCGAAGGCCTTGAGGTTCGACAGGTGCGCTGCTTGGCACAGGGCCAGGGCATTGCGAAACACGGTCTGATGCGGGTGAGCCACCCCGCTGACAGCGAGTGGTGCTCCACGGACACCTCTGGTGTGTCGTCAAAGAAGGCCTGACTCAGGAGTTGCAGTTCTGAGCGCACGGCTCGGGCCGACTTTGCTTCCACGCGCTCCTGGTATTGCCGTGATGAAAGGCGATACTGCCAGGGCACCCACTTCAGGGACTGCCCGGGCTTCAGGCCCTCGTGCACTAGGCTCAGAAGGCATGGACGGCGTGGTGTCAGCGTCCAGCAGCTCACCGGGTAATTGGATTTGAAGATCTCTACCAGGCTTGACACGCGTTCGGATGTGAGCTTGGGTGGCAAGTGCTCTGCCCAAGATGGCGACCCGGAACTGGCGGCCGGTTCGGGAGGCTCTAAGCGCAGGCTGAGCCGATGGCACTCGGCTAGGGCTTTCCTAAGGCGCGCTGCCTGGATTCTGGATCCTCTATGTTGTTGGCTGTCCAGAAGTCCCTGGCAGAGACTATGAAAGGCTGCAAGTCTGCAATGTTGGGGAAGGCAAAGGCGAAGTCAGATGGGCAATCAAAACCTCTGGCCAAAACGAGGTCCTGCATGCAGGCCTTCAGGGACCCGGGCTTCTGTCAGGACGTCTTGTAGCCGATCGCGATCCATGTGCATCAGCAAGGCATGTTTGGAAGGCTGGTTTGACAGGAAAAAGAATATCTGCGGAATGTGTACAGTCAGTGCGGATGGCAGGCTCTGGACCGGCGCATGAGCACTGATGAGTCGCTGACCTCTCCAAGTGCATACCTGAGTTGTCGAATTGTGTCGAATTTGGCTGAGCTGTGGGTGTCAAGGCAAGGCATGAACAGCTTATTTTAGCACAGCGCGGCCATGCACGCCTTGCGTTTGCAGAGCTGCATATCTGGATGAATCTGATGCACAGGGTACGAGCAATGCTTTAGACGCAAGCCGCAAGCTGTCTGTACTGAGTTGCCGTGAGTGCACTGCACGGCATGTACGGATCCCCAGGGCACAAGGCGAATGCCAATTGAATCGACTGCAAGGGCTGGCGCCCGCGTGCAAAGCGAGGGATCTGGCGAGCACGCCTGCTCATCTGGTGGTTCTTCTTCGGATTCGGCCTCCGAAGATTCCAAGGCGGCTCTTGCCACTGCGAGTGCTTCCTCATCTGCATCCAGGGCTGTGGACAGCAAATTGTCCACCTTGCTGTGGTACAAGAATCTTGTCAGGCTGGGTGGGAGGAGCTTCAGTTGGCTTGGAGGGCTGGTCTGTGGAACCTGAAAGGCTGGTCCACGGTTGGGCGCTGGGCCCCCCGAGCCAAGACCCTGCTGTACAGCAGTGCGGACGAGAGGCGATGGTGTCCCTGAAGCCTTCTGCTGTCTTCAGGAAGGCGTAGCTGCGCTGCTGCACTGAGTAATGCGCATTTAAGGCTGTGAAGGGTAAACGAGGATGCCTCGTGCTGGGTGACCAGCTGGCCGCCTTCCGATTTCCACGGCAACTGTGTGGCCCAGCGAAGGCATACCAGTGCTTGCAAGTAAGACATCGGACGCGAAAGGCTGGGGCATGCGTGAGACTCCAGGTTTGGAATGCAGGGCAAAATGAAGTCGGGTACAAATGAATCTCCCTATTCGGCGTGAGTGGCGTCTAAGCTTGACTGAGCAGGGCAAGCCACTTCACTAGCCAGGATGCGCTAATGTCTTCACCTCGGAAACCGAAAGGCAAGCATGCGAAGGGCTGTCCCTGGCAAGTTGTCTTGGTGGCCCAACACAGGCCCCGAAGTGCTTGCGCTCTGAATGTCCCCAAATCTAAGGCTGCAATGGGCGCACAAAAGCAGGGCGCCTAGTAACAGGCGTGCAAGCGGGAGAAACTATGTGTTCCTCCCATGCTGCAAGTATAGCAAGTGGCAAAGGCAGGGCTTCCCGTCGATCGTGTGGTTTGGGGTTGTAGGCGAAGGACTTGATTAAGGGGCTACCCATCAAGTCTAGCAGGCTGGATATCTGCCCAATGCGCGCAAACCAAGACAGGGCCTTACTCATCATGATTGCGCTGCACTTGAGTGCAGTGCGGTCCTCTGCTTGAGACACATGGCAGCCTGCGATGAAATCTGAAAGATGGGCCAGGGTAAGACTCATCAAATCACCCACGCACTGATTTACGAAGGTGAGGAAAAGGCGGATGGCTGCGACAGCGTGCCCCCCGAAAATTTGGCAGAGATGCTTCGACAAGGATCTGCGAGTGCTGCGAGGCTTCCAGGGCTTGCGCCAGCATGCTGCCAGCGACGCAGGATTTGAGTATCAAAACCCATTCGGCAGTGCACTTGTCCTTCAGCGTGGCTTGCAGCTGAGCAGTAGAAGAAGGCTCAGGCGGGCGGACAGGGCCATATGGCCTGGGCAGTGCAGGCCTGGCGCCGAAGCATCACTGTGATTGGCAGGCTGAGCAGGGATCGAGCCTGTGCGGTCCTGGCTGGTGTGACTGCAAGGCTAGACTGCGAGGCAGGGCGGCTTGGGCAGAGGGCAAGAAAAAGGGTCCACCCAGAACCTTAGCGACTCTGGAACTGGTCTCTGATTTGCCTCGCAGCTGAAAGCGGAGATCATTCACATGAGCGCACCGGGTAAGGTCTGAACCGACTGCTGTGATCCATGCTTGAGGGCAAGCCGAGCTCTGGTTTGGCTTTGGCAGTCGTTCCCGGCGATGTAGTTTCGGCGGCAGTTGCAGGACGTACGCCCAGAGGGCCTGACAACTGGTGTGGGCTGAAGGCCGGGCGGTCTTCTGCCATCTCTTGTGAAAGGCCATCGGGGGAAAATGAAAATGCTCTCCCCCAGAATTTTTGCTGCGGTAAGGCATCGAGCCCAAATGCATGCAGGCCAAGAGGGTGGCATACGTACCCGCGACCTTCTGAGGTGTTGACCAGAAGGCTCGTTGGTGTACCTGCGCCGCAGCAGAGTTAATGATCAGGCCGCAATATTTGGGCGGACGGGTGGTACACGCGCTATGCCTGTTTTCTTGCATCTGCTGCATACGGAGCGGTCATAAGGAGGGCCAACGCACTGTGTAGACTGCACAAGTAAAGCGATGGGTTGCAAAACAAGGCCAAGGCTTTACAGAAGACAGTTCTTAATAAACAGGAAAATGAAAAGAGTGCACTGCGAGGCCCTCCTGAAGCTGAGTCGTGCGGTCAAGGCGCAGGGCAAGGCATCAGTACATGGCGACATTGGGTTGCATGGATTCATAGCGTGGTGCGAAGTGTGCGTATCCTCGCACAGGGGAATCCTGTCGTTGATGATGCGGCCGCAGGCTGAGTGGAAAGGGCAGGGCGATGACGCACAAGGCAACGCGCAGCACACTCGGGATTGGTCATCCAGGTACCACGCTTTGGCGACCCCTCCTACTCGCGCAGCCTTCATAGCGCAGGGCAGTCGCATGGCAGGAATTTGCGCACACTGCTCCAGTTGGGCGATAGCGCGTGTGTTCTCCTGCGGCTGGGAGGGCTTTGGCCAGGGCTGCGCGGGCTTGCGGTAAGACTGCCGTTCATTGCGTTTCCAGCAGGAGTCAATGCGCGTGGCACACGTGGGGGGGCTACTGAAGGGCAAATCATAGAAGTTCATCCACCAGCTGCCGTCCCACGCGTACAGAGGCGTGTCCGGTGCAAGGCCCAAGTACTGCAGGTCAGGCTTGGGCTCATGGAACCCGGATGAAGGCTGTGGGGGCCAGTCACAAGGCGGGCTCAGGGCTGCCTTGAGCGGGGGCCCTGGCGGAGCTCTGAAGGCAATGCTTGGCTTGGGCGCCACCTTGGGAGCCACCTCTTAGCCGGCAGGGCATCGTCTGGCAAGTCCGGGGCGTTGGGCCAATGCGGAACTGAAGGCGAAGGACGAGGCTTTGGTACCTCGGTTGAGGCGGTCTCTGGATTTGCCGGCAGTGCGTCTTGAGGTGCGGGTGCTGAGTCTGCCGGCGGGGCCTCGGGAGGCAGCTCGGGCGCGAGCCAAGGCTTTTCATTTTTGCTGCAGGGCTGACACAAAAAATTATCTGCCCTGGCAGGGTCGAAAAGAGGCACCAAGGGCGGCTCTTCAGCGCAAGGCTCTGGAAGGTCTTGAGTGGACGCCCCTTCAGGCGGCAAGGTTGAAGACTCATCCGTGGGAAGGGCGGCTTCTGGCAAAGGCGACGAGGATCTCAAGGCCGTCCGTTCACGCAGGGCTGTAAGCATGGCGGTCAAGGCTGCTTGGTTCTCTTCTGTCATGCTGGAGACAATGCCCATCAGGTCTGGCACTGAAGAAGGCACCTGGTCCGGCATGCCTAAGGCAAGCGAGTGGGGCCGAGCAGCAGCGCACACTGCTGAAATGGCTACAAACACAAGGCAGTGGTAGCAAAACGAGCGCACAAACAAAACAGCTAGTCTGGGGCACGTCATCAGATCTGCTGGAGAGCCGGCGCGGGCCTGTCATAATGCCCATGCACAAAAGCCAGAAAATGGCATGGATGTGGCACATCTGCCAGATTAGGGCTACGGCAGAATGTGCCTGAGTCCGCCAATTGACAGTGCTTGTCGAAGTGGGTGTCAAGCAAGGCGCCAGGCACACACTTTTAAATCTGTGAGCATGAAGTAAGGTCCACTGGTTCGTGAGAGTGCATCTCCAAGGCTGGCAATGCGGGCAATGCAGGCTGAAGACGCACAATGATGAATTCAAGGTCTTCAAGGCAAGACAAAACCGCGTTCAGAAGGCGGGTTGCCTTGGGGCTAACACAGGCGTGCAAAAGTGAAACTAAGGCTGCCTCTGAGCGCTCGTGCCAGCGGTGCTGCACTGCGAAGTTCCTGAAGTTAGGGTCGCAGGTCTGGCCAAAGAAACATGCTGTAGGTTTGCTCCAGTCAAAGGCGGAGGCGAACAAGGCAAGGCTGTTCACGGTAAAGATCTGGCTCTGATTGGCATATGCAATGGCAAAGGCACACAGTGTCAAAAGGCGGGCAATATGCACAGAGCCCTCGTGAAGGCCAATTCGCAGGATGATGAAGTCCAGGTAACGATGAAGGTGGTTCAGTAGGGCAATCTTGCGTTGCCTGGCAAAGAATGAGTCTGCCCAGCAAGCAAGCAGGCTAATCCATTGCTCCACCAATTCAGGGCAGGGCTGAATCTCGTGGGCTGAAAGCGCTCCCGGCCCTCCGTGCTTTGGACGGTCATGGAGTCCACAGCCGCCAGCCGCTGCACGTCGGCTGTTTCTCGACGTCCTCCGGGGCGCCGTGCACCGTCTTGTGGAGGCGCGCGTTGTGGGCCGACGCGGCCTGCTCGAAGTGGTCGCTCCACTGGCCGCCGCGGGCCACCCTGGTAACCAGGTCCTTCTTGAGGGTCTGGATGCCCCACCACCGCCGTTGCGGTCCTCCGGCCGCTTGGTGCGGCGCACCGCCTCATCGGGCAGCTCCCGGTCCAGCGTGGCAAACTCGTTGCTCTGTAGAGGCTGGAGCCTCCGGGTGAAGACGTCCATGACCACCAGGCCGTACCTGGTCTTTCCCCCAGTGTTCTGGCTGAAGTCGATGAGGTCGGCCTGCAGCCGGTTGTTCGCCCCTCCGCAGCCGACTTCCCAAGCGCCCGTGGCCGGGGCGCCTGCGCTTGCCTGCCCACGTCGGCCTTGAGCGCCTTGAAGGCCATGGCCTGCGTCACGTCGAGGTCTCGCTGCCTTGCAAAGCGATACAGCTTACGGGGGTCCCGCACGCCTCAGCGCCTCCATGTTTACTTGTTCTTCGGCCCCCGCGTGCAGGCTTCCACCTCGTCCAGCCTGGCCTGGAACACCCTGGTTGAACAGCAGCCGCAGCTCCGGCCGCTGTTGGATGCCGCGCTGTTGTTGGAAATCTGCACCTTGCTCCAGCCCGCCCAGTTCTTCGTCAAAGTGAGGTCGTCCGCGAAGTCGGAGGTGTTGGTCACGGTGAGCGTGTTGGACGCAAACAATTGCGGGGCGGAGACCGTGCCCGAGCTCGTCACGTCGCCGCAGACCACGCTGCCCGTCGAGGCCACCGCTCGTGGCCGTGAAGGTGCAGCCCAGGCTCTCGCAGTCCAGCGGGCCCACGGAGGCCGCCCCGGTGATCGTCAGCGTGGCGCCCGTGAGCGTCCCGGTGGCAAAGCTTGCCGCGGTCGCTGCGCCGGAAGAGCGCGCGGGTCTTCCTGGAGCGGGACGGCGGGGCGCACCAGTGCGAGCTCATCATGATCAACGACGAGGGCTCCGTTTTTGGTGCAAAAAGTGCTCGAAACGGCCAACTCCGAAAAGTTCGTTTTTTCGTGTCAGACGGTGCCTCAGCCTCCAGATTCGCTCGTTTTCGGTCAAAAACAGGCTCCAGAAAAGCAGGCAAATTCCATCCCGCCGAGCTTGTCACCGTTTGTCACCGCTTCGTCACCGTTCACTTTTGCGCCTTTTGGACCGAAAAAGTGCGCAAAAGCGGCGCAGTTCCCGACTTCCGGAGGACTTCGTTCTTTGCAGGGTTTTCCGTGCGAGGACCTTGCTCGTAACGCAACAGCCTGCCGAGGTCCTGGCTGGTGACACGACAGCCTGCTGAACTTGTCACCGCCTTCGTCACCGGGGTCTAACGCGGCAACCTGCCGAACGCATTCGTCGCCTAATACGCCAATCTGCCGAACGGCTTCGTCACCGGGTCTAACGCGGCAACCTGCCGAACTCCCAGGGCTCGAAGATCTCGGCAAGTTTGAGTCAATATTGAAACGGGCTGGTGACCCTGCAGCTTGATCCTTTGAGTTGAAACGGCATCCAACCTGATGCCAACAATATGACTCAAACAGCAAGGGTACACCAGTAAGCGTTGTGTAAAATCGGCCTCCAGCGCATGTTGGTCCACAGCCGCGTCTGCTTCCTGTACGGGGTTCCGTACTTGCAGTAGGTCACGTCCACCCAGGGCAGGCGCTCCATGAACGGGCGGGTCTTCAGCAGCCCGGTGGCCGGGTTCTCTATGACCCACATGAGCGCGTGGCAGGACGGCAGGCACCTCCGCGCCGCGCAGCGGGGGCCGCGGCTGATGGAGGGGCAGTACGAGAGGGTCAGCCAATCACGCGAGCTGCTCTACAGCGTTCCTGCTGCGCTGCGCGAGGAGATTGCGCGCGCGGCCACGGCGGAGCTTGCGGAGCGGCTGAGCATTCCGGACTAGGTGGCTTCCTCCAAGGGGCCTGGAACAAGTCCATTTTTCCGTGGTTTTGCTGGTTTTTTTTGGCGGTGTCCCTCAACGCCAAAAAAGGCTAAGAGGGACAGCGGGCCTTTTTTTGTCATTTTTTTGGGCGCTGCCACTTGCAGTCAAAAACGAAGTTGAAGGGCAGCGGGCTTTTTTTAGTCCAGCACAGAGACGCCCGTGCCGGAGAGCGTCACCAGCTGGTAGGCCACCAGGTGGATGAACAGGTCCGTCATCGTGCCGTCCAGGCCCTTGAAAGTGAACCGGGCAAGGTCGCCCGAGCGGGTGCTGACACCACTCAGTGGCATCTTGGGCACGCGCTCCGTCGGAAAGCCGGCAATGAAGCTGTGGCGCAGGTAGCCCACACGGCCGATGTTCGATGTTGCGCACCGTGTCCGTCGATAGTTTTTTTCTAAAATACCCGCAAGGACGGAGAGGAAGGGAAGTGGCTCCGAGGCTCCCTTTTCATGGGTTTGTGAGGGTAACGCAGGCCAGCCCAGGCTTGCATCTGAGACTCCAGGGAAAGGCTTCCTCCTGCCCTGGCCGCGCGATGGTGCCACGTCCTGGCCCCGGGGTTGGCCAGGCATGATCTTGTGAGCCCCGCGTCGTTGTCTCAAAAAGTCACGAAAACGCGCCCATGAGTTTCGTGAAGGCGCGCGCCACGGTGACGTTGTGCTCCGCCACGCCGTTCGGGACGCTGGACTGCTGCGTGTGCACCGTGGGATAGCTGAACACCAGGGACCTTCCTGAGAGGAGCACGCGGTTGAAGGACTCTACCAGCGCAGAGTCCAGGACGACCTGGGAGGCCAGAACTCGGACGTTCTGGATCTCGAAGTCGGTGCTCAGCGAGGCTCCCGCCGGGTGCGCCCCGGCGTTCTCGGACCACCAACTATACCACGATCATGACCAAAGCGCAGTCGTGGCGTCCTCCTCCGCCAAAACTCAATTTCTATCACCAGGTTCAGCTGCGGCGGCAGCATCTTCCCGCAGCGCAGGATGCCCACCATGGTGGGGCGCAGCAGCACGTCCGCGTAGCCGCCCTGGTGCACCGCGCGGGCGATGCGCGGGTCGTTCACTTCGTCGAAACCCTCCATGGCCTTGTTGCGGTTGTACTCTCTGCCCTTCAGCAGGTCATGCACGGCCACGGTGCGGCCGTAGTAGTTGATGTCGTCGCAGCGCTGGCTGTTGGCGAAGACCTGGACGCGCTGGACGAAGCAGGCGGGGTTGGGCGTGGCTGGGGCCAGCGGGTTGGTGCCGTCCGTGTTCCTGACGCGGAAGGCGATCTTGATGGACTCGGGGTCGATGAAGGACGCGCCGCTGGTCAGCGGGACGCGGCAGACCCGAGAGGTTGTGGGGGAGAACGAGCTCAGAGAGCTGGGCGTGCCGTCACGTAGCTTGTGTTGCTTGTTTTCAGCTTGTAGTCCAGGCTCTGCATCAGCTCATCCTGGGCTCCGGCGGTGACTACCTCCATGCTTGTTTATACACACGCATTTTGACTCGTACGGCGAAGGAAAACACTATTCTTCCAGGGCGTATATTGATATACGGCCTGGAAGAATAGCATTTTTCAGCGCAAAACCGCGCAAAAAGCTATTCCGCTGGCGCCTACATTTAGGTAGGCAATTTTTTCAGCGCAAAACCGTGCAAAACCGTGCAAAAAAAAGCTATTAGTCCAGTCCGTACATGTACGTACGGACTGGACTAATAGCATTTTGTGGCCCAAAATCGTGCAAAATAAACTCTCTCCGAGGAGAGTTTGTGTCTACGCCCATCACTCCTACTGCAGCCGATTTGAAGACCATGATCCAGAACCACCCTTTTGCCACTTTCAGTTTGTGTGGAGATATATCACGCGCGCGCAGGTTGGTCCTCGTCCGGCCTCAAGACTGGGGGTGGCTAACCGAGTGGGGACTTTCGGAATTGCATCTGCAGCTCTACTTTCTGGCATCTTGCGGTTCATTTACTACATGTGGGCCGACATGGAGTGGATTGCTGACGGTCCTTGTGGTATGCGCTGTATCCTTGTTGGGATCCTCTTCGTGGCGGCGGTCGGCGTTCCATTTGCTTGGCGCAAATTTAAGGGGGCATCGAGCATGACTGGATTGGATTTCGCATAAACCTGAGGGAGCGTTCGGTGGGACTAGGCCCAAAGCGCGCAGAGTGGCTGAGGCACTGGCTCTTGAAGACAATCAATGGTGGTCTGGTCCGTATTGCGGATATAAGGCAGGATCATGTTTGCGTCAACGGCACTGGAAATTTTGGGGCCGGTCTATGCCTGGACATCTGCAGTACACCACCTGGACGTTTTAGATTTGCCGGCAGCGATACGTTTGGTATTGGAGTTCATCCTGAAGGTACTTCAGTCCAAGGTTGATCGAGAACCCATTGGAACTTTTCAGGACCGACGCTCGTGCAGAAGGAGAAGAAGTATGGGTAGATGGGCTATCGCAGATTGCCCCACGGACAAGAGCAAATGCAGGTGGTTTTCTGAGAGGATTTCAAGGGAAGCGGCTCCTTGGGTTTTCTTTTCAGGTGAGAGCTACCGTGCTATTGCGACACTCAAGTTACTTGCCACGCTACTGGCGGTGGAACTCTTTGGACTTCCCAAATACAGCAACGGACGTATCATTTGCTCTGCAGCCACAGACAACTTGGGAAACCGTTTCGCGCTGGCAAAGATGATGACGACTAAGTATCCCTTGGTAGCTGCGCTCATGGAACTTGCATGGAAATTACACTTGGCCAATGTTCAACTGGATTTGTACTGGCTGCCGAGGCAACAGAACGATGAGGCGGATGCGCTTACCAATAACCAACTCGATGGTTTCAACCCGGAACTGAGATGCAGGTTTGGCATTACAAGGGCGACATTTTCCATCAGATGATTGCATTGGGCGAACCACTGTACGAAGGAGTCAAGGAGGCAAGAGCTCCGGCGCCAGGGCCCGGTTCGCCGCTGCGTTGACGGCCATGCGCTTGCTGTGGCTGATGACCAGCGTGGTGTCCGGCCACCCGGGCTTGGAGGGGTAGAGCTCCTTCAGCCTCGCCTTGGCCTGCTCCAGCGTGGGGCACGCCTCCTCGCCGACCCGCAGCCACTTCACGAAGTTGAAGATGCCGGGGTCGGAGCGCATGTTCTCCGTGAGCTCGTGCCTGTGCCCGCCGGCCAGGTCGCGGATGAGCTGGCTGTGCTCCAACGGCGCGCTGATGGGCCGCCCGGCCCAGGAGTCCAGCACGGCCGGCAACTGCCGGAAGTCTCCCAGCAGCAGGAACTTCACGTCGGCGTTCAGCCCCACGCAGGCCAGGTCCGCCCAGAGCGCCATGCGCGGAGCAGTGCGTCTTGGACACCAGGTGCACCGCCTCGCCCTGCTCTCGCAGCCTCGCCACAATGGTCCGGGCCAGGTGCGTCTTTCCGGTGCCCGGCAGGCCCGTGAGCAGCAGGGAGTTGCCCGCCAGGCAGTGGCCCACGGGGTCGTCCACCCCGTTCCGCCTCCGTTGTTTGGGACGCTCCGCCTCCATGCGCGGCGCCCTGCTGCCCAGCAACGGCTTTGTCTCTTCCACGCGGTAGACCGGCGCGCCGTCCAGATAGGGTGGCGCAGCGCCTCCAGCGCCCACAGCCGCTCCGCGAAGCGCTTCGGCAGCCGTGGCCACCATGCAGTGCTCAAAGCCCAGGATGGGACGGTAGGTGCCGTTGCTCAGCAGCCTCCTGGCGTAGACGAAGTCCCACACCATGCCCCCCTCGTAGGCGAAGGCCTGAGAGAAGTCCGCGCCCGCGCCGCGTTCACGCTGAGCTTGGCCATGTGCTCCTCGCCCTGCCACGCGGCGTCCATGCGCTCCAGCGCGCGCCGCAGCGTCGCCGCGTCCACGTGGCTCAGCCGGGCCCCACGTACGGCAACAGATTGTCGCAGGACTGCCTCGCGTCGCAGCAGCCCTCCACAAAGCCCAGGTCCGGCAGCACGGGCTCAACGCCGTCCGCCGGGCACAGGATGGGCAGGGGGAAGGGGGCGTTGGCCAGCCCGTTGCGCCTGCAGCGCACCACGTCCACGCCGACGTACAGAGCGTCCTTTTGCACGCCTGCCTCAAAGACGAAAGGAAGCTTGGGGCTCCGGGCGTACTCCATGACTCCGGGGGCCACGCGGCTCTCCAGGCTGGTGGGCTGCGCGCTCTCTCTCAGCGTCTTCTCGCTGTGGCAGTCGCCGCACAGCGCCTGCAGAGTTTGCACGCTGCCCGCAAAGGCTGCCTCACCGGCACCACGTGGTCCAGCTCGCAGGTGCCGGCCGTCAGCCCGCAGCCGCACAGCGCGCACTTGCCGTCCTGCTCTCCGCCGCGCCGGGCACTTGCGTTTCCCTTCAGCAGCTTCAGAAAGATCTCGTGCGCCAAGCCGGCCAGGCGCTGGCCCCTGTACTCCTGCCCCAGAGCCTCGCACCACCTCCGCAGCACCTCGTGCTCCTCCGGCAGCTCTCGGATCCTGGTGTCCCGCCTCAGCCTCAGCCCGCAGTACTGCGCCGGGCTGCTGATGGCCACCTTGGGGCTCTCCCGACGGCATGAGCTGGGCCGCGCCTCCCGCAGGTCCTCGCACCAGAACAGCCCCGGCTGCACGTCCGCGGCGTCAAAGCGCCTCCACTCTTGGATGGGCGGCAGGGTCTGCCTCGCCTTGCCCCGGTAGAGCACGCGCGCCGCCTGCCTCTCCAACACCCGCTTCACGGCCCTGTACATGTAGCAGTGCCCGTCAAAGGCCAAGAAGCACACGGTGCGGTGCTCCTTCAGCGCCGGGTCGTAGCTGTCCACAAGGTCGCCCTGCGAGCTCAGGGGCGTTGCGCCACACGCAGAACTCTCGCACCTCCTTGGCAGAGATGCCGAGGCGCCTCCAGTCGTGGCGCAGCATGGCGTCAAAGTCGGCTCCACGCTCAGCTGGAGCAGCTCGGCCAGCTGCCGGGGCACGCAGAGCGGCTTGTCCTCGAAGGCGCTCTGCAGCACGTCCTCCTTGCAGGGCAGCTGGAAGCTCACGCTCCTCAGGCCCCTCATGCGCTGGCGCAGGAGCGTCTCGGTCCTGGAGTTCCGATACTGCGTGCTCTGGGTGCTGACCACCCAGTGCCCCTCAGGGTCAAGGAAGTAGGTCTCGTCCAAGAGCTGCAGGATGGGGCCGCCCGGGTCTAGCGAGGCCTCGACTTGTTGTTTCACCCGCTGCGCCACCTGCTCCTCCGTGAGGTGGCCGGGTGCCTCGTCATGGCGCCGCCCAGCTGATTCACCGGCAGCCAGTCCGCGCTCGTAGCCCGCGCCGGCGTTCCGCCCGCTGCGCCGCCTGCCCCGGATGGTCACCGGCACGCCCTGCAGGGAGCGCACGAGCTTCTTCTGCCCGTTGCGCAGCAGGATGTAATCGTTGGGCCCCTCGCACGCAGATGAGGGGCTGGTTGTAGTAAAAGTCCTTGGGGGCCGCAGGCCCAGGAGTAGTAGCGCTGGCCCGCCCGGGTCAGCTGCCCGTCCGCGCGCAAGAGCAGTGCGTAGGCCCCCGGGCCCCGCAAGTTCAGCACGACGGCTCCATCCGCCCCCGTGCGAGCCCGGGCGCCGCCGTCCGCGCCTCCGTGATCTGCTGTCGTTGTCTCGCCCAACTTGCCATTCTTTTTTTACGGGGCCAGTTTTTTTTGGTCGGCCGCGCATTCTCCCCGATCATGCGTGCCGTATGGTTGGGGAGAATAGCTTTTCGCACGTTTTGGACACGCTCTGCCAGGAAGGGGGCAGCTTCCGGGGTGCGTTCAAACGGTTACGCCATCAGAGCGTTTTCGCGGCGGGCGGGCTGGTGCCTGTAGGGTTTAAACACAGCTGGCTTTCAACAAGCCACTATTTGCTCGAGAAGCATTCACAAAGCTCTGCTGGCGACTCTCTCCAAGCGCAAGCGCGAGGCGCGCGAGGCGGCAGCGAACCTGGTGCTGTCTACCGTCCTTCCGCACTCCGTGAGAATGGGGACTTGCGTGTTCGAGACCCTGGACAACATGCGGGAGATACTGTCCTACGACAGCATCGGCTGCAAGCAGGCTCTGCCCATCTTTGAAGAACTCGTCAATGCCGGCCAGGAGCCCGTGGTGAAGACTACCCGCCGACGGAATTGGAGCATTGCCTGGTGGTGGAGTGGTTGGATCGCCGCGCAGCCGCCCCGGACGCTCCGCCGTGAAGCCTCAGTCTCCGCGCCAGCCCATTTACCTGAGCGTGAAGAGGAAGGCGAGCGACCAGCCGGAGAGCGACCAGCCGGACACAGAGCGAGCCCGGAGAAGCCGGAGCCGGAGGTAACCACTTTCTTGCTGCCAAGGGCCGACGGGCCGCGAGACGAGGATTTCATGAGGAACAACGCCGCTCCCATCTTCCACAGCAGCAACCACGTTCTGGTTCCCTGTGAGTTCCGCCACACAGGCCCGGGTGTGTCCGAAGCAGAACTGCTGGAGTGCCTTTACAGGGGGGACGACAAGTACCAGGCCAAAGGTTGCGCTTGGATGGCGTGGCGCCTCGTGGGCCAAGCTCAGACTCCTGACGTCGGCCACCACGTCATGCTTCGACCCGAAAGAGGGGCAAACTTGTGGGTCTTCTTCCACAAACCCACCATGAAGCTGCTGCCCCATCCTCCGGCGTCCACCCACCTCTACAAGCTTGGCAAGGGGAAGCTTCACGATGTCGTGAAGCTGATGGCCAATTGCTTGGAGCAGAAGGGGACCATGCGGGCCATGAGTCGGGGCGACTACAACGGCCTTGTTGCAGCAAACGCACCTCCGGCGCCAGAGTTCTCTCCACGACGGGTTTTGAAGAACTACGGCGATATGACGACGTCCGAGTTCCAGAGCCATCTCATCAAGCTCGACACGACCTTCCGAGGCGACAGGGCCTTGAACTCCGGCAAGCGCCTGCCGAAAAACGAGGACGAGTTCGTGCACTTGCAGAGCAGGGCTCTCTTGCAGCTCCGCAAGCAGGCGCAGGACGACCAGTTGCAAGTGGAGAGCCTGCTGGTGGTACAACCCCGAGGTCCACCAGAAGCAGCACTGGACTTTTTCGAGGCCACGGGCGAGCTCGCGACCTTGATCTTCTACGGAGACAGTGGCAAGGGGAAAACTCCCCTGGCAAGTTGCCTGGCAGCCATGGTAGCCCGCGACGTGGGTCTGGACGAGTTCGTCATGGTGTCCAGCCCGGACATGCTGCGATCCGCGGTCGAGCGCAACCTCCTGCGCGACGAGAGGCCTTTGCTCCTGGACGAGCTTCAGATCAGCAGCAGCAACATCGGCGCCCAAGGCGGGGGAGTGGACACGCTGAAGCATCTCCTCGGTCTGTCGCCCGACTTGCCAGCCACCATCAAATGTCGCTACAACGACGTGAAGGTGCCTGCGGATACGTTCAGGATCATCACGGTGCAGGACCTGGCGAAACTCCACCACAGCTTGGACGACATGGCAAAGATTTGCCCTCCGGACCTCATGCTCGACGGGTTTGAGTGGCGCGCTCGACCGCTTGACAAGGTCTTCGACGCGGACACGCGCGCGGTGCTGAAGCGCTGCATCCTCGTGGAAGTGACGGCGCAGTGTGTCAAGGACTCTGTGCGCGAGAAGCGAAAGTTCGGGTCCGACAAGGCGATCTCCATGGCGGAGAGTTTGAGGGCGTTGTACAACGGCCAGCAATTCGCGACACAGCCGGGGCCTGCCTTTTGAGGGCACAGACCAGGCAGAAGCCCGACCGAACGCACTCCGTACAGATCGCGCGGGCCCCTGCTGCCGCTCTGGCAGGCAAGCGCGCACACTGCACCCTTGAACCTCCACTCTCCCCCAGCTCCATGCTATATGTGCTATATGTGCTATATGGCCCCCAACCCGCTGAACCTCCACTCTCCCCCGGGGCCTTGCTATATGTACTATATGTGCTATATGGCTCTTACAAGGCAAGCCACTGAACCTCCACTCTCCCCCGGGTCCTTGCTATATGTGCTATATGTGCTATATGGCCCTATATAGCACTAGTACAGATTTTCGCGCGTACAGAATAATATAGCACATATAGTACATATAGCATGGAGCTGGGGAGAGCGGCTTGGCGTCCATATAGCACATATAGCACATATAGCATGGAGCTGGGAGAGAGTGGAGGTTCAGCGGCTTGGCGTGTAAGACCCATCTCGCACATATAGCACATATAGCAAGGTTCAGCGGCTTGGCGTCCATATAGCACATATAGCACATATAGCATGGAGCTGGGGGAGAGTGGAGGTTCAGCGGCAACAAAATGCTATTACTCCAGGGCCTACTTAAATGTAGGCACTGTAGTAATAGCATTTGCACGGTTTTTGCGCTACAAAAAGCTATTAGCCCAGGCCGTATATGAATATACACCCTGGGCTAATAGCTTTTGCACGTTTTTGCACCAGCCCCGCTCATTTGATTGGTTCGCCCAACCCGTTGGTTTCCCGAGGACCCCTAACCCAAAAAGGGCTTGAGCAGGGTCCGGGAATTCCGACGGGCCCGCGTAATGTCTCAAAACCTTTTTTCTCCCAGTTTTTTTCGCTCGATCAGGATCAGTCAATTCCGCCTGAGTGCGATCAAACAGTTTTTTCCCCGAAAAGGGGCTTGCTTCAAGCTTCCTCGAAGAGTGCCTCAAAGAACCAGTTTTTTCAAAGGAGGCTAGTCGAGGGTCCTGGCCCCAGGAAGTCGTCCAGCTGCCTCACAGCCGCCGGCCTGCCCCGTCTCGTTCTAGAGGCTTGCTCAAGCTCCTTTTTGGGGCAACAAGTAGGTGCGAGCAGGCCTCAGTACGCAGCACGGAGGGCCGGGAGACCCTGCTGAAGCTGGCGCTGCCGGCGCCGCAGGGCAGCGGCAACGCGGCGGGCTGACGAGGATCACACAGTTTTTTTTACTCGTTCTTCGGCCCCCGCTGGGCCTGCCAGGCCCCCCCAGAGTACGCTGGTGAGGTGAGAGTAGTCGAGAGTAACAATCTCCGTGCCGTCGCTCCACCGGGCGGTGCCCGTCAAATTCTTTCACTTTGTTCCTGCGAAGTCGTTTGAGGCGAAGCCCAGCCTCAGCCTCGTTCATGTCCGGGCGCTTGTACTGCTTGGCCACGGAGTCAAAGAGCTGCTGGAGCTCTGGCCTCGGCCATCTCCGTCTTCACCCGGCTGTCCGACAAATTCGTGAAGCTCGTGTTGCAGACCACGTTGCCCGTGTTGCCTGCGATCACAAGGCAGCCGGGGTTCCTCTGTCAATGACAGCTGCGTGGACGGCCTCCAACTTGGTGATGTACGTCAGCGCGGTTTTTTTTTTCACCCTGCCGCCTTGAGCCTAGTGGCATCGGTCGGCTAACTTGAGACTTATCCGTGTACCAGGGTGGAATCGAACCCCGGCGACTGTCTGACGTTGGTCCGGAGACCAACGTCTTTTTTTGTCACGCGCGCGCCTTGGGGCATTAAGCCATCGGTCACGAGAACGACTATACAATCATCGAAAGTGAGACGGGTGAGACCGAGAGGAACAAAGTGCTGGTGAAATGAGCCAAACAAAGGAAAGGGCCGAAAACACAACGCGACGAACCAACAAGCAACACAACACGGAACCAAACGAAAAACCTTTCCCCAGCCGATCAGAACGGAAAGAGACGAGCCAACGCGGCAATTAAAAGAGCGAGCTTGGAACATAGTTCCAGAAGACACTGACTACACCGAGGAGCTAGGCTTGCGAAGCATGAGCACATTAAAAATGGGAACATGCGCGCTCCAGACCGCAGGGGGCACATTTGCGCATCGTCAACCCCCACACGTGGCCACACGGCTGGAGCAACGAGCGCAATGTTCCAAAAATTTGGCAAAGCAACACACAGAAGAAGAAGGCAAAAAGGGCCAAGCAAGGGCCAGCAAAAGGCGAGCATGCAGTAAATTAAATTGCGCACAGGCATCACCCGGAGCACAGAGGCAAAAAGAGGCCGTGCAACGAATTACTCTCGCACTGACATCGAGCGGAGTTGCTATGGCCAGGCAAGTGTGACGGGCGTCACAGGCCTGGCCATCAAGCATTGCACACAAGACAAAGGGTGAGCGTGCAATGCACCATCAAGTTTGCACTATATGCTACGCAAAATCCGCAGGGACAGCGATGATCCCAACCGATAGTGAGGATGGGAGCCGAGCGCTGAAGCATTTTTACAAGTGCGTAGGTACACCGTGGCAAAATGCACAAGCGGGAAGCAGAAGCCCAAGGAGATCTGGCCGTGCCAAATTCACCAGAGGCATTCTGTCCCATTGCGTAGGCGTCACGTTCACACCACTGACAGGGAAATCCCTGCCACAGTGTACGTGAGCATGGCAAACCCGGCAAGGCACCGTGTCTGTCGCAAGAGCGTACCTAGCGGAGTAGCGACCATTCAAGTGCAGGTATGATGCCTATAGGCATGGAGATTAGTCACAGATTAGAGGGCGGCTCAAACTTAGGTGGGTGCATATTCATCGAGAAGCAAAAGCACCCGCCATAGGGCCACCTGAGGCACACATCTTTCCAGGAATGTTTTAGGCTAGGACTACGACCGTCCAGAGGGGGTGTCACGCCTAGGAGCATAAAACAGGCGAGCGGGTAAGAGGCCAGAAGGCCTTGCCAAGCAAAGCACATCAAGGACCTCAGGGCTCATTGAAGGGAGAGAGGAGCCTCCAATCTGCAACCTGAAATCGGCATGTTGGTCTATGGGTTGATGCACAAACACTCTGTGTTGCAGAGCGCGAGCAGTAGTCCAGCGGGATTACCAAGTGGTGTGTTAGGGTTTAGGGTGCGCTGATCTGCATGTCTTACCAGATTGCGGCACGACCGGATTGGCCAAGTGCGGAAGCACAGAACAATGCACCATGCAGTGCCGCTGGCACCAAGGACGGCAGGGAGAACCACGAGATTGGGCAGTGCCCAATACACTTGGAAACTCCCGCCTCATGCATCGCAAGGAAATGCCCCAAAGTGACGACAATATTCGTCATGAAAGGTGTCGCCTGGTAACCAAACAAACGAGCGGCCAAGAGGCCAGGCGACAACAGGGGGAGGGCCCAATAACCACTACGCTCATGAATGAAAAGGGGGCACCTCCCTCTACATCCTGCTGCGAGATAGGTTATCGGAAGAAACGCATGCACACTCTGTCATGCAGAGCGAGCAATAGGCAGCGGGATTACTGAGTAGGGGATTAGGATTTAGGGTGCACACTTCTATGCATGTCTCACCGGATTGTGGCGCCGCAGAGTGGGCCAAGTGTGGAAGTACCGAACACTTCACCAGGCAATAATGCAAGTGTGCAGTGCCGCTGGCACGAAGAACGACAGGGAGAACCACGAGATTGGGCAATGCCCAATACACATGGAAACTCCCACCTCATGCAGCACAAGGAAATGTACCGAATTGGTGATGCAGGAGAGAGTGGCATGGGGTGATAGTTTTTAAGGATGCACCGGGTCGCCATGACCCACCATGGCACGCACGAGCTGCCTAGGCAGATCGGTGGGCGGTGAGCGGGGAGATGGCGACCAAATCCGTGCGTCCCATTAATGGAGGCGCAACGTGCTGCGGACTGTGTTGGTGAGCGCATTGAAAGCACTAAGCGATGGCGCGTCCAAGAAATCGTCCACACTCCTGGAAGTTTTAGTTCCCTTGCGGAGCTCCTGCAGTGTCATGCCCGAGGCCTGAACTTGAAAGGCATCAACCGACGGAAGTATTATCTCCGCGGTATCGGCATCAAGCACGGGCGGGGTTGCAAGAACGGCAGACCTCCAACGGTGGGAAGAGACATGTGCCCTACGCGCAAAGTCCGCAAAGGACTGGCCTGCGGCAGGGAACGGGATCCACATATCCGTCCGGATTACACTAGGTTCGACCGCTTGGCGGGAGCAGGCGGGATCGGAGTCGGACGCCTCTTGGGCGCCAGCCCAAGGCGCGGCCTGGTTATGCACTTCGGATCCCTTGAAAGGCAGGCATGACTGGGCCAGGGCGCTCCTTCACAGAGGTCATCCCCATGCGCCAGGGCCGTGGCCGCCCCGAAAAACACGAGACCAGAAACCGGCCAGAGAGAAGCGTCACCACATTGCACTGCCTCAGTAGTCTCCCATGCAGAACCTACAGGGAAGGCACCCATGGGGCCGTGCAGCACGAGTTGGTCGTCAAGCATCGTGAAGGACAGGACCACATCGCCTCCGATTTCCTGATAGCAGAACACAGAAAGGTCACGGCTATTTTTCGGGCCGAGCCCATCCAAGCGGAGCGCGAGCAGGAGGGGTTCCTCAGTGTCCCGCATTCTCAGGGAGAGCGCCAAGGGCAGCTCCTTCCACGGAGCCGCATGGCCGATGTGATGGGCACCGTGCCAAGAGGTCCGCTTCACTGCCATAATGGAGAAAACAAGTATCTTTTCCAATTATGACTACGGAGACAGTGCCGGTCATGCCAGTGGCCTTGACCGTGTTCGTACATTCGAGGTACTGACTAAAGAGTGTGGGCCTAGACAGCCTGTACTCCCGGACCTTAGCCGGGGTGATCTGCTGCAGGTAAGCAAGGCGTTCATCGTGCGTCAGGCGTTCAAACTGCTGCAAGCAATTCTGAAAGCGCGCTTCAATAGCATTGGAAGTGGCACGTGCCTTTTCCTTGGCATCATGAGCCTCGACCAGGAGAGGAGTGCACGCCATAAGCAAATGGACCAAGAGACATCCTGGAGCAGGTCCGGCCACGCTTCATCGACCTGGCCACCGATAAAGTGACGGCACACCGAATCGTGCGTGTCATTATGCGGGGTCATGAGAAGAAGCTTGGGTGTTTCATGCCCACGCCGAAAGGAGCCGTGGAACGAGGCCAAAAGGACGTCTACAACATGTTCAACGGCCTGCAAGGACTCTGCCGCAAGCCCCAGGGCGACATCACGACCTTGCAAGTACAGCAGCTTGGGTTGCCACTCAACGGAGCGGAGGCCGGAAACTCCAGTAGTTATGCCATTGAGCATGGCATTCCTGGTGGCTATGACTTCAGCAGCTTGCTCGACACACCTGCCGATAATGACTCGACCGTCATCATCCATGCGCACCAGATGGGTGGTACCAAACAGCCACACTCATGAAGTAGGCAGTAGGCGAAACCCGCATGGTACTGGGCAGCACAAGATTGAGCCCGGGAGATCCTCCACTAGAGAGACCATTGGCGCTGCGGACGGTGGCTGCCGCAGTGGGCAGACCACGACCAGCAGCAGCAAGGTACTCCATGCCTAGGACGGCAGGGAGCGTTTCCTGTGAACACTCTCCAGTGATTTGTACCGCTGCCAGCGCCAGGAAGTCCTGTGGGACGCTCCAATCCGAAAGCCCATGAAGGGCAACCTTCTTTTGGCCTAATCGTCGCAGAACCTCTTCTCGAATGGGGTCGTTGCCCGAGGCACCCCGAGTTTGCCGATCATCACCAATGTGGACTGTCAGGGCTGTGCAGTGCACTGCACCATGAACAGCCACATAGGCGGCCTGACCCGCCTGCTGGGACTCATCCACAAACATAAGATGGGTAGCCTGAAGAAAAGAGGCCAAGGGGCCACGGCGCCCTATTTCGTGGAGAAGGGAGCCGAGGGTAATGGCCACACAGCAGGGCTCATTGTCCTTGAGGAATTGAGAGCGAGTCTCATAAGCGACATCAAGGTCAGTGGCTTGGTCATGGTCACGCCCAAGCAGGCGCGGAAACTGACACAGGACCTCCGCCGGGGCATCCGCGAGCAGGGACTGCACATTTCGCGAGAATTCCTGCAAGGGCAAGTTGGGCTCAGCCACAAACAGGGCTTTGAGGCCCAGCATTCGAGTGAGCAGAATGAGGGCAGCACTGGCACAGTAAGTCTTACCAGTGCCAAAGAGGCCTTGGATGCCAAAGGTGACGCGCTGGGAAGAAAGGGCATGGAACACGCCAAGCAGGACGCTCATGAAGTGCCCATCAGGACCGACACTCAAGCGAAGCACATTGAAGAGGAAGGTGGGGCCACACTCCAGAAGGCGACGCCAGCCCTCCGCATTTTCTCCCTCCAAGGTCTCCCATGCGGCTGAGGTGAGCTCGGACCGCACCAAGTGGTCAAAACTGGACCACCCAGCGCCATCAGGCGCCCGGAGGCTGCCGGCAAGCAAGTTGAGTTCCAGGTCACGAGCAAACCCAACATATTCGACGCGAGGAGGCAGGTAGCTCTGCGGGGCATCCCCAGAGGCCACCCCAAGGACAGAGGGAATGCGATCCGAGTGCACACCAAGCACATGGTGCCACATGCTAACGCCATGCTTAGGGGGTTTGACGGAGCTGAATTCCGGAACGAAGGTGAAGCCCTCTGCACCCACAAGCTCGGCATGGCTAATGAGTAATCACGTTGTTCATGAGAGACCACCACTTGCATGTTTCGCACATAGGCCTGCTTCAGGGCAGCCAAATCCTGGGGGAAGGAAGTCCTGATTTCGAATGCGAACCCTTTTACGTACTTCACACTGCCGCCAAGTGAATCCGGCAGCATGACTGCCAAAGAGACCTCGGTGCCATCAGGGAGCTGGCAGTCGGTACGGTTGCCATGGCCGTTGCAGTACTGGCACCACGGCAGTTTCTGGGCAAAGTGGACCGAATAAATATCCACCCCAGGATGCAGGCGATTGTGCAGGCGGCTCCAGGCTGGGACTGCATCACGCCGAGAGAAGGAGCGCCACTGGGCCGGGGGGTCCCGGAAGGTGCGCAAGGCGGAGACACTGGCCAGGGCCTGGTACCACATAAAATCAAGCGCTTGGGCCACCGGCAGTTGCATCAACCGATCATGGACATATTTAGCAGCAGCCCGCCCAAGGGCGGTGGCTCGGTAGGCCGGCAGGTCCGTGAGGCCATGAAGGGAGCGCGACACCCATGCGTCCGCTGCGTCATTAGGATCTGCCTTGAGCTCCATGAGGAGGCTACACTCCCCGGCGGCGCCGGCAAGCCAGGCAGCTTCAGAAATCATGCGTGGGATTTGTGGTCGGTCAGTGACACGAACCAACTCCTGAGGTTCCTGACAGGCAAGGGCGAGCGCAATGTGCTGCAGGTAGTCCGCGGACCTGGGGTCAAAGCCCGCCCACTGATAGTAAAGGTCATCCGATTTAGCGAAGGCGGAATGCAGCGATGGTCCAGCGCCATCTAGTATCTTAACAAGGTGGCTATAGTTGTGGCCATTTACGCCGAAGATGCGACGGTCATCATGCACAGCAAGGACACCGATGCCTTCGGCATTGAGGGCCGCACGGACACCACTTTCCCCTACGCTACGCCACGGACACGACGTGTCTGTGGTCACCTGGACAATCTTGACACTCCCAAGCGCATAGTCACCGGCCGACTGGGCGAGGCCTCGCAAGCAGGGAGGCGGCATAGAAACACCACCAATGCGCACGTGGAGACGGGAATCCGGACCTAGCAAATGGCGCCACACAATGGCAGCAACAGTACACGAGTAGGACCCAGCCGAGAAGCCACGAAGCAAGGCACCACGTTCGGAAATAAGGCAAGCCACCATGGCGCAGCCCACGAGGAAGGAAGTGGACGGCTGAAACACGCTGCACGCAAAGCACTGGGCGTATCGCGCGAAATCCCCATATCGATGGGACGCACGTGCATCAGTGACATTCCACTGACGATGGCCGCGAAAGATGTGGGGCCAAGCGTTGCGACACATGGCAAGCGTGAGCAGGACCTTGGTAGCACGCAGGCAGGCCATATGTGATCACACTGAAACCCTTGCTCGGTACGCCAGTCCACGGGCTGGGAAGTGGGCCCATACACACTGCCTCCGGGACCACTGCGCAAGAAGGTGATGTCAGCCTCGGCAGAGGCCGATGCCTGCCCTACCGCCCCAAAGTCAACCGTGAGGCGCGTGGCCGGAGTGGCTTTCGGGCGTCCCAGGGCACGGCCTGCAATTGCAGGCATAGAAACCTGCAGCAAGGCATCCTGGAGGTCCGATGCATGCGCTTGGATAGTCTGCAAGGCAGACCCTACACTTGGCTGGGGTTCCTGAGAGGACCCACCAGCTACCACAAGGCGACAATCCCACGTGGGTGAGAGGATGGGCTCGCATGCTTTAAGGCCCTCTGGCACCGGAAAGTGCTCCAGCGCCAACCCTGGCAGGCCGCCACCCAACGGGACCCTAAAACCGGAGTGCGGGCCCGTCTGCAAGCGCCGCCGCAGATACCAACAGGGGACCCTCTCAGTGACCGGCGAACAGAGCGCCAGCCCAACAATGAGCGGGTACCAGGCTCCGAGGTCCGGCGCATCCCTACTGCGCAGCGCCTGAACGAAGAGCGGCGGCATCCCCCTATTCCCAAAGGAGATGGTGCGCTCAAGGGTAGCTACATCACAGACGGTGGTCCCCCAGCCTGGGAAGGAGAGCACCCGGAGCGGCGCCAACACTTCCAGGAGTTGCAAGACAACCTCCGGGTGGCCTGCGTGTCCCGCACCAGTCCCAACATATGAGAGCGACTGGGACGGCACTCGCACCTCAAAGCAGGATGCGATGGCGGCCGTAGCAAGCAAACTGGCGAGGCATGCCACCTCCAGGGAACTTTCCGGACGGCATCCGGCAAATGGCGTGTGCAAACTGGTCATCAAGGCACGAGAATCCTGCGGGGTATCTGACTCAGCAACCTCAGAAGGCGCAAGCAAGTTACTCCTTCCATCACTTTTGCGCCGAAGAGGAAGCGAGGAGCTGGCTCTCCACACAGCATTGTCCCCAGGGTCCCCGACACTGACAATCGCCTCAGCCCAAAAGGGGTCAGGGTCCTGGCCTGTAAACAGGATCATACCCGGGAACACATCTGCAGCACCCGGCACCCCCAAGGACTGCGAGGTAGATATGATCTGCCAGAGATCTGCCAAATTTGGGAAGAGGCCAGGCATAACCGCAAGAATATGCGAGCTGGGTAAAAAGCATCGGGCACATTCCATGACCTGTGGCAAGACCTGCGAGGCACAGGGATAGACCCCTTCATACACAGCACACATTGGCACAAAAAGGACCAAGGATGGTGGTGAGCCGTCGGAGCAGGTATGCCCCACAGAAAGCCAACGCGAGATAGCGGCTTGGTGTTGGAAGTTGTGTCCCACAACTACAATCACCTCGACCTGGGCGGGCAGTACCTGGTCCATATAGTGGAAAAGGTCCTCATTTGGCCAAGCCCCCTCCACAACACGCTCACGTGCCCTCTGCAGGGCATCCTCGAGTGAAGTCGAGGCAACTGCCGTGGGGACGTATGCATCAGTGCGGAGTGTGAGGCTGGCTTTCAATGCATCAACACCATGCTGGGTACCCGAGACGGAAGGAGAGGGCACAGGACGAAATGGGTCTGGGTGCGGATCAGACGAGGCCGCCGCCAACACACTGGAGCTAGGGACAGCAGCAGGCACACTAAAGTTAGGGGCAGGGGGTGTTGGAGCCGCGACTCTACGTTCGAGCAAGTCAGCCCCAGACAGCGGGGTCACTGTGCGGGTTGGCGCAACCTGGGCAGGAGGGGCCGCCGGGCTGGCAGTGCCAGCACCGTGGCTCCCTCCAACCGCAGCCTGTGGTGGCAGGTGGCCGGCTTCAATGAGTTGAGTAATCTCATCTGGTGCGAGCGCACACTGCGGAGGCAATGCAGCACCTTCCTGAGCCAGAGCAGCATCAGACCCAGGGGCTTCTAGTGCGCTGGCCAGGGGTTTACGGTTAGCATCTGTTACTACCAAGGAAGCCAAGCCTGCAATAGGAAAGCAAGTCTGTTGCCGCAACCTGTCCTGCCTGATTTGCCGAAAAGCAGTAGCTCTCATGTAGGCGTCCATGAAGTTTGCCCCTAGGGACGCCTGATGGTATAGGCATACCACTCGCTCGGCTTCGTACCACACCACGTTGCTTTGCAGCGAATCAATCTCCTGAAAGCCGAGACTGCGAGGCCGCGGGCTACCGAACCGCCAACCGGGGTGTTGCTCCAGCTTAAGGCTCCTACGGGACCCAAATTTGACATAAGGGTGATGCGCAAGAAAGACCTTCCAGCTTCCGATGGGCAAGTCCCACTGCCGAAGAGCATTCACGTACCGATCCGTGGCTTGACCATCGTAGAGTACCTGGGTAATATCAATGGCACCTTGCACAAAATAGTATGCAAAGTTGAGTGCGTTGCTGATGGATAATGCGTTGTATTCAGCAATTGTGAGAGGCTGTTTGTCAGCCATGGCAGTATTGGTGGGCAAGGCAAGTGCAGACCTCTAGCAAATTGATCCCAGGACGGCAGTGCCAGTCACTGTGAGCAATTGCTATCGGTCACACACTGGGCGGCACAAGCCCCGAGGTGCAGGCAGTACCTCAATGGACTATCAAGCGGCTGATACCTATCACATACGCACTGTTGAGCCAGAGCGGCGGGACCAAAAGTTATGCACCCGTCAGTGCAGCGGGGGCAAGTTTACGGGCCTTAGTGGGGCGGGATTCAGTGGTAACCAAGGCCTGGACCTCAGCTCGCCTAGGGAGGGGTCCTGGTGGTGGGTGCGGATCATGCTGGAGCTTCTCAATTTTAACTTGAAAGTGTGGGGGGGGCACGAGGTGAAGACCAAGGGAAGCCTCAATCAAGCAAGCCTCAAGGTCAACGGTCGAAGGCTCCGGCGAAATCAACAGGCCGTCATGGATAAAAACCAACGACCGAGGCTTGACCCTACGGAGTAATTCCCGAACCAGTGTGCGCATGAACGCTGCTTCAATGCCCTCAAGCAAGAAGTAAATGCGGTTGCCATCATGTAGCCCTACGTGAGATCGCAGAAGGTTAGCGTCTGTACACGCACGTAAAAAGGCCGGCTTAGCATTCGCGACACGTCGTAACAGGGCAACCAGCTCAGGGCCTGGGTTAAATCTGTTTTGCTCAAGCATTTGGGTGGCATGTTCAACAGAGCTATTGAGTAAAACCGTGGGCAACAGCTTAACGAGGTGTAAAGCGCTCCGGCCAGCTGGTGAGGCGGAAAGGTCTGCGTGTAAATAAGCCCGAAACTCATCTAGGCGAGGCAGAACCAAGCCTTGCTGCGCAACCATGTGCTGGAAAATAGCGTAATGCGCGCCACACATGTCAATTTCAACATGGTCGCTGTGGAAAAGCGCTGCGCGAACAAAACGCGGAAGCGCGGCTGCACCTTTAACGATCGGATAGGCCCTACCTAAACAATCATCACCATCGATCCGGTACGGGACCTGCTTGAGGACCGTGACCCCCTGAGCATTAGAGCCGACACACGCCCCCCCGGAGGCAATATAAGCTTCAAGCGCAGCGCGGTATGCAGGGTGGTGGGCACGGATGTGCGCAAGATCCTGCGCATGGAATGTGGGGCACTCAACCAGGCAGAAGCTTGAGCGTTCAGAGAGAGCGATTGCTGCGGTGGACTGCCATTCCTCACCTGCCGGGGCAGGGAGGGAAATTGGCAGAGTGGCTTCGTTTCGCGCGGCAGCACTAGCAATGCCAGCGAGGAAGTCTGCTTCTTTATTGGCTCGGTTACGTTGCCGGGCAGCCTACCACCTAAGGGGTAGAAAGCCCCCGGTCCTGTCCCCCGGGAAAACCAACCCAAGAAGACAGCCCGGCCAGGGCGCCAACAAAGAAAAGGGGGCCAAAACCCAAAACACCAGACCGAGAGCCCACCCCCAGGAAGCAAGCGGCCCATTTTCAGATTGTCGACTGCTACATCCGCCACCTGACTCTTGCAGGGGCATAAAGGATCCACGGGGATCGGAAACCCAGGTGCACACACGCACAAAGATGCCATGCATCCAGCCCCGGACGGGCGCCAAGATCATGTCCTGCTGAGAGACAACCAAGCGCCACGCCGTTTGGCGTGCACAAGCGATGCGTTGCCACAACAAAGAGTTATGACCCTGAGGCCCACGTCATGCACCAAGTACAGACGGGGGATGTCAACCCCGGAAGCGATTCAAGAGGTCCTGATACTTCTCACCCCGACATCCAAGTGTCTGCCCATGTGCTGATCAGAGTATTTTCCCCCAGATTGACCGTATCACTGCGACACATGGCGCCAAAGATCCACCCCACAGGGTGTGGGCGGGGCAAGGAGCCGCGTCACAGACAACGATGCCAGGCCAGATGCCAAGAGTTCACTAGAGCACCACGTTGGCCGTAACCTATACACATCCCGGCGGTCATCATGCACAGCACAAGTTCCTGATCTGGCAACTATTGCCATGCTTCCCAGGGGGCACCAAGAGGCACCATCCAAAGAATAGACTTACCAGTCAAGAGCACTACCTGCACACGGCAAGTCCCCACCAAGGCACCCGGTGCAATGCACCACCTTATACACGGGCAAACAAGACACTTTCACCTGATCCAAGACGGGCAATTTCCATATGGACCACTTGCATACCTGCATCGGAGCACTACATGCAATAGGCACTGAACCTGGGTGTTTGCCAGCAGTTGCACCGGGATTCAGCTTGATCACGCAGGAGGACACGACACATCACCTGCATGGCATTGCCTTTCGAAGGAGTAGTCACACCATGCCATCCAGATGTGAGGCATCTCATAACATTCCGCGCGAAGTACCAGGTAGACCGACACCAGAGTGGTGGGTCAGTGTTAACACATGGGCCAACCTCAAACAGGGGGATAACACCTCGTTACCAGTCCAAGGAGGCACCCTCGGATGTAGTAGGTTCACACACTACTTCAAGGTGCACAGACTGGCATTCTCCACATTACTATTGCAACACAGCCGACATGCAGAGTGCGAAGTGTACCGACCCCACGGCGGATATCTCCTTCACGATAGAAAAGTACACGGCCACAGAGGGTGGCCAGCACAACATTACACTAAAGGAAGGCACTATAGGCCAACACCATGAAGGTGTGGCACATCACTGCTTGCAACTCGAGACTCCCTGATGAGTAATATATATCATTCTCACGGTGTGATACACCCACCTGACTAGCAATGCTATGCACGAGGGTGTGCCTTCTGGAAGGCAATTCACCATAAGAAGTTCTCTTTGCGGCAGACCTGTCATGAATTTCAGCATACACGACACCTTTGCCGAATCGGAGCAAACTTGGCATATTGGGCCCCATACAGCAACATGGTGCGGGAGAACCACAGGGGTTCATGCTCGGACACTCCTGCTGAGGTGCACACCCCGCAACTCACACACAACCACCACAAGGCCCAAGTCCAGTCCATATCACCGAGGAAAACCCAAGACCAACGGGATTGGTTACGTTACCGGGCAGCCTACCACCAAGGGGCACTGAAGTGACTCTGCAAGGAAGCTAACCAACTACGGCCAAGCCAAGCAGGTGCGTCGATCCTGTCTCCGTCTGGACCATGCCTTTTGGGCCACGTTCGCCCCAAGCCTATGGGCCTTACATGTGACAATGGCATCATACGGAGATACGGTAGTGATTGCATCAGTAACTATCACCAGAGGCGATGACAAGTTCTTTGTCGTAAGCTCATCGAAGTAGTTACTGACAGCATTTCTCACCCCTTGCTCATGCGGCATCCAGGGACGGACCGCAAAACCATTCACTTGCAACTCACCAAAGCGATAACCCAAACTGGAAACAGAGAGATGCTTAGTCTCGCTCCACGGCAGGAGGAATCTCTGCAGCTGAGTTTCCAGCGACTGAATAGCCGAACAAAACCGTTGCATCTCGTTGCCCAGCGGCGTGAGGTCCGTGACTGTGGGCAGTATTCGTGACAACGTGAAACAGCCATTTGCATCCGGCCTTGGTACCGGTACATTCAATCCCGTTTCAAGTTTGAATGACGCCAACAACTCAACCATTGCAACCCCGGATGATGCAGCCGGTCGGTCAGGCCATTGCAATTTTTGCATCCACTGGTGCAATGCCTGAGTGAAGGTATGCGTCCAGGGGCAAGACCTACAGAACTTTTCAGGAATCGGCATGCACAGTGCTGTGAAACCAGAGGGGGGCGAATCTGTCCTAGCGGGATCTGCGGGGAAGTTACCGCCACCATGGTCACCCTCGTCCGAGGCTTTAGGCACTGGAAAGACCTTTACCGTGGATGCAACACCAAGCAAAACACTAGACCATTTGTGTTTCCGGAAGGCAACCGCTGCCTGGGCTCGATTCCGATTGGACAACACCTCAGGGTTGTCTGCTTCGAGTGCCCGTCCGGCTGCATGGTCAGCACGATCATTGCCCCAAAAGTCAATAAGCTCAAGATCTGCAAGCCGGGTCACATCAAGAAGCTCGTCTTGGTGGCTCTTGATCTTATCAAATTGTAAGGTGCGTGGTCCCGCGTGGGCCATCAGTGCATCACGCAACTCCAAGATGAGATCAAAATTGGGTCGGTTAGCCCAGTAAGAGAGCACAGGATTTTTCTTCCAGGCTTCGATCGTGGACAAGACATATGCAGAATCCGTGACCAGCCTCAAATTTTTGAAGCTCCCGATGGCAACGATTGCAGCAGAAAGCTCTGCTCGTCCAACTGTTTGCCTACCAGAAGTCTTACCCGTCGCAAAGACATCGAAGATCGGGGGCGCACACTTGGAGATCCTGGCCTCTGCCGCACAGGTTCTACTGTCCCATGTACTCGGGCGTGTGATCACTACTGCCCAGGATGTGTCACACACAGACGATGTCGGATCCTGACCCGCCCCATCAGTGAAAGCCACAATCAGCTCGTCACCATCCTGAGGAAGCCATTCTAGTTTCGGCCGTGCCCTACAGGCCCGTACAAAGAGGTCCTGCGCTGGCAATCTCGGGACATATGGGAACAACGCGGCAGTTTCATCCAATTCCCGGAGAGATGGACATTCATCACGGAGCAGGTGCGTGTGAGAACAACGCAAAACCCGATGGGCTACAGTGTCGGTCTCTCAATACCGTTCCTCTGTTGCAATGGAACCCGACAGGTGTGTGCGGACTGCTGCTTGATCTCGCACGCTGGGCATCTGCGTAATGAGGTTTCTCGTGGCACACCAGTCAATTGACAAGTCTCTCGTGACTCCCTTTCTGCCACCTAGCTCGACGGCAATGTGTTGGCCCCAGGCCTCCAAGATACACTCCAGGCGAGTGCAATTCACGGTGCCGAAGATTACTCCACTGTCCTGGCTGTGGGGACCAGGGTGCGATGCTTCACCAATTCTGGAACCCCGAGAGGGGTGTGCACCATAGCTGTGACAGGTGATCCCGACCAATGTAACCTGTGAAATGTTACATGCACAAATCACGAGACACTGATCACTCTGCAACCCACACCTAGGCCGATTGAACGCCGGCTGACATGGGTTCATCTTTATTATTATCACCAGGAGGTCGATGATGCAGAGGTGCGAAAACACAAGCATCATCTGCTGATTCTTCACATCTCCTCCAACGGTCGGGAGGTCATGTGCAATGTGATCCAGTTTACTTCGGTACTTACACCTATGCATACTGCATGTCGGTCGACTATCTGATCTGGGCGGTACCCAATTGGTTCGACTTACCAAACCATCCGCATGGTCAAGTGGCACATTATACACAGAGGAACTTGCATCAACCTGGCAAATTACTGGACAGTCCTGGCAGGTCGGAGGCGGTCCTATGAGCACAAATGCGACACAACACAGAAATGCGATGAGAACATCCGAACTAGCACTTATATTCCTTATGGCACAGGTGATGGCGCCTCGATAAGATCTGTTTGGCACATGAGTCGGCTGACTCACAATCCGCTCACATGGAATGTCTCTTACATGCCAGCACGGGATCAGGCCACAAGATGAGAATGTTATCCTATGCAAGTGCGACATTCCATGCTGACTGGCGCGATAGGCATTGCCATACCCATCATCGCTGAGCCCACCTACTGGCTGGTAGGCTGCATACTTCACAGGCCTCTGGGACACTACCCACAACAACGTGGAAACTATGCGCATCACGCAGACAACGAAGAGCCGTCTCCTAATGGAATCACGAAGAATTACCTCACACGCCACCCAGACACAGAAGGGTCTACCAAAAAGGGCACGACAGGCAGGCGCCACAGTAAACCATGCAATGCGTATGAAACATCTGCATAACCCTTCAAGGAGAAAACGGCGACTGTCCTCGGTGGTCATCCTCATGCACACACACCCGCTCCAGTTCATATAATGCGGAGACCTGAAAATGGTGGCCTCAGCCCCATGCAATGCTGCAATCGCACGATGCAAATTGGTGGACACTGCCTTAGTTACAGCACACGCAATGAAAAGGAGACAGCAAACCCATCCAGACTGCCTCAGACAAGGAAATACCATGCTGCGATACCATCCACCAATAGCGATGCACAAGGCACGACACCCCCATATTATCGAAAAGATCAATCATCGTCCTCCATGTCATCTCCCCGGTGGCCAACCTTGACCCTCTTCCCCTGCTGCTCAGTGATTTCCGCAGACGAGGCAGTATGTGTCCGAAAGAGGGTTTCCATAGATTGCATCAAACGATCCGCCTGATGTCGCATGGCCGACTCCAGTGTATCATGGAAACTAGCGTGACTCTGTTTCAGGTCACTCCGAATCTGCTTCACCTCAGCTGCTGTCTGATCCACATGAGTCGAAAGCTTGTTTTCCAATGCGTTGAGCTGTCTCTGCATCTTGTCAATTTTGGTATCCTGTTGCTGCAGAGCATTGGCAGTCGGGGCCTGCGCCGAACGGGGGGCCGGTGTACCTTGTGCAGATGTGCCCCATTTGGCCCAGGGGTCGGCCTTCTGGAGGGGATCCTCGCTGACCGTCGACGATGCCAAAGAAGGTGTCTTCCACGCTCCTGCAACGATGATCTGATGCTCCGGCTGTGTCTGGCGGACTGGCTCGATCAAAACCGGAAGGTCATTGAATGTGGAGGACATCTCCTTGTACTCAGCATCACTCCCAATCAACCAAACGGAGTTTCTCAACCTCTTCAAGACCTTGGCCTTCCATCCAATCTTGTGCAGCCACGATGTAACCGCTATGCTGTCCGCACTCTCAGGGATACCAGACAGCCGCCATTTGAACGAAACCACGACTGAAGGAGGCATAGGATCACCCGGACGGCGTTTCTTCCAGATCTTCTCAAATACGTCTTCGCTCACCCGCAAACCAAAAGATTTCCGATTTCGGACAATGCCTTGGTGCTTGTACTCCAATGCCAATGAAAGTACCTGCGAACGATCCTTGCCACACCAGAAAATGCGAAGGCCATCAAAAACCTTTGGGAGCTGGTCACCTTTACGCAAAGGTTTGGGAGAGACATATAGCACTGAGGCGGTAAGCCCGCTGAGCGATAGAAAGGCGCTGGATTCCTTCTCGTTGACTCTGCAAAAGAAATTGAACTCATCAGCGCCAGACGGTCCAGAAGGTTTGGACTCTCGCCTCCAAGATCGCCCCCAGATATCTTTGACCGATTGCCCGGGAATGTGGCGCATGACCTCCTTGACGGGTGATTGAGTCAACCTTGTCCACTGATCCGCACTCCATTCATCTCGATAAACAGTGATTCCAAAAACCACATCATCTGGAGTTTGAACCTGCGCGCCCTTATTCAAACGCAAAGTCCTTTCGATTCACCCAAATGGACTAGCCAGAGCCTTGCCAAAGCACGATGTTCACCGTCGCTGACAGGGAAAACCACCTCTTCCTCCGAAAACGGTGTTTCAACGCCAAGCTTTCGCGGGGAACATAGCGCCAAGAAATCCGGGGAAGCTCCGTAGCTGCAATGAGCTGAGCCTGGTGCAGGACTGTGACTAGGGCCGGGCGTCGCACCCGAGTGGTGCGCCTCCAATAACTTAAGATGGAGGAGTTATCCCCAATGATGAGACATTCCTGTACATCGGAATGATTGGGGTAAAGGCTCGCAAGGGCATGGACCGCGTACGCACTCGCAAAACCCTCGGCGTGGTAGGAGTCCGGTCAGGAAGGGGGTAGGCCGTTTGGGCAAGGACCTCGTAGTCATCCCCCGCAAACTTCCGCACAATGACCCCAGCACCTCCAGCCGCGTCAGCCCGATGACAGCTGCCGTCAAAGTGCGCTACCAGGGCGGTCCATCTCCACGCGCGAGAAGCGCAAATAAGGGGATCGCCAGGCCTCACTACCTGTACGGCAAGTACGTAGATATGGGCCGCCCCGCACTCGCACACCCTTGCTTCGAGTGTAATGTTAGGCGTGCCGTGGTGATAAGCCTGAAGAAGGTGTCGCTCACGGCCGTGTTCCATGACCACCGCAAGCAACGACCCAGGCAAGGCCGACGAATCGCCCTGGTAGGTGAAATGTGGTATCTTAGGTGAGAGTGCATGGAGAGGCGCACCAGCGGCAAAGCGAACATGATCAAGCCAGACACAGCTACGGTGTGCGGAGGGTCCAACTAACCAGGCAGGGCGCACCCCCATTCTGACATCGCTGGGCAGCAGTTCAAAGGCACAAGTGGCGACCAAACAGGCAATGTGCAAAAGATCAAGGGGAGCAGCAGCAGGCGGGTCGCCGTGCTTAGCTACGAGGCCCCCTCTCTGCCTGATTATGGCGCGTGCTCCGGCATATAAGGCATAGCATCTGGCAGATTGGGTTCTGGGCCAGTGCGACTGCGGAAACCAATGAGAAAAGCGCCAAGAGCAACCGAGCAGCAGCGAACCGGCTATACCTAGACACGCGCAAGAAGACATCCAGTGTTGAACACTGTTATCCGCATCCTTCGGCCCGCGGCCCCCCCCCAGCTTACGCAGAGAGGGACCTGTTCGTTGAGACGCTAGCCAGGTGAATTACCCGGCCAGCAAAATGCAAATCAAAAGGCCCAAACCGGCCGAGGAGGCTCCTAAGGAGCGTGTTCCAAGGGTCTGCCAGTAGGCAGTGTAACTCAAGTGATCTGGCCGGTTGGCGTTGGACAGATCGAGTTCGGTGGTTCAGTGGCAGTTTCATTGGAGAGTCGACGGGCTATACAAGACCATTTGAGTCCTCCGTCACTTAACCATGGAGTTACTGCTTTTAATTAAGCATATTGCTCCGTGGGGCACAGGTTTTGCAAGCTATGTACACACGGGCATATAAGCGTGCCAAAGGGGTTGTTGCAGCTTGGGGCAGTGTACCCGAGCTGCACAGCTTTGAGTAACACTTGAAAGCAATCAGCGTTCTCCCCCTCGTTGGTGAAGGTACGCACACACCTGCAATGCATGCACACTGCAGGATAGTTCGGTTCCGACCCGGTTTGGCAAGCTATGTACACCCGGGTGTTCAAGATTACAAGCGTTGGTGCTCACGGACCACGATTAGTAGAGAAAATCATCGCTGCCAGGCAGGACATGCCCGATGTGGAAGAAATCAACACTAAGAGGTGGGTTTATTTAATGCCATTTCCGTGCTTTACCCTTATTGGAGTCTTGGAGCTTTCTCCACTTGAAGAACCTTTCGTATCGGCTTTCGTGGCACTCATTAGGCTGCATGTTAACCTTGCAAGTATGAGCGACTGGCAGGTTTCGTATCACATCTCTTGCGAGTGTGAATTCAGGGCCACTCGTGTAGCCCTTGAGCATCATGTTCATCGTGTGATCTTGCAAAGGTAGTATGGGTCTTGTAGAAAAACCGGAGACTGTAGTTGATGACCCATAGAGGCGGAGAGTGTTCACTTTAACCCGTTTGGTCCAAGGGAGGAACTCGTTTTCCACTCGGCGCTGTAGCACTCGGATGGCACCCTCAAAATCTTTAGCGGCTTGCGTCCAAGTAAACGGTAGCAGGAGTACGGCAGGGTCCTGCTGGGAGGTTCTCATGGCGTAAGTATCTTTAGGTAATTTCGCTAATTCATCTTTTGAAGGTTTCATGACTCTAGGAATTTCCATTCCCGAGCAGATTTGCCAGTTGACGCAGAGTTCAAGCCACGCTATGCCTGGATCCTCCGGGGTGGAGTGCGTTGGCCACTGGAGCTGTTGCAACCAAGCTTGGATGGATTCACAAAATGCAGTGCCCCACATACATGCTTCTTTGAGTTCCTGCGGGATAATCACAGTGTATCTGGTGCACGGTGGGTTCCAGTTTTGCATAATTTGGAATTTTTGGTTGCTCGTTGACCGAGTTCCTTTTTGAGTTTCACTTTCTGCCACGCGTTTTAGATAAGTGATGGTTGTCCGGGCTGCATAAGTGAGTACTTTACTCAATGTGCTTTGTTCAATTTTCTCGGCCTGAAACAGCTGCACCGCTTCTTGACGTAGCGGAGTTGGAATGGTTCCAATTGCCTGCTTAGCTGCGGCATCAGCAATTTCATTACCTAAGTGGATGAATGCTTGCACATGGTCTTGTACCCCTAACGAGTCGACATGTGATTTTACCTTGTGAATCATTTGCTGAGGTGGTCTAGGTATTTTAGCAAGTCTATAAACCAGATCTTCATTGGCTTTATCCATATAGAATGCATCCGGACCACGTACTGCTACCAAGTTCCACAAGTTTAGATTGCTCTGGCAATCAGTGAATATCACACTATCTGGTCGAGCTTCCAAAGCTACAACCAATGCTTGGAGCTCGGCTCTGGTCACCGTCTGATCTCCTTTAGTCTGCGCCATAGCAATCACCTTGAAGGCTGGCGGAATTACCCGCGTGCTTTTATATTCCCTAGCAAGGCCTGCACGTTCGTGCAGGTTGGCAGTTGATAGCACGATCGCCCAACCTGAGGATCGTGCCGCTCTGGAAGTTTGATGGTACCCACTCCCATCAATGAAGATGTGAGGAGTATGCGGAATGCTTCGTAGAAGTCGGAGGTTGGCCTCGCTAATTACTCCTTCGTGAAGATGCTCTGAGGTAAATTTCAAGAGTGTAGCACTGGGGCTATTAAGTGCCACCGGGATTCTCCAAATGCGATTATGATCTTCGAGTTCAATTGCGGCCCGGTCATGGCTAAGATATGCATCTTGCATGGCCGTGCATTCGAAAAGAGAATGTCGAAAACAAGCAATTTCATCACATAATTCGCATCTGGCTGATATACCACGGTTCCAACCTGCTTTTCTAGCTTGAGATGAGTAGCCACCCACAATCTGCAGCGCGGCCGTTCGCTGGAGGGACGATTCCACACTGCCTAACGCTTTGGACGTTGCGAGTCGACTGATTGTGGCAATGCCTGCACACTCTTTTCTATGCTGGACCTGCGCAGTAACAACTTCCATCCAGGAGGCATGCAAGCACTGACAAAGGCGACGCCAGGGTACTGTAGGGATATGAAGCTTTACCCCATCTGATGTGATGGCATGCCCCGTGTCAAGGATTGTCCATTTGAGCCGGTTGGCTGAACGTTTTGCAACACCGGCCGGGCCGTGAATTTTTGTATATTCGCCTGAGTGCATGGTAATTGCAAGTATAAACTGGTTTTGCTGCGCCGTCGGAGTCTTGTAAAGATATCTCTTAAGATTCCTCCATATCATGACGTGCACAAGTTCCTCTGGGTCTTGCAATCTGGCAGAAAGCACATTGGTAGTGAGCCAAGGCGAGGCATTCGACTCCGGTTGATGGAGTAGTACCCTGGTGCACTTTGTGCGGAGTTCCTCGAAATGGTGATATCCGAGTGGTGTGAATGGTGATCCGAAGAATGCTAGTGGCCAAACCACTGTTTGAATCAGCTGGGCAACAACATCGATGCTGGTATTGATCCCATGAAGTCGGTCCAGTCTATGTCCGGAATTTACAATTCTCTGGCCCGCGGAACCGAGACCATGGGTTTTAGCATATCTGAATACTATTCCTAATTCAACGGATTCATTCAGGATTGCGAACCTGAGATGCAACCTGCAGTATCTTGTGACGCTGCTGCCCAGTTTTTCCTGGCTTGTGCACGCATTCGTTGCCGCCCTCCTGGTTTACGCTTGGTGCTGAAGCGTTGGATGATGGTTATCTAGCATGCGCCTTCGAGTCTGAAGCGGGTATTCAGCTTATGGCACTTGAAGATTGGAATGAGCATTTGTCCGTCCTGCAGGAAATTTGGGTGGCGAGTCTCAGGCAACACTCTCGGAGCAGGCGTCGTCTACTCAGAGGATGATTCGCTGGTGGGTCAGTACTGGTGAAGGCAAACAGGCCACTGCCCGTCATCGCCTGTGGCGATTGACAATTTCATGAGGTTTTGCGTCACAGTGGTGCAAGAATCTCCGTCTTGAGGCAGGTGCCAGAATACTGCTGTTCTTGAAGCATGTGCTTGGGTTTGAGATTTGGAGGCAGTTTTCACTTCACCAATGTCAGAAGCATCCTGCGCCGTGCCAACAGCGACAGACCGCCTCGACGACGATCCAGGCCACTGAAGGTCACTGAAGTCGCGGCCTGAAGCGCATTGCCCGCGACCACAGTTATGTTTTGCTTGACAGATATTCTGCAGGTGTGAATGTGTACATGGTTCTTGACGAGCGCGCTGTTCAGATTTCAGGGTGTTTTTCACTTCCCATATTGACGTGGTGAATGAAGGGATTTCGAAAGGATGTATCGAAATATCCACCTTCAACCGGAAGAACGCTACGCACGCTGTTGGGACAGGGTGCCTTTACTTCTGAGGGCGAGTGTCATCGTTGTTACAGCTGACAGATGGGCAAGGCCTTCCTGGATGTAGCCTTTATGATGGGCAAAGGCTTTGAAGACAGGATTCGCTGGACCATTGATCACTTCGCCAGACTACGGAACATGTGTTACCTCTGCAGAGCTTGGCCTGTGGCCCGTGCCTTTTGCGAAGTCATGTAGAGCCGCTCTCAAATCTGATTGGAATGGCATCAAGGCAACAGCACTGTCGTGGGCAGCGCGGTACGGCTTGCCGGATGAAGTGCGAGCGGTGCTGGGTCATCCTGCCATGAGAGGGCGAGGCGCTATTTTTTGTGCGCGCGAGAGTACCTTTGAGGAAGCTTGGTGAGGTTCTACGAGCCATGATGCGCAGTGGTGTGTTTTTGCCTGACAGCAGCAGGGCCTTCTTAATTTGACAATGATGTTCAAGATGCGCAGGAAGAGGCGCATGCCTGCGAAGACACTGAGGTTCCCAATTCAGATGTCGTGCATGCCCCAGGCCACGATAGTACGAGTTCCATCTCTGAGTCAAGCTCCGCTTAGGGGACGAGCTTGGATTAGGCCGTTGTGCAAACCAGCCTTGAACCCACAAACTGGGGAGGGGAACCCGTTGAGCACAATGTGTCCTGAACGCTGCATGTTTGCCTGAAAGGTCCACCGCGAACACCTTCGTTTGTGGAAAGTGTGTGCTGACAGTTTCACTCAATTCAGGGGGCAAATGGTTGTTGGACCAGCCAAGTGCAAGCTATACACAATTGGCAAAGTTGCCAGGGTTGTAGGTTCTTTGCTGGCTGTTGTGCAGAGCGAAGAAACCTCGAATGAAATGTGCCGGGTCGGCGCACAGGGCCCGTGTCAGGCTGCCAGCGATGTCGCGTGGCTTGTTGCTTGAACTTGTAGTTCAGCTGAAAGGCGGTGTGTCACTGCTTGCTGTCATATGTGAAGGGTGCCGTGCGTGTCGCAGGCTCTAAGCCCTCAGATGTCTGGGCTGTGAAACTGACATGCGTGTGCTGCAGTTCAGTGTTGACAGTGTTTGAGCTCTGTGGGCCGCCATGACGTCCTTGATGGACAGTGAAGCGGTGCTAAGGGCACGGCTCAAAGAATCCTGCTTGCCAGAAAAGAACGTGTCTGTACTCTTGGGCAAGCAGATTACGTCACTGAGGAAACTGGCATATTCGGTTTGCATGCCAACAACGCGCGATTCCGAGGAGGTCGGTGACGCAGTTCTTACAGCAATCAGACAAGTGCATTCCGAGGCCCAGACCCTTGTTTTGGCTGCTCTTGAGAACCATGGAGCTACAGGAAAACTCTGTCGCAACCGAGCTACCTGTTGTGGGTCACAACGAGCTCAGCGGGGCCCTGGAAAGGCAACCTGAGACTGAATCTAGTAGCAGGCCAAACAAGAAGCTGAATGTCAAAGGCAAGGGCAAGAATAAGACCAAGCAGGGCGGTAACGCCCCCAAGGAGTTGTGGGACAAGTGCTCGCGGACTGGCGGTGAACGGTTCTGCTGGAACTTCAGTCTGCGCCAGAACGCAGAGCCAGGAGGACGATGCCCTTGTGGTCATCGCTTGTGTGCTGAGCCGCGTTGCGAACAGGCCAACAGTTGAAGCATCAGTGTTGGGCGAGATGGCTTGTGTGAGTCAGCTGGCGCCGGACGATTGGCTAAAGCAATTAGGCGCCATGAGTTGAGACAGTCAATGGGCATCGACCACAAAGTGGTCAAAGATGCAGCAGTGTGTCTTGGGCTTTGATCTAACTCTAACAGTGCCTGACGGCGTTAACTTGCTCAAGAAGTTGCTCCACCAACCAGACACCATCATGTTTTCCACTGCGGTCCTCCCGCAGGGGTTTTGGACTACAGCCTTTTAGTCGCTGCATGCAAACATTTGTCTTTCCAAGCCGTGCGCTTGACCATTGAGTTTGACAGTCGAAGACAAAGAGTCTGGCTTGTAGCCATCTTGGAATGTTTTGCAAGCTTGATTCGGGCCCCATTCACACTTGCCTGGGGACACACACCAGTCAAGTGGGCCGCAGCTTAAAATGGTGGCATACTTTCACGGCCCATGCCAGCGTTGGGCTCAAGCTGTGGTGGATGATCTCGTCCAGTTTGGTGCCAAGCCGCCCCCCGACAACACTCGGCCGTGGGCCAAGCATTTGCCATCTTTGGTGCCGCCATTCTGGGCCACGTTAAAGTCCGTTGCGTGACTTGCCATGCAAACCCACCCTGAAGCAAGCTTGCGGGCCCGATTCGTGCGTAGTGGAGCTGTGCGTCCCATATTTGCCTGCAGGTGCCAAGTTAGTTCGCACTTTTTTAACTCGGGGGAGTGGCAGTGCGGTTAACAGTCCTATGAATTTAATTTGGATGATGCCGAAGTTATGTTCAGCATCAATTGCAGTGTTGACCAGCTTCCTGAGTGCATCCTGAGTGGTCAATGCGCCCACGCCCTGTGTCTCGCAACCAATGTGGACTGTGGAGGGTGCCGAAGTTATGTTTAGCATCACGCAGTGTCGATGCGTCCAGGCCCTGTGTCTCACAGCCAGTGTGGACTTGGACGATGCCAAAGTTATGTTCAGCATCAAATGCGGTGTTGACCAGCTTCCTGAGTGTTGATGCGTCCAGGCCCTGTGTCTCGCAGCCAATGTGGACTGGGACGATGCCAAAGTATGTTCAGCATCAAAGACAGTGTTGACCAGCTTCCTGAGTGGGGCAATGCGTCCATGCCCTGTGTAGCGCATCCAATGTGGACAGGCTGTGGCTGGTAGAAGAGCTCTCCAGAATTTGTGTCTCGCAACCAATTTGGATCTCGCAACAAATTGGACAGAGAATGAGGCTGTGGCTGGTAGAAGAGCTCTCCAGTTTCGGCATGCCATGGACACCCACTTAGTTTGTGCATCAAACAGTTTGGTGCGAGCGCCCTTAACTTGGATGATGCCGAAGTTATGTCCGCGCCAAATACTGATGCCGAAGTTATGTCCGCGCCAAATGCAGTGTTGACCAGGTTCCTGAGTGGGTCAATGCGGCTATACCCTGTCTCTCGCAACCAACGTGGACTGAGAATGGCCGTGGTTGGTAGAAGAGCTCTCCAGTTTTTTCGACATGCCTGGACACCCGATGAGTTTCCGCGTTACGCAGCGTGGCGCAAGCACCCCACCAACCGGGGATCTAGTACTGTTGTTGCCGGGTGACCTCTCAGATGTCGTGGGTGCCAATTCCCCGGACACGTCTGCAGCGTGTGCTTTGGAAAGGGCCGAGACAATTCGACGTTGGGCCATTAAAGCATTGGAGTGGCGAGCAGAGGATGCAAGGCGTGTATGGCTGCGCCCGAGCATTGCAGGGAACGCTCGGCTTGATGAGATTGGCTGGGAGGATCGTAGCCTACCGCAGCAGCTTCTACCTGGTGTCGATCTGACCGGCTTGGTGCCGGTAAGCAATGTCTTCAGGCCGCGCATCAGGCCTGCCGCCACCATGCGTGACGAGATACAGGTGCGGCCGATTAATGATATTGCGGCCAGCTGTATTAACTCGGCAACAGCCGCGGCTGGATGGGTGTCCACAACTGCGACGTCGTGGTCGGGCTTGCTGGGATCTTGATGAGCAACCTTCAAGGTCGGCAACTGCTACTGAGGTCATTGAAATTGTAGCAAGCTGTACATGCAGTTTTTCAATCTGTATGGAGTTGCTGGACGACGCGTGCGATGGTCTTGAGAGTTACCAGGCCGTGGTTATCCCGTTCGGGTCAGTTCAAGCGTCGGCAACTTTGTCATGCCGTGTGGACATTCGGGGTCAGAGCCTGAAGCTTCCTTGGTGCGTTTACTTTGACGATTATGTATGTTTTGCTTGGGATTTCGATGCCAATCGCACTGCAACGATTCGGACTGCAGATGACAGGATGCGACTTCAGCACGGTGTGCATTGTTTTGGGACTGGAAGTCAGTATTGGGCTTTGGGACCGAGCCATCGTCGAAGTCAGTAACACGGAAGACTGAGAACTCAACCTGACCGCGACTGTCGATCAGGTCCTTGGAGATGGACGATTAAGCCAGCTCGCTGGGAAACCTTTAAGGATTGTTTGCGCTTTGCAGAGGTGCAGATTTGGGCCGTGTGGGCAGCAGTTGCATTAAAGACCTTGCGCCGTCATTTGGATGGTGCCCGCCAAGTCTTTGAAGCTAACGAGGCCGTTTGGGTTGCGCTCAATTTTGGCTGCAAGAGCACTGTGTGCAATGGCACGTGAGTTTGATTTTGACCCACCCTCCCAACCCTGGGGGTAAGTGGGCGACGCCGCAAGACAGCATGTGCGTCTTGTTCGTGCGGCATGGAAAGCATTGAGTGCTAATCTGTTCTACAGCTTTGGAAGCTGTTTCGCCTTTCACCCCATGCCTGCAAAAGAGTCCGCGCCAGCTTATCGATGTGAGCCGTTCCTGAGGTGATGTGATTTGCCTCTAAGGTCCCCTCCCTTCCGTTTGGGCGTGCTGTCCCTTATTCTAAGGATTCGGGCTTGTTGGGTCTGTTGTAGGTTTAGTTTGGGGTGGGTGTGCTTTGGCTCAAAGGATAAGTTTAATTGGTTCCTGAAACTGAAAGGGTTATATTTGATGTATCGGAGCTGGACCGCGTGCGACATCCTTGGTCTCAAGGCAGAGCAGTTCAGAGGTATCACCCACCAGAAAAATCACCGCGTTCGTGAGTGACATGATTTTCCGATGTGTCGCTCTTGCGTTCAACTGCGATTATATGACCTTTTACAGAACTGATGAAGATTGGCCCAGCCGGGGAGGTTGACAATCCTCTCATTCAACGGTGCTATCATCGCAATGTACATCTGCCCTCACGTTATATCGACAAGATAAATCGGACCGATGAGACACCAAGATCATTGTTGGATAGGTTCCGATGGAGGGCAAGCAGAAAGGCAATTACAACGCATTTCCAATACAACCTCTACTACGAAGGAGATTGCGTGGAGAACACATTCTCACGACGGCATTATGGTACACATCGTGCGTGGAAAATATTTGCATGAGACGTTGCATTGGTCACCTACCAACACATTTTCTTTCCCGTACAGTGTCGTCATCGGCGACTATTACTCTGGAGATGCCAATGGATGTTCGATGTTACAAATCCCTTTTGGTGGTGGACTATGCTCATCATGGATATTCGTTTTCTGCAGACCTACCTGGGTTTGTACTACTACCCTTTTGATCCTTTGCTACGACGCGCGAGGCCCGGTATGCGACCTGTAGCATTCCCATTTCTTGTTAAGTGTAGAGAACCTGGTCAAACTCTTGCAGAGACGTTTCACAGAATTGGATAAGAAAAGCCGCGCGTCCATGCATGTCGGCATGTGGTTGCGTTTGGGTCCTGACCCCGAGATGAACCCGAGCCCAGGATGGGGGATGCTAAGAATCTCCGGGCCACAGGCCAAAATCCCATGGGCAGGTTCTGAGGGTCACCCTGTTCCTCACTTCCTGAGTTCATGAACTTTAAACTTTTTGGGAACACCATTTTAGTAGTAAACAAAAAGTTTGGACTTTTTTGGGGCCATCCACTCAGCCAGTGAGGTTCTCTTCCCCTTGTTTAAGGTCCCTCGAAACCTTTGTGGAAATGTTGGTGTGTGAGCAGCCGACAAACGCACATGGATGCTTTGGCTCAAGGCTCAAGACTAAGATCCAATAGAGTGCTGTAAAGAAACAAAAGGGCCGCGATCCGCTGTTGCAGGCAGTTGTGAGATAACGCAGGCCATGCCATCCTTACATCCCTATTTACTCCAACCCCTACCACACAGCCTTACAACCGAGGGTAGTGGTCAACCCCACGAGATTCGAACCCCAATTGCCTTGTCGTTGACTTCGTGGTTGGATCGCCTCCTGGCATTTTTAGCACAAACATATATGAGTTTTTTGTGCTGAAAACTCGTGCCACACGAGTGGTTCTGTTAGAGGCCCTCCCAGGTCGGCTGCACGATGCTGAGGGTAATGCTGGTGATGCTGATGATGCTGGGGGTGCTGCTGCGCAACAAACTATATGAGTTTTTGTGCTGAAAACTCGTGCCGCGCGAGTGGTTTTGTTGCCCCTTTGCACAGATTTCGTGGCATGCGCAGCACTTTCGCAAGGAGGTGCAGCTAGAGGGATAGATGTATCGATAGATCAATAGATAGGTAGATAGATATATTCTGGGTCAATCTGCGTTTGTCGGGTTCAGCAAGGTCGAACGACGCAAACCACGCATGCATTTCTAGTTGGGCGGGGGTGCCAACTTTAAGCGCATGAGCCGACGCCCGTCCAAGGACTTGGTCTTGTCTTCAAAGCCATCCCCACAAGCTCCTTAGACAGATGGCCTTACCAAACCACTTTGTCAACAGCAAATCTGAATCTGATTAAGCTCTGAAAATCATCCGCTAAGCCAGGCGGAAAACAGTCTTTTTTGGGGTCCCCCTGTGTTGACGTACGCCCTTTTTGCTAGTAGTTCTTACTTTGTTCTCATGAGGTCTGCTCTTGCTTTTCCAGCAACATACCCTATTTTTGTAGGTAGACCCCTCAAATAAAAAGACTTCCCTCTGACATCTTTACACGGCACTCACTTTGTCTTCGACCAACTGCGTGAGGGTGCTAGTAATGCTGATGATGCTGGGGGTGTTGCTGAGCCCTGTTTTCAACTCAAAAACTGGTCAAGATTTTGTGCTGTGTTGCAAGTGGTTTTTTTCGCTAGCAAAGGATGGCTTTAGTAGATGATGCTGGTGATTTTGATGGTGCTGGGGGTTTTGCTGAGCCCTGTTTTCAACACAAAAACTATATAATTGTTTGTGCTGAAAACTCTGGTCTTGCAAGTGGCTTTTTGCGCTACCGTAACGGGTGGCTTCTCCCAAGTCTAGTGGATGATGCTGAGGATGCTGGTGATGCTGATGATGCTGGGGGGTACTGCTGAGCCCTATTTTCAGCACAAAAACTCATTCAGATTTTGTGTTGAAAACTCGTGCCACAAAGGTAGCTGGCTGTTTACCATCCTGTGCTGCTACTGCTTCGACGGTGCTGTTGCGAGCGATGTAGCCACATGCAGCCACTTGCAGCCACTTGCAGCCACTCGAGTGGCTGCGAGTGGCTGCAAGTGGCTCAAATCAAAATGATGCACTTTTGCACACTCTCTGAGTTGTTTTCGTTGCAGTGCATTTTTGCTTGACTCTTGAAGCGTAAGGGAGGTCAATGTTCACACTTTTGAACATTAGGCTGCGGTGTTCAAGACGAGCAGAAAATGTGCGTGCAACGGGTACAGGACCAGCGACGCGGGGGTGGCAAGATATGCTTACATTGCTTGTGTTCTCGATGATGATGGAAGATTGTTTTGCATGCGACAGCTCTACAGCTCTGGCTTTCGGAAATTTCCACGCGCCAGATCAACCGAGCCTTATTTGCTGGTTTATGGTTGTAAGGCCATACGTACTGCGCACCAAGTGGCGAAACGCAGCACTTGGCTTTGCGCCATGGACGCTCCGCTTGCATACACTCAGGTTTCTTGGCAGTTTCATTCCATTCACATTTTCTAATTTTTGCCGGCATGGTTTGAAGGAACAGGAAGGATGCGACCGACAAGCGAAACGCATGAGGACTTCCAAGCACCGCGAGGCGGGGACAAACACACCACGCAATCCCACGAGCTTCCATTGAACTTGACCATTCACTTTGGTGTCAATAGAACTTGTGTTTGGCCCTGCTTGATTTGGCATGGCTTGGCAGGTGGAGAATTTTCTCACCATGGAAGGCAATGCGTTGTCAACAAAACCACCGCCAGCCCCAGCAAGGGCCGCAGAGAAAGTGCGCTGGAATGGCAGGGGTGCAGGGCAGTCTGATTTCTGCAGGCTGGGCAGCAGCTGAAAGTCTGGAGCGTACAGCAGGCACAATGGCTAGCACAATTCGAGTTGATTCAAACGAAGTTGGGGAGGTTTGGCAAGCAGCGCGCGGCGAGAAGTGGGGCACTCGGAATGCATAGAAACTTGCTTGTGGAGAGTGCTGTTCCCAGGCCAGAGGAAGCCAGATCCGCCTGCAGCTGTGTGCACGCTTCAGCTTGGGCGCCTGCTGTGCAGCAGGCGCAATGCTTTGGCCAAGGTGGCCTGAGTCTGGCGTCAAGAGGGCATGGGCCGCACTGTCAGGCTTTGCAGAGGATTAGCACCCGGCCTGGCTACAGATACGTCAGCCAAATGGGCGTCAGCCCCCTGGCCGCACTCGTCACGCGTCGCCGCACTCGTCGCGTGAATGTGCATGGCGCCATTTTCGCCTGAGGCGCAGAGGCTGCTGATGTCTTGGACAAACGGATGGACGCTTGGGCGGTGGATGTGCTTGACAAGGCTCAGCCTGTTCCAGTATCCTTTGCATTTGTTCTTCCGTGCAAGATGGCCCCAGCGTAGACTGCTTCTGCTAAGTCATAGTTTTTCAGATAGCTGAAATCTATAGGAATTCTAACTTCTAATGCAGAGGGGAACGTGATTTGTGTGTTTAGGGGTGCTGTTTGAGGTGCTGGAGCGGGCATGCAGGTGACAGTGCGGGGGCATTTTTGCATCTTGATGTTACGGTGCTAGGGGGCGTGTAGTTTGACGTGCTGGTGTTTTGGGATGTAGTTTAGGGTGCTGTTTGAGGTGCTGGGGACGTTGCGGGCGCATCTTTGCGAGATTTTCGGACGGGTGTTGGGGTGCTCTTCGAGGGGTGCTGGTGGAGGTGCGGGTGCACAAATTTTGGGGTGTTTTTCGCTATCTGGGGTCGAGGCTGGTGTAATTTTTGTTCGTTGAACGTAACTCGCTTTTGCCCAGATAGCTGATCCCCAGATAACTGAAAGCTATAGGTGATAAAGAAGGGAAAGTGATTCATTTGCGAGATTGTTGGCTGGATGCTAGGGGGCATGCGGGTGACGGTGCGGCCGCTCTTTTGCAAGATTGACGGTAGGGTGCTAGGGGGCATGTTTGGGCATTCTTCTGCAGGTGCTGTTTTGGGTGCTGTTTGAGGTGTTGGTGATGGTGCGGTGCTGTGTTGGGATGGTGCCAGCAGCCGCAGTAATTCCAGTTCCAATAGCGTAAAGTAAAGTTGTCGCAATTCGACAGCTCGTAGTTGGATTTGTGTTGGGGGTGGCCGGTTCGCATTTGGGTGTGCATCTGGCTCAGCCTTCACATCCTTCGCTGTGCGGCGCGGCATTTAGGACTTTTACCTTGAGGAAATTAGAGTGTTTCAAGCATGCACCCCTTTGTTGGTTTCTAGAGCTGAGGCACTGATGGATAGGATAGTTGGGGGCATTCGCATTTAACTGTCAGAGGTGAAATTCTTGGATTTGTTGAAGACAGTCTTCTGCGAAAGCATTTGCCTGTTAGGAATGGAGCCTGCGGCTTAATTTGACTCAACACAAGGGAAACTTACCAGGTCCAGACATAGTAAGGATTGACAATTTGATAGCTCTTTCTTGATTCTATGGGTGGTGGTGCATGGCTGTTCTTAGTTGGTGGAGTGATTTGGCTGGTTACTTCCGTTTACAAAGGAGACCTCAACCTGCCAAAGGGCAACTTCTTAGAGGGACTTTGTGTGTCTAACGCAGGGAAGTTTGAGGCAACAACAGGTCTGTGATGCCCTTAACTGTCCTGGGCTGCACGCGCGCTACACTGAGTTTTGTTTTTGCCGGAAACAGCTCGTGCTAGCTGCGTCCCTGCCGTTTGTACACACCGCCCGTCGCTCCCACCGATTGAGTGATCCGGTGAAGAATTCGGATGCTGTTTGGGGTGGTGCTCTTCAGGCAGTGCTGTTAGAGGTCCTGGCTTGCAATCGTAGGGTCTAAGCTGGTGTAATTTTTGCTGAGTTTGTCAAAACAGCGGGCCGGTTGCTTCGGAGTGGCTGGGAACAGGAAGGGCAGTTCATGCATCGTTGGCTTGGTGTGAGCAAACGGATGCTTGTTGGTTTCGTTGTTTCCGCTTCGTACAGACAAGCCCACGCAGGCACGCAACCTCGCACAGCACCGCCGTGCTGCTGGGGGCTTTGCGTTTTGACAAGTCCAAACTGACGATCTCTCCCTACATTTCATTGTTTGCGATCTTATCCCTTCAGGTGCAAATCTCTGCGGCCGACCTGGCACTGGCTCTACGCCTATGAATCGAGACTGCAGAAGAGCGAAGAGCTGTGAGCTGAGTCAACCAGCCTTCCCACTAGGGGCTTTTGGTATTGGTGGCTACAGCCTCAGGCGCGTCTAAGGTCTGTCAAGGATACGGCTTCGGATTCGAGGCAGGTGCAGCATATGTCGGTTTTACCTATGCAGGCCTGTCCCCCGTGGTCCTAAAATACCAAACAGACTTGAAAGTGCTGTCCAGGGCCTCGTCTTGACTCTGACTGAAATTATGTTGCCCAGACGATATTGGTTGTCGCCCTTGCGACGTGAAGCCTTTGCAGGCATCAGGCGTGATTCATGCTGGGATGTCAGGTGCTGGTGCAGAAACTAGCGTCGCCTTCAATAAGTGCATCTGGAGGCTGCGCCGAATACGTGCTGCTCACGTCCAAACATTTCGGCACATTCAGCTTTCTTTATGTTTTTGGAGACGACCTCTTGCGAAACGTTGAGCGCATGATGCCTGGACACACCCTTTTGTTGCTACTACTCGTTCATGATTTGCAACGCATGCTTTCCCTCAACGTGTCATTTACTTGTTGATCGATTTAGTCAACTCGATCCACCTTGCACACTGTTTAAGAAAGGACAATAAGACATCGATGGGTGGTTTGCAAAAGTTAGCAGGCTTCGCCCAACCTTTGTGTTCAGCCTTTTTTTCCACCCATATGTTTGACTCTGCGGCGAGTAAATGATTCTTGAAGGACTCCCCCCACCCCCCGCTCTTTTGCTTGGACAAAACCGGACATTATTTTGAGGCATTCCCCTGCTCCGGAAAATGTTTGTTGAGGATGGAATCTTTGGCCTCGAGGCTTGAGTTTGCCGAATGAGCCACCCCAATTCCGGGCCCACCATCCTTTTGCGAATGAGTACGCTGAAGGATTGTGTTCTTTTTTCTCCCCGAATTTTGGCGAAAAGCACGTTCGCAGGCTCCTCGCTTGCACTGCATTCATGCAAACATTCTCTTGCGAGAAAGCAGTTGGGGCAGGCAGAGCAGTGTTCCTGGGAAGTGCCTTGCCCTGCTCAATGCTCCACACAGGCAGGGCTGCAGTCGCTGGTTTGGAGGGGCAGGTTTCAATCGACGATGTCGGCTGTTTTTCTCTGCTGTGTCGATGTGAGTGCGAACAGCAGGTCCCCTACACTCCGCGCAAGAAGCCAATTCATGATGTGAAGCATTGGCAAATCGATTTCACCAAAAGTGGCTACTCTGGAACTACTGTGGTGGGCAGTGTGATTGGCGTGACTTCATTGCTCGTCAAAATTGGCGCCTGGGACATCCTTCAAGAAGTCGCTTCTGCAAGTGCGTGCCGATTCATCCTGGCTCTCAGGAGGTGTTTGCAAACATCTTGGCCATTGCATGAATTGAACATTTGCCATGTTGTGACTGCTTGCGGTATGTCTCAACTATGACCTTTGGCAAAACCACACGTTCAACCAGGTGCTGCGTTAGGTGGCCTGTGCTTGAAGTCACAAGATACAGACGTAGAAGCGTAAGATATCCAATCCTGATGGTTGCAAGACGGTCGTCATGGACGCGGAAGGCAAGCGGAGCGTCCGTGTCGCCTGTATCGAGAAGGTGTTGCCTTGGTTGAGGCAGTGCCCGGTCTGCCCAGTGGAAGAATTCCGGGACAGGTCTTTGCCTGAGGCAGTGCAAGCGGTGGGTGGCATTGCCAGCTCCAGCTCAAAGCCCACCTTTCAGCAGGCCAAGGCTCTGAAGCACCGCTCTCAGATCGAGGCCATCGCATCCCACTGCCTGCGCCTCCCAAGCCGGGAGCTAGAGGAGCCTTCGCGTGGCTCGCCTTCACGTTGGGACCTGGTGGTGGAGCTGGGCGCTGGGCAGGGCATCCTGGGCCACGCCGTGGGCGTCGCCAGCGGCTGCGCCTTCGTGGCCGTCGACCGCCGCGGCAACACCGACGCCTTCGACGCCTTCCACGCCTTCCACGCCTTCGACGGAGAGGGCCGCGAGGGCGGTGAGGGCCGTGAGGGTGGTGAGGCGCATCCGAGCGTGAGCCGAATGCGGGCAGAGGTGGCAAACTTGGCAGATGATGAGTGGCCGCATGCGAAGAACATTGCCCTCATTGCCAAGCATCTCTGTGGGCATGGGTCAGATGACGCCATCTCCCTGGCGGTGAGGCTTGGAAGCAGGCTTGGCTTGCTTTGTTTGGCTCCTTGTTGCCATGTCACCATGAAGTGGGACACCCTTTGCACGCAGACGAAGGCCTGGCTAGACGGCTCCGGCTTGGGAGCGGACGAGTTTGAAGTCCTCATCGACATCATCCGCCTGTCCAGAGTCGGTCGAGGTCGGGCCGGTGCCGGCTCGACCTGCGCAAACTGGCGCCTGCGTGACTTTGTGGGCGAAGCTGAGGAAGCAGAGTTGGGCCGCAAGGCATGCCGGGTGCTGGACGAAGCTCGGCTCGCCAGGTTGAGGTCTGCCGGGCTACATGTCAAGGCCTTGGAGTACTGTAGCAGGCAGACCTCGCCGGACAACGTCCTGCTTCTTGCGCTTCCGGCCCTTCCAGCCCATCCCATGCCGGACGTGCTGGGTATCGCGGCCCAGACGTCGGTGTTTGTGCTGCTGCAGTTGGAGGCGACAGCTCCAGGCAGCCTGATAGAAAGGCTGGCCGCATACGTTCTGTCACAGCGGGATTCTGGGCGTTTGCACCTAACAGCTGTTACAACGGAGGCACCCTTCAGAGCCCCAAATGCACTCTGCTGCGCCACAGACAAAGACGCAATAGGGGGTGTGCTGCAATGGCTTGGCCAAGATGTGCTGTTGCAGCGGGTGGTCACACGCCTGCTGCCCATTGTAAGCACTGCTCCGGACATGCCGGAACTGTTGAGTGCTGCTGGCAAGCTGCTTGCCGAAAGCCGACTTGCAAGCCCCAGCCTGCGTGTGTCTGCGCGACCGAAGGCTTTGGAGTCCGCTGTTTGCCAGGCGTTGCCGGCGGAGAAGTTGTCCCCGGTGCACTTCAGCCACATTTTGACGGTGGTGGAGTCCGACGGCTTTCACTTCTCGTTGCTCCCGCGCGAAGTCCTGGACCCCGTGGCCTGGTCGGCGCGGGCGGCGCGGGCGGCGCGGGAGACCCGGCTGCAGCAGCGCCTCGGCGAGGTGCGGCGCCGCTGGCCCGCGCGCCTCGGGCCAAAGGCGGTGGCGCTGTGGGCCGCGGCCTCGGATGCCGCGGATGCCGCGGATGCCGACGGATGGGCTCAGCAGTGGGCGGAGAGCCCGGCTGCGGAGGTGACTTGCAGCAACCGAACTGGCTGGGCAGGCACTGTCAACTCCTGGAGCGACGTGGAGGTGCGGTCGCTTCGGGGTGAATGGTTCCCTTTGTCGGATGGCCGCAGCGGGTGCCGTGCAGACCTCCTCCTGGTGGACATCGGCACAGGGGAGGAGGCCATCTCGGCATTCCGCCAGCTCTTGCAAGTTTCTTCGACAGCTCCTTCCCCGCTGCTTGCCAGCAACGGGACAGCGGTGCTCTGCCTGCGCTGTCGGCGGCGGCCGAGCGCCATCAAGAAGTGGCTTCGAGAGACTGCGAAGCAGATCCAGGAGCTCGGCGCCAGCAGGATCGAGCTGCTCCATCTCCTAAGTGATCGCGAGAACGAGCGAACTGCGGTTTTCGACTGGGACGAGTCTCTCGGCAGCGAGAGCCAAAAGCGCTGCCAGGATGGTCTAGACCTGTTTTCATTGTTTCAAGCGTTTGTTGATTGTAGTCGCAGGGGATTGTGCTGAATTGTACGTTTGTCCTGACATCTCTGATTTGTGCAAACACGCACAGGGACATATTCATCATATTATAGGAATGTCCGTCCAGACAGTCCAGACTCAGTTGATGCATCCGCTCAGCTTCTTTGTTAGATGCTAGCTTCAAGGTGATGCCAGTTCAGTAACTTACGTTCCAGGTGTCCACTGGTGAGCGCCGGCCCAGGCAGGTCTGCTTGTCTCTGTCTAACAATGGGGGTGGGGTACTTGTACTGAGGTTGTTTCTGCTTGTCATGCCTTCAAAGGCCTGGCACCCCATTTGGAGAGAGTCCAATGTGGCGAACAAGCAAAGCATCTTGGACATCGTGATTCTGAGGTGAAATCCCGATTGCAAACAAATGACGGTCATTGTGAAGTGCAAGGGTGGGAGACTCAATCAGGGTTTAGCCGGTCTTGACCAGTTTTGGCCAGTGCCCACCAGAATTGATCAGTGTATTGGGCTATCTCATGTGTACTTGCAGTCTGAAAGCTAACAAAGAACTAGGCGTAGCTCAAAAAAGAATCAGGAGTTGCTCTACATCCTCCATTCAGCATCAGTTAGGACTGGAAGGGAATGGAGGGTTGGCTTGTCTCTTCTCTTTCTTCTCTTTCCCTTTCTCTACCACCTCCTCGCTTCCAAAGTGGAAAAAGAGCGAGGAAGAAGTGGTGAGAAATAGGGAAAAAGAAAGAGAAAGGACAAGAGAAGAGATGAAGAGATGGGGTGAGGAAGGATGGGATGTCCTTCCATCAACCATTGCCTTGTCTCGCTTTTCACCGAGGGCTGGATCTGAGATTATGAGAGAGCGAAGAGAGGAAGAAGGGGTGAGCAGAGGAAGGGCTATCTCTTTCGTATTCTTGCCCTTCCACGCCTCTCTTCCTTCCCACTATATTTCCCCTAAGCCTGAAGATGGCTTTGAAGGTCTCTTTTGGACAGTTCTAGTTGTAAGTCCATCGCATTCCTAATCCAAGGATCCTTTCCTTTCACAACGTTGCGGAATGGAAACCCAATTTGCTGAGGTGCTCTGAGAAATTTTGTTTTCCATTGGACCTTCAAAGAGGCACCCCTGGAGCTTTTGTTTGGTTTGTGTTTTCTTGAGGCTCGCAGGCATTGACCTCTTTGATTCCTGTGCAAGCGTGAGATCTCACCCTGTTTTTGCTCTTGGCTTTGTTCTCCAACGACTGCAGGGATGTCCTTGATCCTTGACTTGCAGTTTCAGGAGTTTTCGAAGTGTCCATGGCACGTTGGAAAGTTTGTTTGATTTTTCGGCTCTGTTCCTTTTTTGGGGGCTACAAAAACGAAAGTCTGTTTTTTTTTGCCGTTTGGGCTGCACGGATTCCAGCCCACCCCTCCAGGCAAGGGACTTCCCATCGTAGATCCTCAAGTGTCCACCCACACCAAACACTGAGCAAAACGTCTTGGAGTCGCACTCCTATTGTCAAGCATGGACCCTGATCAAGAACCCCCTCTTCATTTTTGGAGGTTGGTAATATGATGGCCGAAAGAATTAGAATGCGAACTTTGCAATCACAGAAAGGTCAGCGGTTGGGAACTAAGGGCCTAAACAATACGAACAAATGTACTCGCAATTTTGTTTTGTGAACCCCAACTAGGGGGTCCTAGAAGATCATGTTGTGTCACGCTTTGGTTTCTCTGTAAACCCAAGTTGGGAGGGGGGTTCTGCATTTTCATTGAGACATGGTCATGATTTTGCCTTGGAACTCCTCAAAAGTGGTTGGTACATCCAAATGAAGGTCCCCAATTGAAGTTCGTACGGGCGGTTTGGTGATCGACACCTTTTGGGAGACGCTCCCCCCACGGCCTTGGTAATCCCCCCATTGGGGATACCATCTAAATGATTTCACCACCTAGCCAAAAGCCCCGGAGGCAAACCTGGTGCCTCACGCGGTGGCGGCGGTACGCTACTTCCTGCAGGCCTCGCGAAAGGACTTGTCTTTGATTTCGCGGTTGTTCTGGTTGGTTTCTCTCCTCAGAGTTCTTAGACCTGATACATTTTGGGAACCCAACAACAAAAGGACTCTTTTTGGCCATTCCACGGAAGTGAGACTGGGATCTGTGGGATGTGTCTTGAAATTATGTTGCATTGAAAGGTTCTACAATATGGACCAGAATCAATCAGATGCTTTGCGATCCGGGCAAAGGCAATTGAGGCCAATCCGAAACCGGGGCGTGCCACAGTTCCCCCTCGCAATGGGCTTCTAAGCATCAGGTGAGTTTCCTTTGGCTACAAAGGGGGTTCCAAAGGCCATAAGTGGGTGTGCCTTAACATGGTTTTGCTTTTTGGTTTCCTTTTAAACCACCCCAACAGATTTATGGCATCCAAAAAACGGACCCCCCCAAAAAGTGGTGGTTTGGTTTCCCTTCAAAACCACAGAAAAGGCATACCTTCACAAAGAGAACAGACCCAAATGGAGTTTGCTTGGCCTCACAGGGACCTGAGCGCAGGTCGCGGAGGCCGGGCCTTCGGAAGCTGACGAGCTGGGGCCTCGGACTTGGTGGCTCCCAGCCATGGGGGGTAGCGTCTTAGCTTTTGAGGGCTTGGCCGGGCTTGGTGGGTTTCTGCATTGACCTCTAAGTTTGACAAGCCCCATTTTGACCCATTGAGCTGAGACAGTTAGGAATCCCGGGCCGTCATTGAGCAGTTTCAGTGGCTCCTCTAAGACCGCTGCCGCTGTCTCCGTTTTGTCATGCCCGCCGCACTCGTCTTCGCAGCTGATTTGCTCTTTCCTAGGGTGCATGCCTGAGTACATGTATGGGTCTGACTTAAAATGGGAACCTGTAAGAACAGCGAGCCCGGGTCACTTGCCTGTCAAGCAACCAGGGTTTAGAATCCGGGGTTGCGATTGGACCGCTTAGACCTCCTGGGGTCCAGATGGAGGTGGGCGAACAGATAGCGAAGAGAGGAGACCAGAACCTTCAGTCACTTTTCAGGATGAAGCAAACAACTTGTCTCTCAAATCGCTTTTTAATTGTGAGCCACGTCCAAGTCTGAGAATCTTGTCGGCCCTACTTTCTCTTTTTGTTGTTGCCTCAGGTGGAATTCTCAAAAGCGTGCCGCTTGTTCTCCTGCGGCGTGACTTTGGCCTAGGTATGCTTTTGTTGCTTGGGCTGAGTGCCGCGCACAGGCGGAACCTGCTTCCGGGTCGCATAAACAAACTGTGCACACCTCTTGGCTCTGTCACCGCTGCTGGCGTGGCCGAAGGGGGGTTTGCGATTGCGCCGCCAGGGTGAAGCTCGCTCAGAATTGTTCGCGCTTCATCGATCATCTTGGTTTGCCCTCTGCCTTGACTTGCCCGAATGCAGATTTTGGGGCTGTGATCCACGCCTTCCGTTTGAGCAGGGGCCAGCTGCATTCCACTCGCTTTGAGCATGCCGCGTGCCCGATGGCCCGGAAGTTGGGCGTGAGTCTGCGCTGCGTGAGTTTCCATGGCCCATGGAATTTGTCCTCAAGCCTCATGGACTTTGTCCCATGCAACTCGTATTGGTGAGTCATCTCGGGAGGCCGACCAAGATCCGAGTAGCGGTAACAGCGTACATGCTGGCAGTGATTCAGTTGCCTGCGTGCGCTGAATCTGTGAGGCTTCCCGCGCCATCAACATAAGAGAAAGCTTGACCGCGTGTTGCCATTCTGTGCCAGCATGTTGAGCAATAGTTTACGGGGAAAACTCTTTTTTGACACCTCGAGAAGGAAAGGGGGTTTTCCTAGGAGGGTGAAGAGAAACGGCGACCTGGGCTCTTGGGCACGAGCCTGTGTGATGTGTGCCGGCGCCTATGGAGCTGAGTGGCCGGGTGTGGGAGGGGCCTTTGGGCTGCGAGGGCATAGTCTCACCCAAGGCATTGTCAAACTTGCAGTGGAGTTTATGTGTGATTTCCTCAAGCCGGTGTTGAAGGTTGCAATGTAGGGAGTCTTGGATTGTGAATTCATATTGAAGCAGCAGCAGCAGCAGCAGCAGCAGCAGCTGCATTCAATCAACGATTCATATTGAAGCAGTGCTGCAGGGTTTTGCGATGCTGAACACTATGCATCTAGCCTAGTCTCATTATCAACTGAACAACGTTTCGTTTTTTTTTGGCTGCAATATGATGCAGCCGCAATGCTAAACTGAAGAACTTCGCCTTTTGCCTTCACCTGCCCTCTTTCTTCTTTTTGTTTTAGCAATGCTTCTCCGAGCGTCATTTTGACTGAGCAAGGCGAGCAGCTTTCCTTCGAGGATCCTGGGCGCGACTTCAAGCCACTTGGCCTGGCAGGGAATGAGTCAAAGCACCAAAGAAACATGCAGAGCCGCCCTGGAACTTGGGCGTGGCGAAATCCAGACGCATGGAACGCTACCCTTCTTGAGCAAAGCACTGCCACCAGCATGTTTGCACAAGGCGATCGACGGAGGCAGATCCTTGAGGGGCAGGGCCTCATCACGGAGGCATTTACGTAAAACACTTTTGCTCGAAGACAAACCCAGCGCCAAACACTCCACTCATATGCCACTTGGCTTAGGTGAGGATCCAAAACCCAAGCCATGCCACTTCATCAGGGGAATTGCACGCTGCGATTTGGGCCATTGCCTAGTTGTGAGGAACTGGATGGCGACATCCCGATCCTTGTTAGCCTCGTTCATTCTGAGGGCGCCGGGCTTGGCTGCAGGGGGTGGCAGCATCTATCTTCCGTTCTCCCAAACCTTGTTTGTTGACGCCTTAATTTATATCTAGGGCTTGAATCATAAACACACAAATTTGTTTTCCAGCAATGACGAAACAAAAAGCAGATCCCGTATTTTCGCAGGCTGTTCCTTACAGGATGACACGTGTAGAATCCAAGTGGCCGAATTTGACATCCCTCGCGTGATTCTGGGTCAACACTCTTTTCTACGTTGTAAGTGGACTCGTGGCAAAGTTCCTTCTATTGAGATTGGACCTCCAGATTTGCACTTTCGTGGGGGTGTTGAGGGGCATTGGCTGCTGCTCCGGGTTGGTGTTGCACGTCCCGCAGAGACCAGAAGGCAATCGGACCCTGCTAGACCACAGGAGCATGTCTTTAGGCTTGGAGTTGGGGTGCAGACCAGTTATATTGACATGAAGCTCCGGGAAGAGGACGCGCCCTCAGGAACCTGAACATGGCAACGCCCTCGCGACCCCAACTTTTCATTGGTGCTAAAGCCTCGGGGCAACGGCAAGTGACTCACAGTCCAAACGGGCATCGGAGACGAAACGTTCCAGTTTGTGATTGGCGGTTTTTGCGGTCCAGCTCGCTATCTTGGTGTTGGGAAGCAGCCCCGCGTTTTTTGCGGATCACTTTGAGTCCAGTTTGGCAGCATCCGGAGAATGGGAACGCCATGCCCTTCACCATCCCACCTTGCGGCTTCGCTACGCCCTCGGGCAACTGACACGGTTTTGCTCTATGCCTCGTGCATTCCTGGGAGCCTCGTCTGAACAGCCATCTCTGAAGATATTCTTTGCAGAGTTGCCAATGACGCAGCTACTTGCTTTGCAATGCTTCAGGGCTCTCTGTCTTGGCCAGACTGTCCGCTTTGACGACAAAATGGTGTTGAGTGCTGAATGAAAGCTTTGTGCCTGCAATGGAGTTTATCTTTGGCTTGGCGAATGGCCTCAAACCATGCGCTCAAGCACAAGCGTTGGTATGCCTGACTTGAACAATCATGACACTCGGATCAAATGAGTATTGAGAACAGCGACAGTGAGTCAGCTGATAGCACCCGTTGAAGGCAGCCTATTGAACTGCCAATGAAAGACTTATCTCTTGACAAAGCCAAGCAACTGAGAATTTGGATATTTCCATGCATTGACGGTAGCAGGAAGTGGACATGCCCTAGAAGAATCGCTTGATCTTCTTTACTAGTGCTTTGGGATGCTTCACTGCCATGTGGCGGGTGCTGCAACTCCTAGCACACGGCGGCCTTGGTTTCGTTCTGCAAGGCGAGGTGCAGGTTCCAAGGCGCGTGGATGGCGTCGGGTTCTTCGTGGGCCACGACGCCAGCATTGCTGTGAGCTCCGGCGGTCGCATCTCGTGCGTCTTGGAGTTGGAGCGCCTCTTCCGGGAGCGCTACTTCCGCTTCCCAAGAAACTTCCAGCGATTCGGCCAAGTGCTCGCGGGCTCCTTGACCGTCTTGAGGCAGCGTTGTGACACCCCCAGGCCGGCACACCCGGCACACCCTGTACACGTGGCACACGCGGCACACCCTGCACACGCGGCACACGCGGCACATGCGGCACACGCGGCACATGCCTTCTTTTCGAGGTTTGAACGGTTTGACACCCTTTCGGCCTTTGGATTGTCGGATCATGCGCCAGGCGATTCGCGATTGGGGTCATCGTGCTGGGTATAGACGCGCCGTTCTGGGAGTACATCCCTTCGCTGATCCGGGACTCGACACTCAGCATTCAAATTGTTTTCGGGAGGAAAGCTGTACGTTTTGCGGCCCAGGAAGGTCATAGAAGTGGACCAGTGGGAGTTCGTGGATCATCACAAGGCCCACGCGGCCCTGGGATTTTATGCCTCGCCCTTCCGTTCTGCCTTGGTGGTGTCTTATGATGGCGGGGGCAATGATGGATCCTTCAACGCCTTTGTGGCAAGGGCTGGTTCCTGGTAGCACGTTCTGCTTTGTTGATCTGGCCGTGGGTCAACACCAATGGCACCATTTTGGGGTAGGTGCTGAGTCTACTTTAGTGGGGATTGGGATGTTCACTGGGAGTACGGGGTTTTGACCCATGGCCATATCGAACCCCAGCCCATGTCCATGCCGGTTTAAACATTTTATATGTATGTAGAGCCCTGCGTGGAATGCTTGCTCCTTGCCCAGGTCAAATTGAGCACATTGGGACTCTGCAGTACAACTTTGGGGATATGTACATGCACCTGGCTGAGCTTTTGCCTGAGGTGTCGGGCAAGGCTATCACCGAGCAGTGCCGCCAGAATCGCAAAGGGATGCACTGGTCCAAGTTTATGCTAGGTGAGAAGCGCGCAATTCTCTCTCTTTCTGGCAAGCTCATGGGCTATTCCGGCATCAAGGAGTCAAACCCCAAGCTGAATGAAGTCGTGAAGGAACTCTTCAAGCATTCAGGGAGCTTTTTCTCCGCAGATGCTCGTGTTCCCTTCGCGTTGCTGCGAAGTGCATGTAACTCCACCGAAGACCAGCAGACTCTGGCAGCGTCAATTCAGGTGGGTTTTGAGGAGGTGGCTCGAGATGTCATCCTGGCGCTGTTGATGCTAGCTCAAAAAGCAGAAGCTTTCTGAAATGGATTGAGCCCCGAAGTTGCGAAACCGCGAAACCGCGAAGGGGGGGGGGGGGGTTGAGCTTTCTCTTCTCCGTTTCCAGTCATACCGAGTCATAGCTTTTGGTGCAGCGGATTTCCACTTTCGCGGCCTGTGTGGGTTTGGTTACTTTTTTTGTTTGCTTTGTCAAGCACCTTGGACAATCACTTACCCAAAGTCAACCTCTTACGATACACCTTGATATGCAACCAGACACCGGGACGCCGCCCAAACTCTGCCAAGCCCCACACCACTGAAACACCACCACCAAAACGCCGCGCACAAACCACTGGGACACCGGGACGCCACCCAAAACAACAGGGCAACATAACCGGAACTCCACCGGGACATCGCCAAAATCCCACCAAAAAACACCGCCGGCGCAAGACCGGGACACCAAAGCAACGCTATCACCAAAGGCTCACGCAGTTTCACTCCAAACTCAACCGATTGAGGGCAACCCAACACCCCGCCTTCCCCCGCCTTTCCCTCCCCCCCACAGGCAAAAGACGCCACGAAACCGCCACTGGGCGTCTGTTGCCTAAGGAAAGAGGTGGGCTCAGAAAACGTGGATGGCCTGGTGCTCACGGGAGGCTGCGCACTGAACGTGTTAGCCAACCAGAAGATTCACGACTTGGAGGAGAGTGCGAGGTCTAGATGTTTATCGTATTCTTTTGATGCACGAGTGTCAGGACATACGCCTCTACGTGCCGCCTGCGCCCAACGACTGCGGCCTGGCGGCTGGAGGCTTGTGGACCATTTCGCCGCCCCCGAAGCAGCAGCCGTTGCAGTACCTAGGCTTCCGGCTCTGGGACGAGGACATGCCCCCAAGAGTGCAAGCAGAGTGCGAAAGCGGTTTGATTTATACATGTTTCATTTCCAACAAATTTCCTTGTTCTTTAAACACGCTTGGTGTTGCATGGTTCTCGCGCTTTAGATCATGTCTCCAGCAGCCGTGGCATTGCGAATTCCCTAAGCGATTCACATTTTTCGTGTCTCCAACATTTTGCTTGTTGCTTGGTCTCCCCTGGCTTTGCTGTTTTTTGCGCTTCTTCCGCTTTTTGCGAGGCTCGAGCGCGTGGCCTTTGCGCGCCGCGCCGTGCGCCTCAGCGCCTTGGGCGGCGTGGACTTCCTGGCGGAGTTGCTTGCAGGGGGCGTGGCTTGGCAGCGTCTCAACGCCAACCACAGCCGACCCATCGTGGCCGTGGTGCGGGGCCGCCAGGCCACGCAAAGCAAATGGTGCGCCAAACGCCGGCGGCCATTTGTCGTTTTAGCGTCTTTCAGCCGAACTTTCGAATGCGATTCTCGTCAAACTCCTTCTTCAGGAGTTCGGTCCCCGGGCCCTGGGGCACCGGTCCCTGCTGGCCGTGCCGGACGCCACCATGCGTGAGCGCATGAACCGCCTCAAGGCGCGGCAGTGGTATCGGCCCGTGGCGCCGATGATCGCAAAGGAGGACCTGGCGAAGGCCCGACGTGGGAGGGACAAGCTGATAGAAAAACACAGTGAGAGAGAGGTATTTGATCGAAAGAATGCGGTGTTATGGGGAGGGGTTGCGGCTCCTTTTTTTCTCGCGAATCTAGGGAGGACATCACCAGTTCAAGCGTGTTGCTTAGGTCTTCGGGCGCGAGGTGGCGTCGCCCTACATGACGATGGCCCCCCGTGTGGTGGAGGAGATCCGCGCGCGCTTCCCGGCGCTGGCGCATTTGGACGGCACGGCGCGGCATCAGTCGGTGAGCGCCTCGGAGGAGCCCTGGATCCACGCGCTGCTGGTGGCCGTGGGGCGCCTGGTGGGCCTCGCGGCGTTGATCAACACCTCCTTCAACACCAAGGGCTTTCCCATCGTGAACACCGTGAGGGAGAGCCTGGAGATGTTGGACAAGCTGCCGGACCTGGACTTCGTGGTGATTGAGGACTGGCTCTTTCCCAAGAGGACGTTCCCGTCGCCCTTCGCCGAAAAGTGCTTCGTGCCAGAGACAGGGGCTTCGCTTGGAGAGGCATGCGCTTGTCAATTTGGGAGCAGGGCAACAGGCGTGTTCCAGGAATCAATCCGCCTTGATTTTGGTGCGATCTTTTCGGGAATGCAAGTGCAAATGGTATGGCGTGTGCTGGGAAAGCTTCTGAAGTTTCATAGTATGCGTGCGAACGATTCAAGCAGCACATGACCTTTCTTTGTTCTTGCCATTTGCATGTTGTTGTGTACTGCGTTCTGTTTGACACACCCCGTCAGACCAATCTCATATTTTTCAGTATGACTCAGTAGGGATGAGCTTGCGCCTTGTGGGCGGCTTGGACATCCCATTGAAATCGTTGCATGTCAAGCACTGGTTGCCTCCATAGTTCCAGCAACACGTCATCCAGACTTAAGACGATCGTCGAGCCTCACAACTTGCTGCGAATCGACGTTACACGCACACACCCACACCTCCAAGAGGCGCAGCCGCACCAGATGGAGAACGGTGTTTTGTAAATCAGGGCGTCTTCCTCTGATGTTGCCTGTGATTCCGAAGTGGCCATGACGCGTCAACCGTCTACTGTGGAAACTTCCGGGCAACACGAGCATCTGAGCGAGCCATTGATGTGAGACGCTTTTGTTGACATGGTTCCGGAGAGAGCATCCTTAGCAGAGTGCAGGACGTTGAACCACTGGATTTTTTTAAAACCAAGACGCAAGCATTGAAGGACCAAGCCCACGGCATGTCTACAAGCCACATAATCACTTGCTTCTCTTTTCTAAGGGCTCGCGTGCTTTGTTGCCTGCTGATTTGCACTTGCCTATACTTGACGGCGTGCAGATGCGCCGCACAGACTGAGATGCATTTGGTCTTTGCAATGGTGAAGTGTCCAACACCCCGCAACATCACAGTTCTTAGGGTTTGGGCTTTTTCCGTGCGTGTAGCTGTGTTAGATTAACAGTGAGTGCAAGTGATTTGAGTGTGAGATGCGGGAGAGAGCGAGCAGCAAAGAATTCTGCAGCGAACGAGCAAGGAGGGATTTGAGCAAAATGTGAGATGTGAGAGAGTGAAAAATGATGAATTCCACAGGGAATGCTCAAGAAGTGATTTGAGCATGAGAAGATGTAAGATGCGTGAACATGAATTCTGCAGGGAATGATCAAGGAGTGATTTGAGCTGGTAGATGTGAGATGTAAGAGAGTGAAAAGTGATGAGTTAAGCAGGGAATGATCAAGAAGTGATTTGAGCATGAGAAGATGCGAGATGAGTGAACAGAAATGCATTCTACAGGGAATCATCAAGGAGTGATTTGAGCAAGATGTTAGATGTGAGAGTGAATGCTGCAGGCAATGATACTCGCACAGAGAATTTGCGTGCAGAAGCTTGAATGGAGATCTTGCACAGAGAAATGAGCAGAGCGAACTTGCGCAGAGGCCAGTAGCGTTCAGAACTTACGCGCAAGACTTGCGCAAAGAAACTTGCGCGGAAATTTTGCGAGGAGAAACTTGCAGAGACTCTCGCAGGTACGATTCGAACAATTCGTAGCACTGAAGCTACTCACTACACGTTACACTGTCGGGCTAGGTTTGAAGCCAGTCCCCGGCAAACTGAAGGCTCATGCTGGTCAGAGGTCTCTTGCTTGTTGTTCTCAAGCGCTTGCCGCTGCACGGCAAAACAAGGCTAAAGCGAAGGTGTTTATTCTTTAAAGCTCCATGGTCCCAACGTCAGTGCAAGCAAGACGTTTGATTGAGGGTCGTGCTGCACACCCATTTTGGCTCAATGGGAGGTAAGCTATGCACAACCTTCCCGTGATACCATTTGTTTGCAATTGGTGCGCCTGAGCAGCCAATCGCAGAATGCCGCGTTAGTTACGTTTTGGAATCTTACTTCAGCCAAGCATGTGCCAAGCGCTGATTCATAGGGGCTGCGGCATGGCAACACAAGCGACATTACGATGGTCCAGAAGTAGCATGGACCTGAGCGAGACCAGCTTGACGCAAGCATGAATGTCACGAATGTCGTGAATGTCATGAACACTGGATTCCTTGCCAGGTCCATGTTCAAGAAGTTGGTGGCCCGAGATGTCAGCTTCACGTCTGGTGACTCCAAGGCCTTTCGTTGGAATTGCCGTGTAGCATGTCTGGGGCATGCAACAGGGCTATGCTCCACCGTGAGGTCTCTGTGTGAGTGAGTTGTGACATCATGCCCCTCACACACAGACACGAATCAGCAAAGATGCGAGAGATCCAAGATGCAACTTGTCGCCATGTGGGCTACGCATGATAGGCAATTTTCAAGTGCCAAGCACATGTGCAGGACCAGGTGTCATTCAGCCTGAAAGATGGTCACCTTGAGCTGCGAGTCAACGGCTTTGCGAAAGCCATCTCAGTGCTGCGCATCCAGCGCGCGTGCGCTATGGTCTTGGACCAGGACAGGGCAAAAAGTGTGTAGACCTGTGCTAGGGTGGCATGCTTGTCGGGTCAGTCAGGGGAAGCCCTTGTACGTATCCCCGAACTTGTGCCTCCAGATCAAGCTGCGCGCAGATTTGCCTTTCACCCTAGGACACTTGGGCGACGACGGTGCCAACGCAGCTCTTCGATCAGATCGTGGAGAAATTGAGACGCTTGGCCAGCGCTGCAAACGTGCCATGGCAAAACTTTTATTGGCCAAGAGCTAGAGAAGATTCTTAGTGCGTGGCAAAGCAGGCTTGCCGCCATGTTATTTGCGGCATTCACTCACAGCAGTTTGGTTATTAGCTAGGGTTTGGTATGAAGGCCAGTTTAGTTTAGTTCGAGTTTGGTAGATGGAGTTTGGTTTTGGTTGTTTTGGCACGTAGATGGATTTCAACGGTGATGCCAGCTCCGTGCGAAGTTATGCCCTTGACAGCGAACAGTACGAAGGTGCCGATCCTCGACGTCCATGGTAAAGAGCTGAAGCCTCGCGCGCAGGCGTCCTCCAAGGCGTCCAAAGCGTCTTTTGCGTCGAGTCAAAGAAGTCAGCGGCAGGCCACTGCGCTGCTTCAGCTGAGTCCCGAGCTTCGAGTGTCCTGGCTTGAGAGCCAGTCCTGCGAAGTTTGCGCTGGAGCTTCAGCAGCAAGGAGTGAAGGGCCACTGGCCAAGCATCGCAAGCCATTTGCACATGGGCATCGCACGCCTCGCATGGCTTGCCGAGCCCGAGGCTTTGGGGCAGGCTCCCTGGAAGCGGTGGCGCGGTGGGTCAATGGCCAGGCCAGGCTGGTGCTGGCTGTGGAGGCCAGATCTCGGTGGCTTTTGCAAGCAAAAGGGCGAACGACTATAGGTGTTCTTTTTGGTTGTTTTGGTAGAAAAATAGATGGCCCTAGTTTACCTGGTGGTTCAATCATCTACCAGGGCCATCTATTTCTCCTGAAAGGACGCCTATGCTAAGGACTGCTGATTCGCCTCGAAACTGTTGCCGCTACGCACGAGGCGTCCCTGGAGAGTCAGCTGCTGGCGGCGCAGCCGTGCGCGGCGGCGCTGCTTCGCGTGCCCCACGGAGGCGCCGAGGCCTTTCTCCTCGCGGCCGTGCTGGCGCAGCTGCAGTGTGGCGCGGCCGGCAAAGGCGAAAAGCAACCCTTCCAATCGCAGTTGGGTTTGGAGGGAAGGGGCACCTTCCGTTGTTTGGATGAGTTAAGAGCCATTTTGTTTTCTCTGTGTTCCGCAGACAGAAGTTGTGCAGAGCTCGCAGTATGCATCCCTCCGACTTATCTAGGCCCTGTGGTGCTGGTCACAGCAGAAGACTGGGCAGGATGCGACGAGATTGCACGGGAGTTGTGCCACGTCCTGGCTGAGCTCGAAGCTGGCGAGGCCGCGCGTTGCTCAACGCAGGCGCAGCGTATTTGGTCCACTGCTGGTGCTGCAGAGCGTGCTACGACTTTGCTGGAGGAGTGCGATGCTTTCAATTGAATGCATGGCAGGTTTTTGGGGTGCCCCGGGCATTTCAATTGCATCCGTCTGCAGGATGCTTTAAGCGCATACCGTGCCTCCCGCCCCTATGTGCATGGCTTGATTGGTGCCGGGATTTTGGAAGCCGACGTGCGGGAGGCGCGAGGAGGATGGGCCCGTGACAGATTTGGCTTGAAAGGCTAGAGCATTTCAGAAGGATATGCACAAATCACTCGATCCATCAAAGATGAACAGCTTTGCGCAACGTTTGATTGCGAAGCCACTCAGGCGTTGGAGGCATCGGTGGACTTGCTGCAGTCTTCCGAGGCCTTCCCGTTGAACAGAGGTTGGCTTCCCTGTCACAATGATGAATTTTGGTTCGCAGTGGTACAAGGAAGGGTTTTAGCAGGAAATTCCATCATTAACGCTCATCTTGGAATTCATCTCAAGTTTCAGGTTCCAAGACCGAACCAATCCGACCGGACGCAAGTTATGTCCCGCCCAAAACCAGCAGTCAAGGGACCCACTGAGTATGTCGAGCAAAGTGCATCATCATTTTAGAGTGCGAGATCAGGTTTCAGGCGAATTCCTCAAGCCATGTCATTTTTGCAGCGTTGAAGAACCCCCCAAACTAGATCATTTCCTTACTTGAAGGGGCACCCCCCCGGACTGGTACAGTCCATTTCGCAGACGTTGATCTCTGGCTGAGAGGTGCAAAGCCTGACCGTGAAGCCAAGGCTTGGGCCATGTACTTTTCAGATCAATTGAGACGCGGCTTGCCCGGCTTGCCCTGCCAGACACGATGGACGCCCACCCAATCCAAGGGCGCTCCACTGCATTGGACGTGCCAGCTGACGCCCGAGCATGGCGAGATGCATGCAAGAAGCGCCAACTCGAATCGCGCATGAGGCAGAGCACTTGGCAAGCTAGCGGAGGCAACTCTCCAACTCTCGCCGAATTTTGTCAAACACTTCGATATTTGATCGTTGCTTGCAGGATCGACTTGGGGATCTTTGGTTTCAGCCCGAGGCAGACCCAGGACTTTGCGTCTGTCATTCGGGCCCGGAACAAGCCCGCGTGGGGCTCAGGACCCGACGCCTTCTGCGTGCTGGACTTGTCTGACTCAGAGAGCCTGGAGTTCCTCCGGCAACGGCAGCAGCAGGCCAGGGACGTCACACGTTTCTCTCCGGAAGCCGATTGATGTCGATTGTTTTGTTTATACCAGATGGTGCGTTGTCTAGTTGCTCTAGTTTGCCCGGATCAATCGGATGAGGTTCGTGCCTTCGTTGCGCGCCGTTTCGATGGTGAATGCCCACGCTTGCTACAATGCCTTCACTGGCCCGAATGATTTTGTTAGGATGAAGAGTTGTTGCCTTTGCTTGGCGTCTCATTCTCAAATATGGCTGCATCTCGCAACAAATGTGAAGGTGACCAGAAAAAGGGCGTTCGTGTGACCGTACCATTTCTGAGCACACTTTCCCATTGCCGGACCATCCAATGATCCCTTTGCGGTGGTGGGACTGGAACAGATGTCATTGTCAAGCGCAAATGTCACCCCATTCGCATCAATAGCATTGATTCTATTCCCATCAGTTTGGGGCCAATCCATCCAGCCAAAGCTGAGAGCATCCAGTTCTTCGGATGCTACACCATTTTTTGATCCACACCAACCTCGCCACCCAGTTTGACTGCTGAGCCTGAATGTAGGCGACTTGGTACATACTACAGTAGCCAGCAGCATTGATGAACAGCAATGCTTTCATCGCTACTGTCAATCTCTTTTGCCACAGTTGTAAGATACTACAAGACCATGACAACTGCGGGGCCATGTCAATAGCGCAGTGTCCCTTGTAGTTTTGTCAGCCTTTTTTTGACCCTGATGCTGCTGCTTGTGGAGCACACACAAAAGCTCATCTTAAACAATTCGGGTCGTTCTCGGGTCCGCTCGGGTCGTTCTCCGCTCCTCCACAGGTCCTCGTGCGAGGATCCTGCGCCCCGTTTTGACTTTACAAAGTTATATATTAGAAGCGGGCGAGGCAGGGTCAAAGCTAACATGAAAACTACCAGCCACTTGACGCGCTTACACACGCACGCACGCCGTCAGGCCAAGAAGAGCTGAAATCGCTTCTTAACAATAGCCGCGCAGCACCCCAGAGACGTCTGTCCTTCCCGTTCGTTTCCAGTCCGATGTCCGCGATTATTTGTTCCTTTCCCGTTCCCATTCCCATTCGAGTTTCTTTCATTCTCATTCCCATTCCAGTTCCGTTCTCTTCGTTCGTTCCAGCTCCCTTCTTGTGCTAGACCAGGCCTAAACTTCAACTTAACCCGCCTGAAACCCACCCAAAAGCTTCAAGGCCACCCTAAACCAACGCAAAACCCCCCAACGCAAATGTAAGCAAACCCTAAACCAAATCAACCCCAACCCGAAACCCACCCTAAGTCCACCCTGGAGCACCCGCAGCCCCACCAAACCAACTCTACAACAACCAAGGCCACCCGGTGCCACTCAAGCCACTCGGGGCCACTCAGAGCCGCTCAGTGCCACTCATTGAGGCCTTGAGTGGCCTTGAGTGGGCGTCGTGCTTCTTTTGGTTTTGAGTGGCTCTGAGTGGCTTTGAATGGCTCTGAGCTGCTCTGAGTATGGAGGTGTTCAAAGTGATGGGGTGCTGGTGTAAAACATGTGATTTGGACGGCGCTTTAGCTCACAGAACCTAGGAAAAAAGAAACTCAGGGCAGCCAAACCATAAACATTAAACATGCAAAATAAAACCAGCAAGCCTAGGGTCCAGCAAGCAGGCATGAAATGTAAATTGCATCAATCGAATATTGGTTTCCATCGCCTGAGATGGGAATGTGTTTCAAAGCTGAAGGAACCCTTGTTCTCAGCAGGACTGCAATGTTCGATGTAGCCAGAGCCACGTGGGTCGGATATTCTCAGGATGGATCTGACCGTTTCCTGGGCCCGGGCCGAGGCAAATTAATAAAAACTACAGGGCAATGGGTCGTATGATTTCCAGGGTTTTAAGTTGCAAGGGGGTAGTTTGGAAATCATTTGGCGAGGAAGGAGAACAAAATTTGTCAACGCTTGAGCCATTTGCCTCTTGGACTCCGCCAGGAGGTGCCAAGCATCCATGTATTGGCTCTGCTGCCTGCTTCGTCGATGCATCGAGCTGTCTGGGCCCTGGTGCTTGGAACTGGCTGGTTGCGCTTCCAGTCAGCTGAGGCGTGGGACGTGGTGGCCGAGCCGCTGGCCGTGCTGGTCGGCGCGGGCGAGGTGGGGCCGAGGATTCCACGCGTCGCGCCTCGCGCGCGCCGAGGAGCTGCTGCCGGACGTGGGGCTGGTGGTCGCGGTGTGCCTCGGGGACCCGGCAGGACGCGGACTCAGTTTTTCTCACTTTCTCTTATCGGTTTCACGTCGTTTCACGTCGTTTCACGTCGTTTCACGTCGTTTCAACGGTTTCAATCCTTTGGACTGTGGGTTTGGAGCGGGTTTGGAGGCGATGCCGGAGACGTTCTCTCCTTGCTCGAGGCGAACGCATGGTTGGCGCGTTCGGTGGGCATTCCGTCGAGCGAGCCGAGGTGCTGGCCACGGCACCTCTGGCGGCAGTGGCCTTCCAGTTGCAGCCGCGGCCGCAGAGCCACGTGATGCTGCCAGCCCAGGCGCGGGACAGAGCGGACAGGCTCAATTTAAACGGCATACAACATCTAGTGCAGCAAGCGGAAACATTCTCAGACCTGATATTCATTCCTATGGCCCTATATGGCTTACAGATCGGCCGAGTCGAACTCTAGAGTCTTAGAGTTGTCCGCGAGGGCGCCTGCCTTTCTCTTATCTTCACAAATGCACGGCAACTCCGAGCAAAGTCTGACGCTCCAACCAAACCTTACAAAGCTCTCACTCCGTCAAACCTCTCTGACTCCTCAAGTGGATGATCTGTTCCCTGGAGCTGGCATAAGCGTCGCTGGCAGTGGAGCGTTTGACCTTGCCGCTGTTGGAGCTTGTCAAAGAATTGCTGGAAGTCCACGTCAGCGCATCAAGCTTGACCAAAGCTGTCCCGAGCGAACACCCAGTCGTAGACGTCGCCAGCGCGGAGCTGTCCTTGGCACCTCACAGCCCCCGTGCGCATCACAAGTTTCCGCCGGAGCTCGGCGACCTGGATGCCAGGCTTCTTGTGGCGCCCGAAGTCCCGGGCTTTCCATGGCACGTTGATTGGCATACCCGTGTTTTGGAGTTTTGGGCAGAGTGCCTGTCATGAACTTTGGCATGCGCTTCACAAGTTGAGTATATGTAAAGGCAAAAACGCACTCATTTTCGATTATTTGTGAACATGAGTAACCTAAAGTTGTTGTCCGCTGGATCTGTTTTGTCTGGGTTCACAGTATGGTCAGTTGTGGGTGGTGCTATTAGAATGGCTTAAGCCACAGTAGGGAGTTTTGAAGATGAGTTCTGGGGATTGTTTCCGCTTGTTGCAACACGTTTTCTGTGTTTTGTTTGGTTTTCCCCCACACATTGCATGTTTGTGCTAGCAGCTCAAGTAAGAGCTTGGTGGAGCTCAGAGGGGTGGGGGAGACAACTCACGCAGGGTAGTTCAGAGTCAAAGGGATTTGTTTGTCACAATGTGCTTTCCAGGATGTCGGCGGGGCATACCTGCTCCCTTCGGGCCAAGAGGTCTCCAGAGAGGAGGCCAGGGTTCGCTTGGCTTCAGGCACTAACGGAACGAATTGAGATTCTATTTTGGTTACTTCCCCCCAGGTGGATGCTGCCTTCTCCTTCTGGCCGCGTTGCAGTGAGCCAAGGCTGGTTCGGTTGCGCCTTGGCTCTTGAGGCTCTTGAGGCCTTAGGAGCGGACTGTGAGGCTGCTTTCTGCCGAGATGCTGCGGCCTGGGCTTCCAGCGAGTCTGGCATGCGCAGGCCGGAGCCAGATGCCTGCGCTCAGAGCCAAAAAGCGACTTTCGGTCGCTTCAGGCGCCGCCTACGTGCCCTCCGCGCGCACCAAGCCTCGCGTGCCGAGCCGATGGACTGAGAGTGATGCAGCAAGTTGAGCCAGGTGTGGCACTTGCTCCTGCATGTGCACGAAGAGGCGAACGCCGAAAGCCGAAAGCCGAACGCCGAAAGCCGAACTTCGAGTCGATCGAAACCGACCTGTTCCAGGCCAAGCTCTTCCGCCGCGCGGCAGGGGACTTCCCCGGCCGCGCCAGTGCCGCGTTCCGCTGGCGTCCGGAGCTCGGCGCGGCTCGAGTGGAGGGCTCGGAGTCCGCTTCTTTCTCGGAAGGAGGCGGCGCAGGCCCGAAGTGCGACCTGTGGTCTCTGGCTACGGCTCTGGAAGGCGCGGCCTAGAGATGGCCAGTCGGCCATCAATGGATGCATTTGCCCGAGTCACACGCAGGCGAGACCTCCGAGGACAGATCGGAGCAGGACAGCGCTCTTGCAGGTTTGACTCTCCCTTCCCTTGGAGCGCGGATCGCAATTGTATGCTGACACGATGGCAATGGGACTATGCCATTTCAGTCTGCCCTCAGTCCCGTTCATTTCGATCTTGTGAGAGGACGAGCAAAAGGACGACCATGCAGCCTACAGCGAGGAAGAGTATGAGGACAGTCTACCGCCATTTGGCAGATGGAGGATGCACTTTTCCCTGCAACGTTTGGTTTGCAAGCTGCACGAACCGAGCGAAGCCAGTTGAGCTGGGCATTGAAACTCGCATGGAGAAGGCCCGTGTGCCGAACCCTTGCCGGTAACTCCGACTCGCCAAAAAAGGGCACTTTGCCAGCAGGGAAAGCACATCGACATATTATGCAGTTTTTGGGTGTCATAGGCTGTCAAGCCGTGGTTTGATGTGGCCGTGGGCCAAAGCCAATGATTCCATTTTGGGATAGGTGCACAACCCATTTTAGTCGGGATTTTAGTGGGGATTGGAATGTTCACTGTTGACCCATGGCCATGTGTCGAATCAGCGTCCGCCGCACCAATTCTCGAGCTCGCCACTGGGGATATGCTTGCACCTTTAGAACCGCTCGTTAGCAGAGGTCATGGCATGAAGCTCGGGAAGGTGTTCTCTTTTGAAGGGCACAACCATCAGAGCACTTGGAGGTAAATTGTTTTTTTGCAGCTCAATATTGAAAGGCTCATTTGATATCTGAATTTACAATTTGAATTTCGAGTTCGACTGACTCACAGGTGCCAAGGGAAGTTACTGTAGAGCACATAAGACGGAACAGCTGTGAGGACGAATCCGACGACTCTCAATCCTCGCAGAGTGCTGATGGAGAGGGAAAACGGCTGAACGCTCATTCGCCAGGCATGAACGCAGGTTGTCCTTTGAGTTATTGGGTGAGGAAGAGAAAGGGTGTGTTGCCGTCCAATTTGTCCAACAAAGCTGCGGCGTTTTGCTGGAAGTGTGTTTTAGGAATATTGCCTCAAGGAAGGATGGATGCTCACTTGAGCTCCTTTAGCACCACTGCATCATGTCACAATGTTTTGCCTTGTTATTGCACGGCCGTGCTCAGTTGAGAAGAGATGCGATTGGGTGTGTCAGTTTTTGGGGAGCCCCCATGTTGGCTGGGTTTCCTCTTTGTTTCCCTTTAAACATGACCCCACCCCCCCCCCAAGGGTTTGAATGTGATCGACGCAAGATTTCGGGCTAGCATTGTAGCTGCACGATGCCAAAGAGATGCCCAAGGTGCTCGTCTTAGACTCCGGCCGTTGGCATCGACTCAGTTGCTCTTGCGCCTGACGTGACCAAGGGTGAATCGTTGTCGGCCAGCTTTGCTGAACAGGCGCGCAGGGGCGCGCGCGTGAACTCATGGACACTTGCGAATTTTTTAGCCGCAGGTTCAGCGAGCTCTTTGTGACACATACGGAAGTGACATTCCCCGACATGTGGAGGAGTGCATTGCATCTTGAGCTGGGACCGCTAAGAGAGAAGAAGTTGCAAGCGCTTGATTGCGAAAGGAGATGGCCAGTCAGCTTGGGGTCAGCATCTGAGTTTCACTCCTCACAATATGCCGACTTGCCTCGCTCAAATGATGTACATAGCCACAGCGCTGAAGGTGTGTTGCATCTGCAAGTTGATGAGTTGATGGCTGACAGGTGATGAATTTTGGCAGGCTGGAGAGTGAGCGGCGAGAGGGCGAGAGGGAGAGAGGGAGAGAGAGAGAGACAGAAGCTGGAAAGACACTGGTTGTTCTGCACGTTGCCGGGAGCAGATTGCCAGTACTTTGCAATCATCTCCGTTGGTTGCATTTTTGCATCTTTTATCTGAAATCATCTTTGCGTGTTTTTCTTGCGCTGTGTTTTGCTCGAGGGCGAGCTCCATGCCATGAGCCGCTCGGAGCGGATTGCGCGGGACCTCCGAGCGGCGGAGGCGGAGCTGCACGAGGGGAAGTTCCCGCAGCTCACGTCCCTGGACTCCGAGGATGACACCTTCGCCTTCTGCGTGCGAGGTTTGGACGGCGCCTTCACCGCTGTGGTCGGCAATCCGTACCCTCTGGGCGAGACACAAGTCTACGGCCCCGAGGAGTTTGAGCTGGAGTCCGCAGGCACCGTCTCCGAGATCATTCGCCGTGTGACCGAGGAGCTGGCGCGGCCGCACGCGTGCGACATGGAGTTGATTGCCGACGCATCTCCCGAGCAAGCCTTGCAGAAGGAAGTGCTTTCCGCCAAGAGCGCTCTTGGTGAAGAAGCAGTGGCGCTGACCCAGCTGGCCGATATGTGGCGCGTTCGCTTGTCCGTTCCAATCATCGGTCTCAGCAGCACGGCGTGTGCTGCGTGGGGCGTCGACACCTCCCGGCCAATCTCCGTGGACCTCCACTTGCCCTTCGGGTGTTCGCAGGTCAAGCGGTCCATGCTGAAGAGGATCTGGCAGGAGGGCAGCTTTGCGCTGGAGACGCAGCTGCTTCACATCCTCGCAGAGTTCTGCCAATTTTTTGCGGACGGAACTGCTGACACGTGGGACGTCAAAGACGTGGAGGAGACGGAGTTGGACGATTGCAACTGTGCTGTCTGGTACGAGGCTAAGAAGAAGCGGTTGATTTTGGAGGCCATGGAGGCCGAAAGAGCTGGATTCCTGACATGCTTGGCACGGTACCTGCAGCTGCGAGTCCCTACTGTGCATGAGTTTTGCGCCATCTGCGACAAGCCCTTTCAAGTGGCACCAATGATGATGCGCTCCGTTTGCTCCGACGAGCTTTGCACCTACCAGTTCGTGGAGTTCGGCAGCAAGATCACGACGGCGGAGTCGGTGAACCACCGCTCGGAGATCATGGACCTCCTGTTCTGCATGCTGGCGGCCGCGGCGAAGTCTCCCAGGCGCGAGCTGATTCTGGATCCCTTCCCCGCGGTGCACGTGGCCCGCCTCCCGGTGCTCTCGCCCGACTGCAAGGACCCCCTGGTTGCGAAGAAATGCAACCAGGCACAGTTAGGCCCTGTGGAAAGACCAGGATGCCACAACCTCCAACCTCTCTCTTTTTTTTTTGGGGGGGGAAAAAGGCGGTTTGTGTGAGAGCCCTAGGACTTCGCCAAGCTGGAGACCTGCGTCGATGAGCTCCAGAAGATCCGGGCCTGGGGCGCTGGGCACCTGGGGGCGTCCTGGGCCCTGTGCACCGGCCAAATGACCCAAGAGGCCGCGGCCCTGCTGAAGTGGACCGTGTGCTCCAACCGCTGCTACTTGGCCCCCTTGCAGGACCGCCCAAGGGGCTCTTTGCGCCGGGCTCTTTGCGCCGGGCTCTTTCTGCGCCGGGCTTTTTGCGCCGGGCGAGCGGGGTTTGCGCGGTTCGGGGGTCGGGCAGGGTGTGTTTCCTTGCGGCACCAGGAGCATCAGCTCGTCCAAGCCTTCAGGAGCCACAGATTGCAAGAGTGGTTGAAGTCAAATCCCAGCCTTTGGCGGTTTTGGGGGCCCACCGTTGGCCCAGGACACAATTCCAGTACTTACTGGTGTCCGCGCCGCCTGACAAGGAGACTTCTGCGTAGTTGTGATGGTCATGTTCGCCATGACAATGCAAGCTTCCAAAATGCGCGAAGAAGCCTAGCCGTTGCAAGGGGGCCGCAGCGTAGGAGGCTCGCTTCAACAAGCTCAAGGAGCAGTTTGGGACTTCCTTCGCCTTCCACGGCCCAGGGCTCGGCACCAGAGAGATGACGTCCATGCGTTCTTGTTGAAATGCGACGTCCTTCGTAGACTTGAATTGTTTTCATTTTGGCCAACTTTTGTGTAGGCTTTGACTGTGCCGCTTGTCACTTTGTCCTCCATCCTTTTGTTTGGTCCTGTTCCTTGCGCTTGAAGACTTTGGTGTATTGGAATGCTCATGTTGTTTCCCAAGATGCTCTTCCACTGTTTTGGCCTGAGTGGAACAGAAGGCAAATTCGTTCGAGCAAACATTTGTCTTGGAATGAAAGGATGTTTTTAATCGATGCCAGGTGAACATTCTAAGGACTTGGTATGGTGGGTCGTTTGTCTTAACGCGCTAGCCTTGGCTGATTCGCTGTGACGCGCGATTCTGTGAATTTCTTACTGTGCTCTTGTTCACGTTACTGCGCTCTTACCCACGTTTTCTACTAGACCCTCAATCGTGGCTTGTTCATGCGACCCCACAGACATCTTGCCTTGAGACGTAGAAGTTGTCCAATTGCTCCTTGTGTTGCCGCGCTTTGTTGCATTGCTGAATGGCTGTTGACTTGCACCGAGCTCGGTACTGACCCATCCGCCAAAGGTATCCGTCGGCCAAAGTCGAACGTATAGTCAAAGAAACAGTGTCATCTGCCAACAATGTTCAGGTCCAGTTCCACCTTGCGACAGTAGTGTGCACAATTGCTAAGATATATTCTTTGTGTTTTCTTGTTACAACGGGTTGTTGGTTCTTGTTTGTTGCCCGCCGAGAGCCGCTACACTGTTGGTGCAGGCCTTTTGTTTGGTTCCTGGAACTTTGCTCCGAACCCTTTCCCAGTTTGATGCCAATAATGCAACGACACGGGGCTTGCTACTCCACCACGCAGGCACAGGAATAAAGGGGCACATTTTATTTCCCAACGCGACCACAGTCCAGGTGTAAATCCGATTTGTCGAAGTGCACAAAAATGAAGCACGTTTGGTTTGTCATTGTCAACCAAGCTCAAGGTGCATGTTTTTGCCAGCACACACACACACACACACAGAGGTCCGCATCGAAATCAAGGCAAGCTTCACTCAGAGTCACACGCGCCCACGTGAACAGGATTTGTGCGCGAAAGACAAAGTGCACGCTTGGCCATGAACGCGACCGAAGTCAATCCACACAACAGTACAGGTGCATGAGTTCCATACTTGCACGCATCGCATCAAGGAGCATGAGCCAGAAACGCGGCATGTAAGGTCCATCCATCAACACTCGAGCCTCATGTTTCACTTGCTCATGCATGCCAAGGTCGAGGTGTCATCAAGTTGCCCTTTTGATGCACCAAAACCAGCAATGAATGTGTTGCTGCCTTTGCTGGTCCATGGTTTCCTTGCAAGTTCGTGGTAGTCATTCGTCCTTTTCGGAGGTTGTTTTCCTGCTTGTTCTTTGCCATACCTCAGCTTTTTGTGCTGTTATGCGAGCTCGTTGGCATGCTTACTCCTTTTGCCTAGCTTGAACTGTCCCTACTTAGTTGCTGCCACTCCTGCCGTTCAATCTCGTGGAACCAAAATGGCTGGCTCTCCTAAAAGTAGGTTTCCTCTATGAGGTATGCCAAGCTGCCCAAACAAGGCGCAAGCGGTTCAATGGCCCTGTCATTTCCCTTTGCCCCACATTTTGTTTGTGCTTTGCCGTGAACAGGACATGCGGTGAGTCTGTTTCGCCCTTTCTACCTTTTGCAGACACCTTCAGCTGCCAGCTGCAGGTAGCGCTTCGGAAAATTGGCACTCCATCCTTCGAAATGGTCTCAAGATGCTTGGCCACGCGGGCACTGACTTTTGTGGGGTGCGTGTCATGTCTGCACAGCATGTGGGGATGTCAGGAACGCCTCGCATACCAAGCTCATGACCAGCGGAGCTCGCTTCGGTCCTGGGATTTACCTCTCGCAGGAGCGGCAAAGTGAGCTGGCTCTCGGGTTGGGATTCCTAGCTTCGAATCGCTTCCTAACGGTTCGAGTCCTGAGCGAGTAGCATTGCATGGCTTGAGAGGAGAGTTCTGTCTCCAGAGCGTACTGCCGCGGGATGAAGACACACGACGAAGCTGGGGTGAAACGGCAGAAGACTGGCAGCTTGGCCTCTGGCTCGACTCAGGGAGAGTCGGGGCCCGGGGCATGTGTTTGTTGACCCTGTTCACGCGACATGGTCCTTTGGTGACCCGATGGCATGGACGCTTTGTTACGTTCTGATGTTGTCTGAGTGATGTTGTGGTTCGAGGTCTAGCGCGGTAGGCTGGAATTGCCTATTCAAAGCTGACAGTTCGAGCTGACAGATGTCTCAGGTCATGCAGGGCAGGCAAGAGCACGTTATTCCGAACGTTGTAGGTCGGATCCTTCCAGAGTTTTTGTTTTGCTTTTGGCTCCGTGATGGCACCCGGGCCATATCTTGCTGGTTTCGTGCTAGCACAAGTGAAAGAGTCAGGCAACCGCTTCGTGGAGAATCAGGGTGGCCTGATCATGATGGCGGTGTGCGAGGCGGCTGCCGTGCTGCCGTGCTGCCACAAACCAGTTCATATCATGTCATATGTCACAACTCTGGCAAGCCAATTGGACTTAGGTCGTGGATGATCCCGAGCGGTTGAAAAAGCCGAACCCATCGCGCCTGGGTATGCAATCTGGCTTCCGAAGGCTGGCTTTCGGTAGCAATTTGCGGCATTCGCGGCCAAAGGATATGGGTGGCGACCAGCGAGGAGCTGGTTTGCACGCGCTTCTTCCTCGTGTTCGCGGGCCAGTGCCAGGCAACTCGGGGTTTGTGTGTGTGGGGATCATTTTCGGCTTCGTGTGTCACCACCCAGCTAGCATGGCACAGCATCACACGCAGCCTTACAAGTTGCCTGCTATCTTACATTTGGGTGTGCCATACATCATGTTCACGTTATCGTTGCCATGCTTGTTGCTTGTGTTAGCGCCAGCCGCATGTGGATATCCATTTGGCCAAAGAAGGGATGCGCTCTACGAAGCAAGGAGCTGCGCCAAGGACGCAGCTCTGTGGAACAGCTGTGTGCTTTCAACCTAGACTTGAGTTTCTAAGCGTGTGTTTTACGAGCTTCAAAAATGGACGAGTAGATGCTCCCTGCCAATTTTCGGACGTCAGAAAAGATTCAGACATGTGACATGTGAGATTTCAGACACTGGTGGACATGTTGTGAGTGTCGATTGCTTCACCGCTTGCAAAGCCAACGCAACTTGTGCTGACTTGCGCTAGTCTTGTGGATGTCTGGTAGAACATGTTGTGGGAAACACGAGGGGTTGCAAGAAGTGATACTTTGTGCTTGCGGAGATAAGTGTCGATATGATCTCATTGTGACAAATGGCTAATCCAAGATGTGTTTCTTCTTTTTGGGAAGAGCGCACCCCCGAATTCTTCGTCAAATGTCGGAGGTCGCCACGCAGATCTCAAAGGAGCTGGAGCAGGACCCCATTTCCCGGTTGCACACGCTTCCATTGCCAGGGATCAAGGCGAGGCGCATTTCTCCAGCGAGCGCGGGCCAGGAATTGCATGCCCTGGTGAAGACGGTGCGTGCGTAGAGGGCGAAAAGGGCCTTAGGCATGGAATTGCGCCTGCAGTGCCATGCAGTGCCTCATGTAGCACCGTTCAATTGAGCGAGGCAAAATCGGGCCTGTTTCTTTCATTGCGCAGCTTGGAGCTGTTGTAATTTGCGCTCCGAGGAGCGCACGCTCACATCTGGGTTAGTTCGCGCTTGGCGGCCGAGAGCTGCCAGGGCGTGCCAGCGTGCCGAGACATGTACAGGGCAGGCGGAAAACAGTGAAGCAGTGAAGCCCAGATCTGGAAGATGTCGAGTGACCGTTGCTTGCTTCATGGCCAGGGAAGCCCGGTGCCAGGAGTGCGCCAGCGCCGGGAGCCCCAGGAAGCCTTCAGCCGTCGTCGATACGTGATGCGCGCAGGCGACGGCCCCGACGGCACGCTCGCCGCATCCTCGGGCTTCGACTCGAGAGCACTCCCCATGCACGAGCTCGAGGTCGCCCAAGTCCCCGCGCTCGCCGCGCTCGCCGCGCTCGCCGCGGCCTCTCTCTTGGCCTCTCCCGGCCTTGCCACGAACCGGAGCGAGTCTTAGTAACTTAGGTGCTCAAGCCCGCGCTCCAGAGGCTGGGCCTCTGAAGCCTTTCAGCTAGCGGCTTTTGCTGTACTGTAGGTGTCTGCCAGCGACTTTACGAGGAGGGCATGTCTCTGAAACAGAGGAGCGGAAGAGAATGAACAGATATGCCGATATTCCACAAGCAGAGCGCACTTTCCGCAGGAGAAAAGAATTTGTGGAGGAGGTGGAAGTCCGTCTCTCTTTCTCTTTTCGTTGTTTTTTCTCGTTGGCATTGTGACTTAATCTGTTTCATGCGGCCGTCTGCGCAGGTGTTTGCCTTGGAGAAGGAAAGTCTGAGAAGAAAGGCGCTATCAAGTGAGCGAGACTTTTGTTTCGACCGAGGCGCCGTTTGCCAAGGCCAAAGAGCTCATGAGCCGTGGAAGCCGACTTTACTCTCCCAGTGCAGCGCTGAGATTCCGCCAAAGGCACTGGATCCTGTGTGCCATGCGTGCCGTGGTCTTCCGACACCCTTGTCTGAGATCAAGGATGGTTAAAAGTTCTTGTTGGGATAGACTTCACCTTGAGTCACAGGCTGCGCAATCGGTCAGACTAGACACAGACTACACAGCTTCAGGCCGCCTTCAGCGCTACTGCTCTTTCAAAGGTCCTGAGGAGCCCTAAATGATAGAGGTCATCGACGTGTGCCGTGTAGAGACGTTGGTGCTAAACCCACGTTCCGTGTCCCTCGGATTCGGTTTAGGAGCACAGATACCCCGGGCGCCGCTGCGGCTCGCCCGAGCGGAGCCCCAGCCCTCGGAGCCCTCGGAGCCCTCGGAGCCCTCGGAGCCCTCGGAGCCCTCGGAGCCCGAGCCGAAGTCTGCGTTCGAGCCTCTCGGCGCTGGACGAGAGGAAGGTGGAGGACCAAGCCATTTGTCTCCATATGAAGCCATATGAAGCCATACGAAGCCATATGAAGCCAGGCGAGTGTGACATGCGAAGCGTTGTCTTCAGGAGAAGGATGATGCCTCACAGACGAACCGCTGGCATGGTTGTGCATGACGGGGCACCCTTCAAATTGCTGGCTCAGGACAAGGGCATCCTCATCTGTGGATGTCAGCATGGAACTCTGGCGGCAATATGCACGCGGGCCATCAGATGCTGCATGCATTTAGACAAGTTGTGCGCTTGAATCTATTCATTTCACGCGCCAAGGAGATGCGCAATGAGCTAGATGTGATGAGGAAGCAGTTAGGCGCAAGCCTCGGGGCCAAAGGCTTGCCCATTGTGCTGGAACTCCCAGAATCTGCACCTTGACGCCTGGTTATTCCCAAGGCCTGCTTTCAATGGGTGCTGACATGCTGCGACGGAAGCTTTCGGAGGTGCAAGTCGAATGAATCGAATCGATAGAGAGGGACATTTCCATGAGGAAGCTGACTTTTTAAATATTTTCAATTTATTTTTTTTTGTTTATAACTTATCCCATATTTTATATTTTTTAACTTTATCAATCTTATATGTTTACCACTTGTGGACAAAATCCCACTTCTCGTAATGAAGCCAACATCTGTGAGTTTCCCTTTTCACCGGTCTGTTTCGGTGGGGGAAGCCTTCGTGTTTACAACAACAGTGCTACAGTTTCTGCTATCTATCCACATTTCTTTTGTCTTTTTAATTTATTTTTTTTTTTTTTTTATTTTATTTTTTATTTATTTTTCCTTTTTTTTTTTATTTTTTTAAAGTTTTCTTCTTTTCGCTCTTTAGGAATAGAATTAAGGAGGCCGCGCGCAGCTCAGCTCCCGCCATGGCCGTGCCGGTGCAAGAACTCGGGGGCATGTGAGGGGAGACCGACCTAAGTTGCACCCGAACCAGTTTTCGAACCATTTGGTTTCAGTTTTTGTTTGGAACAGCCATGTCTGAAACCGTGTCTGTCCTTTTGAGATGCCTTGACTTGCATGTGTCTCGACACCTTGTTCATACTCTTTGTTGCCACCGCTTTACTCAAGAGGGTGCGGTGGGAGGGTGTCGCTCGCAGCAATAGTTTTTTTTTGCAGCAATGCGAGCCTTTTCAACCTGGATGGTTGTTGCAATATTTGATCTTTTTGGCTGACTCGACATATGTGTTTGCTGGCCGCAATAAGGGGGTGTGTGCAGGCGGCTCATGATGGAAGGAGATCAGCCTTTGGAAATCCCTTCTGTGCGGGGCATTCGGAAGCGCTGGCTAACAGGCCCGAGCTCTGAAGATCCAAGCCGGGATTTCGAACCCGACCCGCGTACACCTTCGGGAGGGCCGGTTGGTGTCGAAGACGGTGACCCTGCAGAAGCTGGTGAGCCTAATCTTGATGACACTTCTGTTTGCGAGAATTGTTCTGAGGATGGTGTCCTTATTGACAATATTTCTCAGCGGCTGGAAATTGTGGACCCTTCTGGATCTGAACATCGCTGGAAGTATGAGGCCCTTGCAACTGTCAATAAGAGAGCCCGAATTGACCGGCCTCGTCTACCCTGGGAACACAACTCCTTGGTGGCGGTTCTGGGCCCTGTCGGAAGTGCTGCTGCAGATAATTTGAGCGCCAGAATTGAGAATATACTCCTACCAACTGGTGTTGGAGCCCGAGACACATTTGACTCGGTGGTTGTCCCGGAGGTTGCCTCAAGAGGACGCGATTGTTCAGACATGGAGGTCCCATCAAAAATCAGCCTTCGATTGAAATCAGCCAGGCATGAAAAGCCAGATGAAGATATTCGAAGAGTTGCTCTCGGAAGACTAAGGGACCTTCTCCTAGATGATCCGGGTGCGACGGCCTTGGGCAAGAGCCTGATAAAGCTGTTGGGTGAGTCCTCGGAGGCTGACAGCATCAGTCAATCTTTTTCAGACTGTTTCAGACCGAAGGCCTCTTCGACACTCCAGAAGAGATCAGGGTCTCTTCATCGATTTGCTCAAGCATTCCGCCTGAAGAGCTGGAAGCCCCTGAGATTCACCGAGGACCAACTCTACGAACACCTCTGTGACATGCGTGCGTGGGGTTTAGGTGCTACCTCTGCACAACATCTCATTGAAGCGTTGTTTTTCCTGGAAGGCACTGCCAAGTTTATTTCCTTGGACTTGAGGACTGTTGTTTCTGGTCGATGCAAAGGAGTGGCCAGGGACATGTATCTCACCAAGGACCCACTGGAACAGAAGCAACCCCTCTTGGTGTCTCATGTCAGGAAGCTGGAGCATTTGATCAAACACCTGCCGTCTCGCGAAGCTTGTATTTTGGGCCAACTGCTGTTTTGTGTGCATGCTTGTTGCCGATGGAAAGACTCTTTGAGGTTAAGATCCATCAATTTGGAACGCGGCCAATCAGAGACCCTCGTCCATGCTGTTGCACTTAAGTCAAAGACCACACAAACGGCGGAGGCGCAAACGCGCTCCTTACCTTATGTGGCGCTGGGTTCAGGTGTGAGTGGTGAGGATTGGGCTACTTGCTGGATTGATGCCAGGGCCGCAGAACGGCTTGATCGTTATCCGGAATTTCTGCCAAGCTTCTCGGAGAGCCGTGGCGAATGGATCACTGACCCCATGAGTGCCCCAGAGGCTACCTGCTGGATGCGCGAGTTTTTGTCAACTATCGATGTTCCGACAGAGAGCCTTCATAGCTATGCTACCCACAGCTGCAAACCAACTTTGCTGACGTGGGCTGGAAGGTCGACTGAAGTGGTATTCTCGCCTGGCGAGCGGAGGCTGATGGGCCACCACGTCAAACCTGGTATGAAGTCCGTCCTGACTTACTCGCGCGAGGCCTACACTGCCCTTTATGGGAAAGTCCTGGCTATGTTTGCAAAAATCAGGGCGGGCAGTTTCAATCCTGACCTCCCTGCGGTCGACCGCGTGTTGCAGGCGGCGCAATCATCTGCTTGCGGACCACCTTCTGAGCATACCGACGCTGTGCAGGAACCTGCGGCTCAGGATGGCAAAGGACTCGTCTTCTGAGTCAAGTATTGATTCCGAGGCTGACATTCCGGCTGATGAAGATGCCCTAGCAAGTCCAGCCGATGATCAACTGGAGGAACGAACCCTTTTTCCCGGGCTCTCCAGTGATGTGCTGATTGTCCACACCATTTCTGGTGTGACGCATGTTGTGAACGAGGATGGATTTTCAATTTGCGGCAGGAACCCCTCGGTTAAGTTTTGCACTTTCAATGATGTTGTTGCCGGCAGCATTGACCTTGAAGAGTGCATGCAGTGCAACCGAGCACTTCAGAAGCGGAAGCCGACCCGCTAGTAAACTGCGCAGCATCAGAGCTGCTCTTTAAAAGAGGTGCGCGACCGCCTCGTTGGCAGGCCCACCTGTCCAACCATGGCACCGTTGCGATGCCAGGAAAAGGTGGGCTGACTCTGTGAGTGCTTACAACATGCGTGATTGACCTTTGTCCTTTCGCGGTGCATGTCAAGTTGTCCACATGTTTGTTGCTTCCTGCCCCTGCGTGGCCCAAACTGCATCCGAGCAGGTGGGGCAAAGCAGAATCTGGCAGACCTGCACTGTTGTGTGTCCCATCAACTTGGGGAATTTCACCGTGGCTAGGTTTCAGACTTTCGTTTGTGGTAGTTTCTACGGCATGGCCGCGGCTACACTTGACTCAGAGGCAGCCTTTTTGGAGCGGGCCGCCCAGATCGGTGTTGAGACTGCACTGCTCGATGCGCTTAAGGCGCAGGGCCTTGCAACCTTTGGGCGCCTTGCTTTCTCAACTCAGTACAATCCACAGCTGGCAGATGAGGCCCCTTTTCGGGTGCTGGTGACTCGATTGTGTGGCGCTGCCCCGACTGATCAGCAAATGGCAACGATGCGAAGGCTATTTTTCGAATCGCACACTCTGGCTCTTTCAGATTTGCGATCTCGGGTCGAGGCTACACCTGACGTTTCTGCAGCTGTCAAGAAATTGCCAACCGCTGAGAGAGTTGCCCGGCAGGCAGATCAGGAGAAGCGCCTTGGTGGTGTGATTTTCACACCAGACACTATACCTGCGAATAGTCTGGTGGACTCCTTTGTGGAGATGTATGAGTCGGGCATTTTGGTTTACGTCAAAGCAGAGCAATGCTGTAGTCGGTCACAAGAAGTCCAATCGGTCAGGAAGGATTCGTCAATTGCTACGGATTCTTCTGGTCACCTTAAGCTCAGCTCCAAAACTGGTGAATCAGTTTGCGAGGCCAACACGGAGATCAAGCTCAAATCGGCCTGGCAGAGACGCAGCCTTGCAATGGACCTAGCGAATTTGGCTTCCTTTCAAGTGATTGAGAGCTGGGTTCAGTACCTGTTTTTGCAGCTGGTGAAGGATCAGCCCAGAGGATTCAGCAAGGTTACCTTGCAGCAACTTATTGAATGTGACAAGCAGATGTTCATCATGGCCTCACACAAGACTATGGGCAAATTGCAGACAACACCACCGGCCCCTCGGCCACTGGATGAGGCCATTCGCGAACTTCAACGAGCGCCAGATGTTTGGCAGTATTTGGCGCCCATTCCGGCGGCTAGGGCCGCCCCTCAGTCAGTTGCTGAACGCCCTGCAAAGCAACCAAAAACCCAGTTCAAGGGAAACAAAGGCGCTGCCTCTGGTAAGGGGTCGAATCGTCTTGAATTACCTGATGGTTGCGTGTCCCATGATTCGGAAGGAAAACCCTTGTGCTTTGCATTTCAAACAGGCAAGTGCAAATTTAAGGGCCCGGCCGGAAAGCGCTGTGCTCGAGGATTTCACAAATGTTATCAGGCTGGCTGTTTCAGGTTGCGACCGCACCACCAATGCACTCACTCAGACTGACAGTCAGCGCAATCAGTTTCACTGTGTGCAGCTTCCAGCACACAGCAGCCCCTCGTTATTGAGGTATTTTCCGGCGGGGGCACTTTTTCTCGGGCAATGCTTGAGGCTGGGTTTGC
>CAUJNA010003763.1:343638-408626 GCA_963377175.1 Effrenium voratum | reverse complement strand
TCAAAGCATCCAATATCAACTGACAGAAGCCTTCCCCCACATAAAATGCTGCCTGCAGCAGGGACAGGAAATTGATCACAAGCATCATCTTTGTGCCTCCATCCTTGTGGACCATTGGAATGCTGTCAATAAGATCACCATAAGCAGTGTGATCTGCCAGAGCTTTTTCAGAGGCCTCCTTCATGTGTTTTCTGCCATGCAGTTCTGGCACCCCTTGCTCCTCCACGTCCTGTAGAACACTCGACAAAGCTGATGCTGAAACATAGGGCAAAGACCTCCTCATCTGATTAAGCCTTCGCAGCTTGGCTGCCCGCTCGGTCTCCATGTTGAACGAAAGCAAATGCAGAAAACAGTGATGCAAGTAGCTATATGCAAGTTACAAGTGAAAACGGCCAAGCTCAAGTTTAGCTAGTGGAAAGGACAAGCTAAAGGTTATAAGGGCGTGCGTGTACCAAACACATGAAAGCTGATTGAAAACCTGCTTGCGCACTCCTTCAACACTTGTGATGCTTTCTTCCACCTGGTCATCCACAGTGCAAGTTTGGCAATCACCACACTGTCTCTAGATTGGGCCACACCTGCTTGAAGCATGCATGTACTTTCAAACACTGATTGCATGTGGCAGGTGTGCGCAGCATTGTTTTGACTCCAGGCAGCAGCTGTTGCAATCCATGCACCACATGCTACAATCTGGTCTAATACTCTTTGGCCAGGGACTTGGCACTATGCCTCAAGCTTGATGACTTCAGCAAATCAACACATCCTTTTGTATTTGCAACATTGGTGGCATGCAGCAACAAAGAATCACACATGAGCTGTTAAATCATTTGAATTGGAAAAAAGGGTCCTTTGTATATTGATGTGTCATCAGCCGTTGATTTCATTCCAAATGATGGAGGCTTTCTTTGAAGCCTTCCTTGCGTATTCAAGCACCTCCTCTGCACTGGCCTCTTGTTTCTTAGCAAGGAGCTTGGCCTTGTGATAATGCTTGCTTGTCCAGTTCTTCAAGCTTGTGCCCTTGCAATCCTTGCCAGGCTCATACTCAGGCAAAGTAGGCCTTGGAGGTGGTGGAGATGAAGCTGCTGGCCTCTTCAGTATAGCCTTGATCACGCCCTTCTTGTTATCAGCCCTTTCCTTCAAGAGGTTGAACGCTTGCTCTTCAAATCTTGATGCCCCTTCTCCCTGAGAACCTTGAGACCCTGATGACTGATCATTGAAAGGCCTTGTTTTTGCAGAATCCTCCATGGCAATGTCAATGGTCTGATCTTTGGGTTGATGTTGGTCTGCAAAGGTCACCCTCACCTTAGGTTTGAATGCCTCAGTCTGGTGAGTTGGCAAGGCAGGAGCTGCATGGGCGACAGGGGAACACCATGTTCATCGTCTTCAGCATCTTTCCCTGCAGCGATTGCAAGTTGCTTCCTGGGTGACAGCATCTTCAAATTAGGCATGACTCTGTTGCCAGTTGCATGTGTACTCTGCAATTGGGAATTGAACATGTTGGCAAACATGGATGTCATTGCATGCTGGAACATGTGTTGCATTGAGTCTCCTTGGTCAGTGATGACAGGGACATTCTGATTGCAAGGCTTGGGGGATGGCTTCACTGCTGCATCCCTCAGCAATTTGCTTGTGCTTCGAACACACACACGCGACAGCACCTGAGCAAGCTTATCCAAATGCCTTCCAGCTGGCTGCTCATCCTTGTAGAAGAGGCTGATGTACTCAGGGGAAAGACTAGCAGGATCACGTGGATACTCTCTGATGTAGGGGAACTCTGCAGGTGGTTGACTCATGCTGTTGAATGTCATCTTCATGTCCTGAACAGTTCTGTAAGTTGTTGTGGCATCAGGCATTTCAGTGTACAAGCAACACAAACATGCCACAGCATACTTGGCTGTTTGCTCAGACATTGATCTGATACCAATTGCCCTCAACCTTGCACAAATGCAGTTGAGCTTGGTGGAGTACCCCTGGTTGGAGTTCAGAATATCCCAATCAGCCTCAGTCAGCCACGGCATGACATTCACTGTTTGAGTCTTCAGCACCAGCATATTCATAGTCTCAGACTTGGCAGTGGCACCACTTCCCAAAGCATCATCTATGAACGTCTTGACCTTGTCCTTGAAAGCAACACTGAAAGCAAGAGTGTCCAAACAAGTATACAAAGACACAGCCATACCAGGACCCCATGTAGGCAGCTGCTTCAAGTGCTCAATCTTTGAAGTGACACCTGTAAGCAGTGATGCTTCAAGCTTAGCATGGTCAGACTGAGCCCTGAGTTGTAGAAGTTGTGACACATCCTTCAGCTCAGCTTCAATGTCCTTGACAGTCCACATGCTGGCGCATGTAAATGAGCAACCCGCCTGTGCAACAAACACAAGTGTAGCCACAATAGCTGCAAGCAAGGTGTGTACAAGGCAAGCATCAAAGCACAAAGTGTTCAAGCTGAGTGCAACTTGTGACTTCAACCATGATGACTGCAAGCACAGTGGCATGGCACGTTTTTGCTTCTCACACGAGTGCTACTATGTACCACTATGTACACTGCATCATGTCCTTAGATGACAGACTCCATCAACATATGTTCAAATCACATGCTTCTAACTGATTAGTTTCTCAGTTCATCAAGAGGCAACATACAGACCAGCAGGTGCAGCCAAGGCGCAGCATACATCTCCTCAGAGCTCATTGAGAATCATGTGCCTCCAGGGGCGTGTGGCTAGACACACAACATGGTGTAACCAAGCATGCCACAGACATGTGCAACAAGACAATTGAGAACAGGGCCTGATCAAAATGTTGGCTTGTTGGTCAGCATCACATACATCAAACCCAGTGAACATGTGGAGCTGCTGTTCATGAGCACAAATGTAAACTCGTCCAAAGTAATGCCAGAACAATGTGAAGAACCTCGTGCTGAACATGTCGTCCTGCAAGTCCTGCTCTGCCAATGACATCATTGTGTCAGGATGAACTTGATGAGCAAGCCATGTAAACGCATAGTATCTACCCATTTGGCAGCAACTACAACAAGATGTCATTGCCTACAATTGTGAATTCCAGTATACTCCAAAGCCAGAAGCTGCAGACAAGATGGTGAAGGGCAATGTCAACCAACCATGTGAATTTGTCCAAGCAAGCATGCCAGTGATTGCAATTCATTGATGTCAAGCTCGTGCAACCAATCCCACCCTCCAGCCCACACAACCATATGTTTTTCCAGGAAGACCATGTCCAAATGCGATGATGCTTTCATCATTCCATGATTGCAAAAACATGACCATCAGCGGGGCACCAAGAATCAACACAATACTTGCCTCACGGCATGAAGTGTGTCAACAGTTTATTGGTCACATTAGTGTGGGTTCCACACATGGTGCCCCCCTCAATACACGTGCACATGCTGCTCTACCAACTGGACTCAGGCCATCAACAGCCACACATCAGCCAATTGTACAAAGGGGGATCCCCAAACATCACATGAGTTTGGAGGGGGTCTGAATTGGGAATCCCAATTCAAAATCTAGAATGTGTAAGGCTGAATTGGGATTCCCAATTCAGAGGCTAGGTTCTGGGGTTCTGAATTGGGAATCCCAATTCAGGGGCCAGGTTCTAGGGTTCTGAATTGGGAATCCCAATTCAGGGGCTGGGTTGTCAAGTTCAAGCATGTACTCAGATGTATGTCAAAACCATGTGTTACCTTGACACGGTTGGAATATTTAAGCTTTTGGCTGTATGTGTGGTGTTGGTTGACAGTCCACTCACATCACATTGCACAGCAAGCACAAAGCACTATGATGATGCCAATGAGAGAACACTAGGTTTATTTTTCGGTAGGAGTACACCTTACTTGATTGTTAGTTTAGCAGTGCTGATTACCATTGGCACCATGTGCTATGCAAATGGTCATTGCGGCAATCCTATGTTGTGGACAACCTAGTAGTTGTACTTGTTGTCCCTACCATGCTCTTGCATCACCTGGGTGTGCTCATCGATCAGCTCCTTGATGCCATCTTTGTAGATGAACCTGACAGGCAAGCTTTCACTGCCATGTACAATGCACTGGGTTAGTGTATGGCCAAGTCAAGCATGTCAATTGATTGTGTAGCCACTCAAACATTCAAGGTTTTTGCCACTAGTCATGGTGTTGTTGATGATGTAAATGGGTCATTACAGAACTGGGTGCTGACATGTTGGTGTTTAATCTATGTGATGCATGACACGTTTTTTGCAACCATGGCCTGCTGATCAGGTACTCTGCCCTGGCCCAATCCTCCATCTTGTAGGCCGTGATCAAGGCCACCATCTTCATCATGAAGCTCGCCTGCTTCTTTGCGAAGGCTGGGCTCTGGGTGGAGCTGCCAGATGGCTGGGCACCTTTATGGGCCTCGAGATCCCTGAGCTTCTTCTCCATGTTGTTGTAGTCCTGGGACCAGGAAATGTTTGTGGCCTCAAGCCAGTGCAGGTAGCTCCACACCTTGAAGGGCACCGTCATGTTGCTGTCGTGGGGGGCAAAGACTTCACCTGGGTAGATCTCTGTGTCCTTGTGATCAGCTCTGCATGTGGCATACAATTCAAGCTGGTTCCACACCTTCCAGTAGGTCTCCTCCTGCACCAGGTTCTCATCCATGGGCTTGTTGCTGAAGAACCACGCCTGCTGGCGGTGGCTAAACCACAGGAAGGCCATCTTTTTGGGGCTGCTCATCTTGCCCACATCCTCGCTCTTCCAGCAAGCTGCCCCATTCAAAAGGCACACCTTCCAGTACTTGCCCTTGAGGTTGTCCATCCTTGTGTTGGTCCAGGGTTTCAAACATGCACTGATTACAACATCTCCCTCGCAAAACAAATAACAAACATGTTTGATTGTCAAAAGCAAAGGTGTGGTAATTGACACATCTCTTGACTGTTTGTTCCACTGTTGTTGCAGAAGAGTTTGGGGTTCATGATGTTGGTAAACAAAATGACCATTCCACTAGGAATTGGCAAGACTCATCTCCAAGACCTTGGGGTCGTCCTGCGCACATGGTCCAGGTGAGGTCTGCATGTCTTGCTGCACCTTCTCAACCTCCTTGTCCTTCTTCACACCCGGCTCCATCTCTTCTTCCACCACTTTGTCCTTCTCATTCTCACCTTTTTTTTCTTCTTCAACTTCCACCTCCTCCAACTCTTCCACATTCACACAAGCCTTGACATCCTTGTGCTGGGTCTTGGCCTCCTTCTGCTGGGTGGGAGGAGGCACATCAGGTGGACGGGGCCTCTTCTTGCATTGTGGTGGCGGTGGTGGCATTGGCAAGTTATAGCTGGAGTGCTTGTCCACCACCACACTCGTGTCCAGCATGATGCACTGGCATGTCGCCCACATGTGCTGCGCAGGCTTCTCCATCAGCATCTTCTCCATCATCTTCTCAACCGGCATGCTGGCCATGGCTGACAGCTGTGCAAAGTTTCACAAGCTTGCCATGTGCATGTATGTGTTTGCAACATTGCACAAACTTCACACGTTGCATGGGTGCTTGTGAAGCTGCCAGCTGGCCATGTGTGATGCTATTGCATGCTGAGCTTGATCTGTCCAAAACAGCAACCATGAATTGAGTTGTCGTCACATGTCCATGGGCGTTTGCAAAGACCATGCTTGAATGCAGCCATGCAACAGTTGACATGTGACAAGTGCTGTTCTGCAAGCAAATGCATGTGTGCAATTGTGGTGCCAACCAGCTTAGTTGAATTGGATCAAACTGCTCTCACACTGATTGGCTGCATGCAGGATTCCAACTCTGCATGATGAGACATTTTTCATTTGACAATGTCACCAGCAATCCAGGCAGAAGCAAAGTCATGATTGACCTGCTATTTTACTCAGAGGCTTCCTCTGCAGGGCACTCAGCTTTACCCTTTTTGGTGTACTGCCTTTGCAGCCTGCAAGCTGCTCAAACTGTACACCCTTGCTTTGCAAGAAATCTGCAAACACGGTGATGTTTCTTTCATCAAGGAGGATTTGCAAATCATCAGTGGATTTCTTAGGCCACTTCACAGAGACAGTAACACCTTCTACTGTAATATCAAGCTTGGATGGGGTCTCAAGCAGTTTAGCTCGCTTTCTGGGAGGGCCTCGAACTGAATCAAACAGTTTCTTATCAGGTTTCCCTTGGTGCTTGATGTCATTCACAATCTCACTCCTCTTCTCCAAGAGCAACTGAAGGTCAGGCCACCTTTCTTGATGTTCTCACATGCAAACATTGCCATCTTGGGCATGTCTTGGAATAGCACCATGGTCTCATCAGTGTCATGCTCATTGTAATTGTCATGGAGCCAGAGCCACATTGCTGCTTTGGCAGCTTCATCCTCGCATGTAGATGATGGAAACAACGTAGCAGCAATCTGAGGGTCCAAGATGTGAGGGGATGATGTCTTTGTGATTTTCAACTTCTCATGAATCTCCTCAGGACGAACGTTCAGGGCGCACACCTGGCCGGACAAGTGGTGTGTGAATTTGAGTTCCATGCCTTGGTCACTGCTTGCCACACATACCCAAATCTTGTCAGGGAAGTCCTTGTGAATATAGTGCTTTCCTGTGGCAAGCTCCATGGTTTTTGATGCAAGGAAGTACGGGTTCTTGGCATCCTTCAGGGCCACTGCATGAGAATCATCTGGTTTTGAGCTGCTTGATGGTGCTTCCACTGCACCTTCGGTTGGCCTTGCAAGTCCTGCTTGAACATGCTCTTGATCTCATCCAAAGTGTAGACAGCCTTCTCCCTTCCCGACTTCTCTTTCTGAAGCAACAACAGTGATGACCTGATCATCATTCTTCCAAATGCTTTGAAGCTCTCATTTTTGGACTTGCTGGATTCATGCCATGCAGCTTCAAGGGCTTCCTCAACCTGGTTGATCTTGTCACTCATTTTCTTGCTTTTGAGTTTCTCAATGTCAGATTTGGTTACCAGCCTTGCATGCCCATCAATGACCCTGCTGGGTGGTGCTGTCAAGTTTGTTGCAATCATGCCAACTCTCACCATTGGGAACAAGTTGACACTGCTGATGTGGGTCTCTGTCACAGAGACCCAATGACTCCCCGAACTCCTTGGTGAAGCTTGACAGCCAGTGAATAAGCGGTGCTCCGTCACCTCCTGCAGGGACACAAGGGACAAGCATGTGTAAAGACCAACCCCATTTGCAAATTGCAGTGCCATGCTGAATGATTTTCATGTGGCGCAAATCAAGATGCAAGCCCAGCCTGAATACAATTTGACAAATCCCCCAATGTGCTTGGCATATGATTTGATTTGGCCTCCATTGCAAGTGGCAACAGCCACATCCTCCCAGTTGAAAGGAACAGAGTTCTGAATCTTGAAGGTGGCAGCCTCCGCAACAGAGCAAGCAAGTTCAAGCTCACTTTGACACTCGAACACCTCATTGGCAAGGTTCAAAGAGCTTTGGATAAGTGCTGCAAGCATAGGGTAGGTGTCTTCCAAATAAGATGGTAGCACAACCCACTCCCAACCTTGTTGGGCCATGGTTTGCAGCTGGCTGTCATGCCTCCACATATGAAGTGACAAATGGCCTGTGGAATCCCCCACCTCCTTTTGGCTTGTCTTGCAACCAGCAATAAGGCTCTTGATGAATTGGCATGTGTGAGAAGAACTCAAAGTCATGAATCTCTCTGTGCCGCTCACAGGACTCATGAGCCCATTTGCACTTGACACCAACTTCTCGTTGAATGACATTTGCTCAGCCCGTTTTGCAGCATGTGAAGACACCTCCATTGCAAACGAGTTTGTGAGTAATGACATATCGGCCCCAGCTCTCAAAATTGCAGCGCCTTTGCGATGCATATTGTATGGCTGCACACCTGTGGTGCCCCGGTTTTGAGGGTGCACAATGAAATTGGTACAGGGGCATGTTGTAGTGTATGCAACACCTGCATCAAGAAGAGTTGCCCTGAGCTTTTGCACCTTTGCAAGAGGCCCAATCTCATCATCAGCCAGCAAGGCATCCACCTTGTCTTTCACATTTCTTGTCAACATCCTGCGCACACTCGATGATAACAATTCGCTTGGGCAAAGCAGCTGCGACACGAGCAACATGGAGCACTCAAGAAAGCACATCCTGGTGACATTGACAACATAGTGGATTGGATTTGAGAGCACAAGTGGCTTGCCATCATTGCAATGTCAAAGCATGCAAGCGATGTTCTTGATTGTGTTGGAGCAAGCATGCAAGGTCTACAAGTTGATTGCATGTGCAGTCAGTCATGGTGGCATGCTGATGTGAGACAAGCAAGCATGAAAAAAACTGGTGGTGCATGAGCAATATTTCAAGCAATCCAAAGAAGTATAAGTGTTTAGCAAGTTGGCTAAGTGGTTAGCTAACCACATGCTAAACAGGGCTTCAAATTTAGCTAAACTGTTAACATTCAAGTACAACTACTGCTAACTTCTATAGAACTTGCTAGCACATATCTTTTTTTTTGCTAAGCCCTACTATGTTCTACACTGGTTAGTAGAAGTTGCTAGCACTTTGTAGGATTTGCAACTAGGTTATAACTAGGTTACAAAAAGATAGCAACGTGTTACTAAAACAGATAACCAGTATTATCTTCTAACAATTTCGCGGCTCATCCAAGCGCGGGGCGTCCGGGGGTCGTTCACCTCGTCGAAGCCCTCCACGGCCTTGTTCTGGTTGTACTCGCGGCCCTTCAGCAGGTCATGCACGGCCACGGTGCGGCCGTAGTAGTTAATGTCGTCACAGCGCTGGCCGTTGGCGAAGACCTGGATCCTCTGTAATGAAACAGGCGGGGTTCGGAAGTGCGGGTTGGTGGCGTCCGGTTTCTACTCTAAGGCGATCTTGAGAGACTTCGGGTACATGAACGAGGTCCGCTTGGCTGCGGAAATGAAAAAATCGGCAAAACCCTCAGTTGGCGGAGAGAAGGAGAAGGGGAGATAAGGAAGGGACATTAGGGGAGCGTGGGAAGGAGGGACTCAGCGAGCTGGGGAAATACTGCACGTCGTGGCGTGCGGTCACGTAGTTGGTGTTGCTGGTTTTCAGATTGTAGTCCAGGCTCTGCATCAACTCATCCTGTGCTCCGGCTGTGACTACCTCCATGCTTCTTTACATGTAGCGCAACACTCATTTTTGCTCGTACGGCGAAGGAGAGTCTAGGCCGCCTCGATGTCTCGGGCCAGCTGGTCGTAGCTCGGTGGAGGCAGGCGGCTCTGGCGCGACTGCCCCGAGCTGCGGGAGCTTGCCCGGGAGTTCGGCTTGGACTGAGGCAGAGTCACGGGGTTCAGGCCCCAGGAGAAGGGGCGGGGCGTGTGATTGGTCTGCGCCTGGACTCGGAAGCCAGACTGCGAGGAGGCGCGGCTACTTGCGGGGCTGCCTGAAGTGCTGCTGCCGGAGCGCAGCGTGAAGTGCTGGGGCTGAGTGGCGTCATTCATGTTGTTGGCGGACCGGACGTCCTGCACGGCCGCGTCCTCGCTGCCCTGCTGAGGCCGGAAGAGCGTGTTCTCCAGCACCCAGCCCGTGCCGCGGGCCAGGCCGTAGGCTGCGCCGCCTGCGAGTCCCACAACCAACCCTGCCGTCGCCGCTGCGCCAACTCCTGCCGTGGCAGCCAGCGTTCCAGCAACCTTGCCCGCCGTGGGTGCGAGGGCTGCTGCTCCTTCGGCCAGGCCCCCCAAGTACCCGAAGGCTCCACCCACACCCTCTGCGGCAACGGCAACCTCTCCCTATTCCGCAGCCACTGCTGCCGTCTCCTCTATGGCCTGTGCTGCGCCACGCTCTACCTCCTGCGCGCGCTGCCCCGCCTCGTCCAGGAGGCGCTCTACGTCGTCGGGTCGGCCTATGATCTGCGGCGGCGGCTGCGGCTGCGGCCCTGGGCGGGGCAATACATTCATGCGCACGTACTCAGCAGCGTCCTGGGGGAGCTGGCCGCCGCGAGCCCTGCTGCTCCTGCGCCCACAAGGTCCGCTGCAGCCTGCGCCCCATCGGCAGCGCTGCGCAGACGGCCCGTTATTGAGGGCGGGCCCTGACCGTTGGGTCTCCTGCCAGGTCGTCCTCGCCGAAGCGGTTTCCTCCGCCTTGGCGCATCCGGGCCAAGTCCTCGTCCGTGGCCTCAGCGGGAGTGCGGAAGCCTTCCTCTGGAATCGCCCTCAGGGGCGTGTGCTGCAGAGGCTGCGGGTTGGGGTCCTCGCTGGACTGCACGAAGTCGTCCAAGTAGAAGTGGCTCGTGATGAACGTGGTGGCCTTGCGGTCCGGCTGGTCCAGGGGCAGCGGCTCATTCCGCTCCAGGTAGCCCACCACCTGCTCGAAGCGCGGGCGCTGAAGCCGTGGGCCCGAAGCGTCTTCATCTCTTTAGGGGAACTTCGCCCGCTGCACGTTCGACGCCCCTGCGCTCGGCGCGCGCGTAGCGCAGCTGAGGGACCTGGCGGTGCACGGCCTCCGTCAGCCGGCTCACATCGTCCAGGTGCCGCTGCCCCTCTTGGGCCAGCCTGCGCTCCCCTAGCCAGGCGTTGAAGGCCCGCGCCTCCTCCAGCTCTCGCTGGCGCTTCAGCAGCAGCGGCTGCAGGTCGTAACTGGGATACGTTTTGCGAAACCACCGGAGCATCTGAGGCTCGTTGCGAGGTTCTAGGGACATCATGCTGCTTTTCATACCAGTACGCTAGCTCCCGCCGTCAGCCGGTCGTACGCCGACTGCCTCTCCAGCATGCGCATGGCGCGCTCGCTCGGCCGAGGCGCTTCTACAGGCTCGGGCCGTACCTCTCTGTGTACCTCGGGCTCGGGCTGTACCTCGGGCTCGGGCTGTACCTCGGGCTCGGGCCGTACCTCTAACTGTGGCTCTGTCTTGGGCGCTGCCTTGGGTGCAGCCTTGGGCTTGGGAGCTGGCATGGCGGCTGCCTTGGCTGCCTTGGGCGCTGGCTTGGGTGCTGCCTTGGGTGCTGCCTTGGGTGCTGCCTTGGACACGGGTGCGGTGCCTTGGGTGCTGCCTTGGGCGGTGCCTTGGGTGCTGCCTTGGGTGCTGCCTTGCCCGCGGGTGCTGCCTTGGGTGCAGCCTTGGGCGCCGTCTTGGGCTTTGTGGGAAATCTCACCCTCTTGGGACGGAAAGGGGAGTCCGCCTCATACGCCGGCTCCGTGGGCAGGTCGTCGATCATTTTTTTTCTCTTCGCCAGGTCGTCGATCATTTTTTTGCTCTTCGGCAGGGGCAGCTCGGGCGGCTTCGGCTTGTTTTTGCTGCCCGGAGGTCTGCCTCTAGGCCTTGGCGCCGGTTGCGCTTGCTTCATCGGTTTTTTTAATAGAAGATAATTTTTTTTAAAGACCTTCGGGGAATTAGACGTGATCCAAAAACAGCACGAAGGACAACGACGAGCCCCGCAGTCGGACGACTTGGCCTTCCAGGTCTGTCAGCCGGAAGCGCAGGTGTCTCAGGGTGATGGGGCCCCTAACAGCCATGAAGTGCCCGTCATCAGAGCCGGTCTCCACAATGGTGCCCACGCCGCTCTTCAGCGTTATCTTGGACAGGATGTCGTCCCCCAGATTGCCCAGCACGCGGCTGGCGTTGGCCAGCTGGGGGCAGCGGAGGTAGACCTCGCTGTATGCCATCATGCGGACGAACTCAAAGACCTGCTGTCCGCCAGAGACGAAGCTGGGGCCAAGCGTGTGGTCGATGCTGAAGGGCTTGGTCGGCGATGCGGCCGGCGAGGTGGGGTAGTCCACAGCGTCTGGGAACTGCTGCTGCAGCTCGTAATGAGGCGGTTGCCGTCGTAGGCTACGCTGAGGCTGTTCGTGGTCTCGCTATAGGTAGCAGTAGCGAAGTTGGAGCTGATCCAGGCTGCCAGCCGGGAGCCCGTGTAGGCGCCTTCCGGAAGGAGCGCCCAATTCAGCGTGCCGAGCGCGGCGTCTACCCAGTACAAGTAGCGGCCCCGGTCTGTCGAGAGGAAGCTATCGGCGATTCTGATCTTATAGACGGCCAGCCTGGCATCGCTCTGCAGGTGCAGAGACTCTCCCAGGTCTACCTCGAAGTCGCTGTCCGAGCCGGCTACCCTCTTGCACCTGTCCACGTAGATCGTCGTCATTCTTTTCTTTAGGAAGCCACCTGTTCGGCGAACGATGGGTGGCTGGACTGCTGCGACGGAGGTGCAGCAGGAGATGTTTTCACACCTCGCGTTTATCAGCGTGGAGCTGGCGAACAGCTTCTAGCCCAGGAAGCTGAGCGCCGCTCCCATCGGCTTCTCTTTCCAGTGCAAAACGCTCTTCGAAGCGCATGTGGAACATTGGATTCTTTGGCTTGAGGTAGTAGACGAAGAGGAAGCTGTAGGGCTCCCGAGTCGCCTGCTCGTAGATCCTGTGCAGCTTGTCCTTCAGCAACAGGGCGCTCAGCTCTTCGATGACGGCGTCCAGCTCGTGCTGGTTGCGCAGCCTCCAGCAGCAGAGAAATTGCTGATTGACCCGCACGGCTGCGCTGATGAGCCTCAGCTTCTGGGAGCTCACCCAGGTGCTTATTTGCAGGTGCCGACCCCTGATGAAGAGCGTATCCAGGGCGCCGTGAGGTTTGTGGAGCTGTGGGCTATCTGCGAAGTCGTCGCAGATTATAAGCACCTGATACAGCTTCTTCATCTCCAACTTCTTGGATGTCTCGGTAATCTTGCGCTGCCTCTGGATGATGCCCCGCAGCGCTGCCTCGTCCCACTCGTCGTAGTAGGCCTGTTCCCGCTCGGTATTAACCCCCAGGTCCTCCTCTATGTACTTCTTGACGGGGATCCAGCCGTCGTCGATATTGATGGACGGACTGAAGATATAGATTTTCTCGAAGACTCCGCGGTATTGCTCCAGAATCATGCTGATCAGCGCCACGGTTTTGCCGGACTTGCTGGGGCCGAGGAAGATACCTGTGCATGGTACCAGGGGCACCACGGGGTCCGAGGGCTGTTTGCTGCTATACTCAGCCGTAGGAAACAGCTTGATCTTCCCCATCTCCTTTGCCTTACTTCCCAAATTCGACGCAGGGAAGCCGGGCAGTGAGACCGGGATGGACATTTCCACTTGTGGACAAAACCTTCTCTCTGAATGAAGCCAAACACGGTGAGCCCTTTCACCGGGTCTTTTTAGGTGGGGGAAGCCTTCGTGGACAACAACAGGCACAGTTTTGCACCCGAACCAGTTTTCGAACCATTTGGTTTCAGTTTTTTTTGTTTGGAACAGCCATGTCTGAAACCGTGTCTGTCCTTTTGAGATGCCTTGACTTGCATGTGTCTCGACACCTTGTTCATACTCTTTGTTGCCACCGCTTTACTCAAGAGGGTGCGGTGGGAGGGTGTCGCTCGCAGCAATAGTAGCCTTTTCAACCTGGATGGTTGTTGCAATATTTGATCTTTTTGGCTGACTCGACATATGTGTTTGCTGGCCGCAATAAGGGGGTGTGTGCAGGCGGCTCATGATGGAAGGAGATCAGCCTTTGGAAATCCCTTCTGTGCGGGGCATTCGGAAGCGCTGGCTAACAGGCCCGAGCTCTGAAGATCCAAGCCGGGATTTCGAACCCGACCCGCGTACACCTTCGGGAGGGCCGGTTGGTGTCGAAGACGGTGACCCTGCAGAAGCTGGTGAGCCTAATCTTGATGACACTTCTGTTTGCGAGAATTGTTCTGAGGATGGTGTCCTTATTGACAATATTTCTCAGCGGCTGGAAATTGTGGACCCTTCTGGATCTGAACATCGCTGGAAGTATGAGGCCCTTGCAACTGTCAATAAGAGAGCCCGAATTGACCGGCCTCGTCTACCCTGGGAACACAACTCCTTGGTGGCGGTTCTGGGCCCTGTCGGAAGTGCTGCAGATAATTTGAGCGCCAGAATTGAGAATATGCTCCTACCAACTGGTGTTGGAGCCCGAGACACATTTGACTCGGTGGTTGTCCCGGAGGTTGCCTCAAGAGGACGCGATTGTTCAGACATGGAGGTCCCATCAAAAATCAGCCTTCGATTGAAATCAGCCAGGCATGAAAAGCCAGATGAAGATATTCGAAGAGTTGCTCTCGGAAGACTAAGGGACCTTCTCCTAGATGATCCGGGTGCGACGGCCTTGGGCAAGAGCCTGATAAAGCTGTTGGGTGAGTCCTCGGAGGCTGACAGCATCAGTCAATCTTTTTCAGACTGTTTCAGACCGAAGGCCTCTTCGACACTCCAGAAGAGATCAGGGTCTCTTCATCGATTTGCTCAAGCATTCCGCCTGAAGAGCTGGAAGCCCCTGAGATTCACCGAGGACCAACTCTACGAACACCTCTGTGACATGCGTGCGTGGGGTTTAGGTGCTACCTCTGCACAACATCTCATTGAAGCGTTGTTTTTCCTGGAAGGCGCTGCCAAGTTTATTTCCTTGGACTTGAGGACTGTTGTTTCTGGTCGATGCAAAGGAGTGGCCAGGGACATGTATCTCACCAAGGACCCACTGGAACAGAAGCAACCCCTCTTAGTGTCTCATGTCAGGAAGCTGGAGCATTTGATCAAACACCTGCCGTCTCGCGAAGCTTGTATTTTGGGCCAACTGCTGTTTTGTGTGCATGCTTGTTGCCGATGGAAAGACTCTTTGAGGTTAAGATCCATCAATTTGGAACGCGGCCAATCAGAGACCCTTGTCCATGCTGTTGCACTTAAGTCAAAGACCACACAAACGGCGGAGGCGCAAACGCGCTCCTTACCTTATGTGACGCTGGGTTCAGGTGTGAGTGGTGAGGATTGGGCTACTTGCTGGATTGATGCCAGGGCCGCAGAACGGCTTGATCGTTATCCGGAATTTCTGCCAAGCTTCTCGGAGAGCCGTGGCGAATGGATCACTGACCCCATGAGTGCCCCAGAGGCTACCTGCTGGATGCGCGAGTTTTTGTCAACTATCGATGTTCCGACAGAGAGCCTTCATAGCTATGCTACCCACAGCTGCAAACCAACTTTGCTGACGTGGGCTGGAAGGTCGACTGATGTGGTATTCTCGCCTGGCGAGCGGAGGCTGATGGGCCACCACGTCAAACCTGGTATGAAGTCCGTCCTGACTTACTCGCGCGAGGCCTACACTGCCCTTTATGGGAAAGTCCTGGCTATGTTTGCAAAAATCAGGGCGGGCAGTTTCAATCCTGACCTCCCTGCGGTCGACCGCGTGTTGCAGGCGGCGCAATCATCTGCTTGCGGACCACCTTCTAAGCATACCGACGCTGTTCAGGAACCTGCGGCTCAGGATGGCAAGGACTCGTCTTCTGAGTCAAGTATTGATTCCGAGGCTGACATTCCGGCTGATGAAGATGCCCTAGCAAGTCCAGCCGATGATCAACTGGAGGAACGAACCCTTTTTCCCGGACTCTCCAGTGATGTGCTGATTGTCCACACCATTTCTGGTGTGACGCATGTTGTGAACGAGGATGGATTTTCAATTTGCGGCAGGAACCCCTCGGTTAAGTTTTGCACTTTCAATGATGTTGTTGCCGGCAGCATTGACCTTGAAGAGTGCATGCAGTGCAACCGAGCACTTCAGAAGCGGAAGCCGACCCGCTAGTAAACTGCGCAGCATCAGAGCTGCTCTTTAAAAGAGGCGCGCGACCGCCTCGTTGGCAGGCCCACCTGTCCAACCATGGCACCGTTGCGATGCCAGGAAAAGGTGGGCTGACTCTGTGAGTGCTTACAACATGCGTGATTGACCTTTGTCATTTCGCGGTGCGTGTCAAGTTGTCCACATGTTTGTTGCTTCCTGCCCCTGCGTGGCCCAAACTGCATCCGAGCAGGTGGGGCAAAGCAGAATCTGGCAGACCTGCGCTGTTGTGTGTCCCATCAACTTGGGGAATTTCACCGTGGCTAGGTTTCAGACTTTCGTTTGTGGTAGTTTCTACGGCATGGCCGCGGCTACACTTGACTCAGAGGCAGCCTTTTTGGAGCGGGCCGCCCAGATCGGTGTTGAGACTGCACTGCTCGATGCGCTTAAGGCGCAGGGCCTTGCAACCTTTGGGCGCCTTGCTTTCTCAACTCAGTACAATCCACAGCTGGCAGATGAGGCCCCTTTTCGGGTGCTGGTGACTCGATTGTGTGGCGCTGCCCCGACTGATCAGCAAATGGCAACGATGCGAAGGCTATTTTTCGAATCGCACACTCTGGCTCTTTCAGATTTGCGATCTCGGGTCGAGGCTACACCTGACGTTTCTGCAGCTGTCAAGAAATTGCCAACCGCTGAGAGAGTTGCCCGGCAGGCAGATCAGGAGAAGCGCCTTGGTGGTGTGATTTTCACACCAGACACTATACCTGCGAATAGTCTGGTGGACTCCTTTGTGGAGATGTATGAGTCGGGCATTTTGGTTTACGTCAAAGCAGAGCAATGCTGTAGTCGGTCACAAGAAGTCCAATCGGTCAGGAAGGATTCGTCAATTGCTACGGATTCTTCTGGTCACCTTAAGCTCAGCTCCAAAACTGGTGAATCATTTTGCGAGGCCAACACGGAGATCAAGCTCAAATCGGCCTGGCAGAGACGCAGCCTTGCAATGGACCTAGCGAATTTGGCTTCCTTTCAAGTGATTGAGAGCTGGGTTCAGTACCTGTTTTTGCAGCTGGTGAAGGATCAGCCCAGAGGATTCAGCAAGGTTACCTTGCAGCAACTTATTGAATGTGACAAGCAGATGTTCATCATGGCCTCACACAAGACTATGGGCAAATTGCAGACAACACCACCGGCCCCTCGGCCACTGGATGAGGCCATTCGCGAACTTCAACGAGCGCCAGATGTTTTGCAGTATTTGGCGCCCGCCCCTCAGTCAGTTGCTGAACGCCCTGCAAAGCAACCAAAAACCCAGTTCAAGGGAAACAAAGGCGCTGCCTCTGGTAAGGGGTCGAATCGTCTTGAATTACCTGATGGTTGCGTGTCCCATGATTCGGAAGGAAAACCCTTGTGCTTTGCATTTCAAACAGGCAAGTGCAAATTTAAGGGCCCGGCCGGAAAGCGCTGTGCTCGAGGATTTCACAAATGTTATCAGGCTGGCTGTTTCAGGTTGCGACCGCACCACCAATGCACTCACTCAGACTGACAGTCAGCGCAATCAGTTTCACTGTGTGCAGCTTCCAGCACACAGCAGCCCCTCTTTATTGAGGTATTTTCCGGCGGGGGCACTTTTTCTCGGGCAATGCTTGAGGCTGGGTTTGCAGTTATTAGCATTGATCATGAGATGAATCGCCCTGTTGTCCCTCTTCTCCTTTTGGATCTGGCCTCCGAAGGCGGGCAGAAAATCCTGTGGGAGTTGCTATCTCTACCCCACCTTTTTGCAGTACATTTGGGTGCCCCTTGTGGCACGGCAAGAGAGCGCCCAATATCCTCGTCCTTGCGAGCCCAGGGAGTGCCACAACCCCCGCCTTTGAGGTCCGCTCAACACCCTCTTGGTTTACCCAACTTTTCAGATTACAATCAGGCCAAAGTTGATGCTGCAAACGTCCTTTACGAGCTGGTTGTTGACATTTTGGTTTTCTGCCATCGAGCCCAAATCGTTATCAGCATTGAGAATCCTTTGCGCAGCTGGTTGTGGACGCCTATGGTGGCCATCGTCCGAGGCCGTGACGACTCTTTGGCGGCCACAGCCTACAATGCTTTGCATTTGGTCTCTTTTCATTCATGTTGCCATGGCTCAACACGGCGAAAACAGACAGGCTGGCTTTCAACCAAGGATGTTTTCAACCCGCTTCAGGCCACTTGTGTTTATGACCATCCCCATGAACCTTTCAATGTGAGTTTGCGCAACAGTCAGTGGACGTTTGCCACCTCGCTTGAAGCGGCTTACCCGCGCCTTTTAGCGCAAAGAGCCGCCGCATGCCTGGTCCATGTGGCACAACAGCAGCAATTGGTTCTCAGTCCGCGCCCAAGGCTGGCTGTGCGACCTGGCCACGGCCGCGCAGGGCAGCCAGACGCGTAAACATCTGCCTTTGATTTCAGAGTTTTTGCGTTTTGCTACGCAGCTGGCAACTGAACCAATCCCTGCAGGGGCCAAGCTCATGGCTCCTCATTTAGGGGGCAGTATCTCAGAGGAGCCTCGGGACCACCCAGCCAGCAACCATGAAGACCATTTGCTGGCTGACAAGGTCAAAGTTGGTTTCTATCACACACCAAGCCAATTTTTGGAGAAGGCCAAGAAACTTGCCCACCCGATGGATTCCATCAACCACTTGGAGGAGCCTACCCGGTTTGCTCTGGACCACGTTTTTCGGATGAGCCCTCAGCTTTTGAAACTGGAGCGGAAGAAGCGTTTGTTGCAGGCACGACTTTTGCTTTTGCGGCAAGCGGATGACGAGAGCGCCCTTCACAGTGCCATGCAGCCATCTGTGCGGAAGGTTCTCGCAGGCAAAAAGCTTCTTCTCTGGAAATCCCTGCTTCTGCAATATGGTTTTGACGACATGGGAATTTTTCATCATATGGTCAATGGAGTTCCCTTGGTAGGCATGCCTGATTGTCCCCCATGCTACCCAGCCAAAGTAGTGCCGGCCACTTTGACAGAAGAAGATCTTAGAACTTCGGCAAGGTGGAGAAGGAAAGCAATTCTGGGTAGGAAAGTGAACTCAATCGAGCCTGAGCATGTGCGACACCTTGAAGACGCCACCAAGGAGGAGGTTGACATGTCTTTCCTGGAAGGGCCCTTCGACTCCGAACAGGAAGTCACAGACCATCTGGGCCACTCGGACTGGGCGGTGATCCGACGCTTTGTTTTGGTCCAGGGATCCGAGATGAAGCTTAGACCAATCGACGATTGCTTGGAGGCGCAGTTGAATTTTGCATATACCTCAACCTTCTATTTGAAGCTTCAGGATGTCGACTATGTAGCAGGGATGGCCCTCAAGATCGCAGAGGCTGTCAAGTCGGGTTGCCAATCCCACGGTTCTGGGCGCTGGTTGGGGAAATGCCTTGACCTTTCCAAAGCCTACAAGCAACTTGCGGTAAAACCCGCCCATCGAGGCCTGGCTGTCATCTTTTTCCATGACAATTCGGGGCGGGCGAAATTCTATATTTCCAACGCCCTTATGTTTGGATCCACGGCTGCGGTGTACTCGTTTAATCGGGTGAGCAGAAGCCTCTGGTACCTCCTCAATAAGATGCCTCATCCCCACGTCCTTCTTCTACGATGATTTTCCAATGTTCTCACCGGAAGAAACTGCTGAGGACGCAGATGCCGCGGCTAGCTTTCTCTTGGACCTGTTGGGGTGGCGTCACGCCCGCACAGGGCCCAAGGGCCTTCCGTTCCGTTACACCTTCGATGTGCTTGGAGCAACCTTGGACCTGAACGAGACTGCGGCAGGAGTCATAACGGTGGGAAACAAAGCAGGCCGCATACGGCGTTTGGTTGAGCACCTGGAAGCTCATCATGCGAGCGGGAACTTGACTCTGCGTGAATCACAAGTGCTGCATGGCCTGCTCAGATATTCCATCGGCTTTTACTTGGGGAAAGCCTTGCATCAGTTATCTGCAGAAGCTCTAGCTTTGGGCAGGCTCCCTTCGCGTAACAAATCGCTTCTTATCCGAGCCTTTTGTGAGCAGGCAGTTGACCTTTTGAAAACAAGCAAGCCTCGGCGACTTGTTTCTGGCAGTGCAGTTGAACCAATCCTTGTCTTCACTGATGGTTCTTGGGAGCAAGGGGTAGCAGGTATTGGCGCGTGCATTCATGATACTCGGGATGGCTCGTCTTGGGTGTTCTCTGGACTGGTCCCCCAATCGCTGTTGGACTTCTGGCTAGTTGAGGTTGGCAACCAGCTTATCTGTCAGATCGAGCTGTTCACCCTCGTTTTGATTCGCTGGACGACTCGTGAACTTTTGCACGCCCGACGTTCAATCTTTTGGGTGGACAACGAGGCGGCTAGGTTTGGTTTGATCAAAGGATTGAGCGCCAGCAAATCAATGCAGCGCCTTTAAGGCCTTTTATCTGGTGGACGTCGACTTACCCACTCACAGTTGGATTGAACGGGTGCCTTCATCCTCAAACGTGGCGGATGCACCCTCGCGTCAGAGATCTCGCGAAGTGATGCCTCTTTTTCGGAACGCAACTTGTTGTGAATTTCCTTTCCCGTCGGAGCTCCTCGATATGGTATCACCGGGCTGACACTGGTCGGGTAAAAGGGGGATGAATCACGACCAGTCCATGACTCTGGAAATGGTCAACCGGTGATTCTCTTGTGGGTGTTCGAACGACACCCAACATATATATTCCCCTTGACCTGGCCGTGAGCTGCAGCCAAAAGAGGTGTGCGTCAATATTGAGTGAGCCTGATATCATTGAATTTAATGATATACCTGAATTATATTTGTATATGATTTTGCACATCAACGATACTGGTGGGCGTGCGAGTTGTGTTCGTGTTTGTTTCTCCCCCTAAGAAAAAAGACTTTGGCTCAAACAGGAGAAGGACATTTCCACTTGTGGACAAAACCTTCTCTCTGAATGAAGCCAAACACGGTGAGCCCTTTCACCGGGTCTTTTTAGGTGGGGGAAGCCTTCGTGGACAACAACAGGCACAGTTTTGCACCCGAACCAGTTTTCGAACCATTTGGTTTCAGTTTTTTTTGTTTGGAACAGCCATGTCTGAAACCGTGTCTGTCCTTTTGAGATGCCTTGACTTGCATGTGTCTCGACACCTTGTTCATACTCTTTGTTGCCACCGCTTTACTCAAGAGGGTGCGGTGGGAGGGTGTCGCTCGCAGCAATAGTTTTTGTTTTTCCCGCCCAACCCGCCCTGACTGGGCCTGTGAGCCCTCTCTTTTTGACCCAAGGGTGAACTGGGGGGATGAATCACGACCAGTCCATGACTCTGGAAATGGTCAACCGGTGATTCTCTTGGATGAGTCACGACCAGTCCATGACTCTGGAAATGGTCAACCGGTGATTCTCTTGTGGGTGTTCCTGAACGACGCCCAACATATATATTCCCCTTGACCTGGCCGTGAGCTGCAGCCAAAAGAGGTGTGCGTCAATATTGAGTGAGCCTGATATCATTGAATTTAATGATATACCTGAATTATATTTGTATATGATTTTGCACATCAACGATACTGGTGGGCGTGCGAGTTGTGTTCGTGTTTGTTTCTCCCCCTAAGAAAAAAGACTTTGGCTCAAACAGGAGAAAAATCTAAAGGCTGGCATGCAGCTGAAGTACATGGGAAGCAAATCGTGGTTGGCTCCACACGTGGACCGGCTGCTGGGGGACGTCGCTGTGCTTCACTCTCCCTTCTTCGGCTCTGGAAAGCTGGAGTACTACCTCGCAACCCGGCGTCCGGCCCTGAAGGTGCGCGGCGTCGACGCCTTCGAGCCCGTCGCAAACCTGCACCGCTGCTACTTGAGGCAAGACCTGGTCTTCCTGCGCTCCTTGCTGCGCCTGGCGGGGCGCAAAGTAGACAGGCGCTTCTACTTCAGTCACCTCCTGCCGGGCACTCAGAGAGGCCGCGCCGGGCGCCGGGCTGCCTGCTCATACGTCCTGCTGCGCAACAGCTTCTCGGGAAAGTGGGGCTCCTTCATACAGCAGCGCCCGCTGGGGCTGAGCAGCGTGCGGCGTATGCAGCGGCCACCGCGCAATGTGACCGTGCGATGCCAGGACGCACTGGCCTATCTACGCGCTCTGCCCCGCCAGGCACCCCGACAGGCCATATATGCCGATCCGCCCTACATCTTCCCAGGCCGCAGCATGAACTACTATGGCACGAGGAGGCGGGGGCATGACCTGGCCTTCCACTCGGAGCTCTTCGCAAGCGGCCTGCCCTTCGTCCTGAGCACAAACGACGTGCCTGAAGCCTGTGGGAGCTCTACAGCAGGGCCGGCTCCATCACAAGGCTGTGCTCTGGCAAGAACGGCTCCAAGCCAGAGCTGCTGGTAGTGCACCGGGGCAATTCTGCTGTGGCGACAGGATTGAATGAAGCAATCCTGCGCTGACAACAGGATTGACTGAAAGGCACCAGGCCCGCACCAGGCCCGCACCAGGCCCGCACCAGGCCCGCACCAACTTCGGTGTGGAGCGAGGTCGGATTTCCGATTTCGCTGAAGAAAATTTTGGCTCTTAGACCGAAGCCGCGGAGCTGGTTTCGCTTTTCCAAGCCTTTTTGCGCACTTCTCGGCCCCAAAGAGAGCGGTGACGAAGCGGTGACATCGCGGTGAGAGCGTTTTTGGGCCATAAAGCGCCGTTTTGGGCATAAAGCGCCGTTTGGGCCAAAAAGCGCCGTTTTGGGACGGTGACGAGAGCCGATGGTGAGATGGCTTAGGCGTTGGTCTCCGGAGCGACGTTTCGGAGGTTCGATTCCTCCCCGGTACCTCGGCGGGCTGACGTGTTAGAGACCGGTGTTAGAGACCGGTGACATCGGCGGTGACAAGTTCAGCGGGCTGCCGTGTCATGTGGGAGAACCTCGGCTGGCTGACGTGTTATGTGGGAGCACCTCGGCAGGCTGTCGTGTTAGACACCGGCGACAGAGGTGGTGTGCCTCGGCAGGCTGACGTGTTAGAGACCGGTGACATCGGCGGTGACAAGCTCAGCGGGCTGGAATTCGGGGTAGAAAACGGATTTCGGAGCACGGCGAACACCTGGAGCCGGTTTTCGGCGGAAAACGAGCGAATTTGGAGGCCCAGGCAGCACATTTGACGCCGGACACGAAAAACGCACTTTTCGGAGTTCGCCGTTTTCAGCGCTTTTTGCTCCAAAAACGGAGCGGTGACGAAGCGGTGACATCGCTGGTGACAAGCGTTTTTTGAGTGAAATTTGGCTGTTTTGCCGCTGCCCCGGCAGCCTCTACCGCCTTCACGCGCCGGTCGGGTCCTTGTTGTGCTGGAACTTCTTGGCGTTGTCTTGGAGGACCCTGAACTCTGTGCCGGCTGCTTCTCCACGTTCTCGGGCGCGCCGTGCACCGTCTTGTGGGGCCGCGCGTTGTCGGCCGGCCTGCTCAAAGTGGTGCTCCACTGCCCGCCCTTGCGCGCCACCCTTGTGGTCCTTCTTCAGCGTCTGGATGCCCCGGTCCACCACGGCAATGGCGTTAGTAGTAAGGAAAGGCTGCTTATAGTCCCCTAATTATTTGGTTTTTGGTCCTAAAACGCTCCAACGCGGCAGGCCGGCGGCTGAGGCAGCTGGACAACTTCCTGGCAAATGCCCAGGCCACAACTCCCGCCGCGCCAGCCAGCGTTCCAGCACCTTGCCCGCGGGGCGCGGGCTGCTGCTCCTCGGCCGTCTTCTCACCGCTCCACCTCCTGCGCGCGCTGCCCCGCCTTCCAGAAGGCGCTCCACGCCACTGGGCCGACCTATGATCTGCGGTCTGGCCCGGACGGGATTGCGCACGTACTCGGGGTCCCCAGGTCATTCTAACAAAGCAGCCCGTACCTCCGCGCCGCCGTCTGTGGCCTCTGCGGAAGTGCGGAAGCCGTCCTGGAAATTGCCAGGGGCGTGTGCTGCAGGGCCAAGGGTTGGGGTCCTCGCTGGACTGTACAAGTAGAAGTGGCTTGTGACGAACGAGTGGCCTGTCCGGCTGGTCCGGGGCAGCGGCTCATTCCGCTCAAGGTAGCCTACCACCTGCTCAAAGCGCGGGCGCTGGTTGAAGCCGTGCGCCAGCATTTACTGTTGCGCAACTTCGCCCGCCCCTGCACTCGGCGCGCGCGTAGCGCAGCTGGAGTACTGCGGTACGGCCTCCGTCAGCCGGCTTACGTCGTCCAGGTGCCGCTGCCCCCCTGCGCCTGCTGCGCTTGCCTAGCCAGTTGTTTGAAGGCCCGCTCGGTAGCGCTTCTGCAAGTTGTAACTGGGGTACGTCTTGCGGAACCACCTTGTTCGGGGCTCAATAGACATCATGCTTTGCTAGTACGCTTGCGCCTGTTGTCAACCGGTCATAAGTGACTGCCTCTCCAGCATGCGCACGCGCTGCTGCTCTCTTGTAAGCTTGCCTTTGCCGGTGCCTCTGCGGCTCTCAACCGGGGGCGGCTTTGACTTGCTTTGGAGCAGCCGGCTTAGTAGGTACGTCCTGCTTCGGTTTGTTCTTGCCCAGGGCAGCGTGTGGCACTCTTGCGCCTGCGCCTCCTGATTTTGTAGGCGCTACCAGGCCTTCTCGTTCTAGAAAAACCCCTTTTCGGGGAAAAAACAGTTTGATCACATTCAGGCGGAATTGCCTGATTCTGAGCAAGCCCCTTTTCGGGGAAAAAAAAGGTTTTGAGACATTGCGCGGGCTGGGGGGAAATTCCGGACCCTGCTCAGCTCCTTTTTGGGTTAGGGTGGGCGAACCAATCAAATGAGCGGGGCTGGCATGGGCAAACCGTGCAAAACCGTGCAAAAGCATTAGTCTAGGGTGTATATTCACACACGGCCTGGACTTATAGCTTTTTGTAGCGCAAAAACCGTGCAAAACGAGCTATTCTTCCAGGCCGTACATACATGTACACCCTGGAGGAATAGCATTTTGTGGCGCAAAACTGTGCAAATGTCCCTTTAGGGTTTGGGTCCTCGGCAAACCAAACGGGTTGGGCGGACCAGTCTCAAACTCCGACAGGTTGGGCGAACCACTAAACGCGGTTAGGTCCAAGCTGGCCTGACAGGATTTCGAGGAGAGGGGGGTGAGACACCTGAGACACCTGAGACAGCCACTAAACGTCGAACAGGGTCTTGTTATTGCTGAGACAGGTCTGAGACACGCCTGAGACACTTCTGTTCGACGTTACGTGGGTGTCTCAAATGTCTCAGGTGTCTCACCCTCTTTCCCAGGATTGTCTCAGGTCTGACAAGCCCTTGGCTGGGTGGGCGTCTCTGGGTCCCTGCGGGCTGTGGGCATGGCCTGATACAGGCCGAGAGAAAAAAAGAACTCGAGAAAAAAAACCAGGCAGTGTGACGAAGAGATGCAACTGCGGTATGTTGTTTTTTCGTTTCTGTGCTCGATCGGGCAAGCTGTTTTGCAGGCGGGAACTGTACGATACCCTCTCACTTCACGAGGCGGATGAAGCTGTCGTTCAAGTCTTTCTTCCCCTCGGCGTCCTCGAATCTGTACATCAAGAAGTGGACGTTGATCCTCTTGCCGCAAACGGACGCGGCCTTGCTGCGGCGCTCCACCACGCCCGCACTCTTCAGCAGGTCGGGGACGTTGAGCTTCACTCGCTTGCCCGGCTGCTCCACCTCGTGCTCCTGCCGGGTCGCTTTGATGAAGGACTCGCAGGCCGCGTGGATGTCCTCCCTGCTGCCCGCACTCGAGGCGCCGGGGGCTCTCTCCGTCTTGGTGGACAGGAAGGACCTCACCAAGTCGCCCACCTCGTCCTTCACCTCCACCTTCAGCAGGGCCAGGCATTTCGTGGGAGTCGGGCCGATGGAGCGCATGGGCCTGTCCTTCAAAAGGTGCTTGTAGACCATGTGCAGGATCGCGAAGAAGGAGGGTGTGGTGGATCGAATGGTGTCCTCCACCGGGACCCACGTCTTCTGGTTGGCCTCTACCGGATTGTGCGTGAACACCGAGATGTGCTCCACGATGGCGGTCCTCTGTCGCACGGCGTAGTCGGACACGAGCGGCGGGGGCTCGTTGGCGGCGAAAAACGCCAAGAACTGCGGCTTGTACCTCACGATCTTCTCGTACAGGTCGCGCCCAGACAGCTCGGAGATCGGGTCGGTGAACTTCTTGTACACCTGGAGCCGCATCGTCTCACTCCCGTCCACCTCCCGGATACTCACAAACCTTCTGGCGCGGCAAAGCGCATAGACGGGGGAGGGTGCGTTGGGGTCGCAAATCTTGGAGAACGTGGAGGCGTCGATGGTCACCGCGTACGAGCCCAGGATGGAGCCCATCAGGTTGCTTCAGCCCGAAAGTGCCCTTGGCCAGGAGCATGAGTTCGTAGATCGTGGACGCCCAGTCGTCCTGGGTCCACGCGTGCAGCACACCCAGTTCCGGGATGAGGTGACAAAGCTCGTCGAGCTTCGAGTGGATGTCGGGACCCAGGTCGTACCCGTCCACGGACTTCCAGAACAAGTTCTGTTGCCGGCGGACTTCCTCCAGCGCCTCCTCAAGCGGGCCAGGAATGCGACCACCCAGTGGAGCGGGTGATCCTCATGGTAGGCCGCACGGGACACCGCTCCAGCGTCTTGCTGTTCAAGACCATGCCCTCAAAGTTCAGGAGATGTCGGGTGCTCTCGTCATCCAACTCCCAGTCGGAGCTGTGCGCACAGAGATGAGTCCTACATGCGTCGGCCACAGCCTGGTTGGAGAACTTCCACTGCGACTCGATTTCCACGGCGCTCTCCGCCGTGCGCCAGGCCGTCTTGTAGTCGGACAGATCTCGCTGGCACACGACCTGGACGATCCACTTGAGCACGTCGACCCAAATCTTCTTTGCCGGGTCGTACCAGCACTTGTGTCCAGTGTCCGAGAGGATCTTGAAGATCTCGTGCACTCGGTACGGCATGCTGACGTGGACCGCGGGTGTCCGCGTCACGACCTGGGCGAAAATCCCATGATGCGTCGGCGGGGATGTGAATGCCTTCATGACGTAAGCGTGGTGCTCCCGCCAGCGGATGTCCCTGGCATTCCAGTGCGTGCCCGCGTCCTTGCAGATCACCGCCTCGGCCGCCTCGAGCGCGCTCTGAACTGAGAGCTGTGTCAGCGTGAAAGCGAACTCTCCCAGCACGGACTTGATCTCGTTGCGCAGCAGGCCCAAATCGCCCTCGAACTCCAAGAAGAGACCGTCGTGCTCGTTTTGCTGTTGTTTCATCCTTTTCACACGGAGTTGCTTAATGCAGACGTGTGCTCGACGCGGATCGCTGCTAAGGGGCAAAAGAAAGCCAAAAAATGGCCCCAGCTCGTTCACCGGCAGGGTCAGCTGCCCGTCCGCGCGCGAGAGCAGCGCGTAGGCCCTGGGTCCGCGCCGCAAGTTCAGCACGACGGCTTCATCCGCCCCTGTGCAAGTCCGGGCGCCGCCGTCCGCGGCCGATTAGGAGATGAGCTGAAGGATCGCGCGGTCGTGTCCAAAGTTTTGCAAATAAAGCTTACAGCTTGCTGCGCATGGGCGCTTGTTCCAATCTCTTGCGAAAAATGGGCAAAGCGAGAGGGCACCTTGTCACCTTGTTGGTAAGAACCAAAGCGGGCACCAACCACCCACGACTGCCTTATTCTCAACCAGCTCCACGCCCAACATGTAAACTCCGTTGCAGTCGCGACGGGCGTGGGGGTCTTCCTTACCGTTCAGGCATTGTGAGGCACCGCGCCTCGTAAGGCAAGTGCGTGAGTAGGTGGCGAGCTCGTTTTGCTGGACGGCTCTGTTGGTGACAGTAGCGCTTGTGGCTGCGGCTCGCGTATCGCGACGCTTTGTTCCTCATCTTGGCTTGCAAGTTCTGCCCACTGAGCTTGGTCCTCAGCAGCTTGCTGCTCCGTTTGAGCAAACGCTTGAGCTTCCACATCATTCGGGAAACAAAGTCGCTTGGGGTTTTGTGTTCCCCCGTGTTTTAATCCTGTTCGAATCTTCAGCCGCGTGGCCGCTTTTGCTTCAAGCCTTTTTTGAGGGACCGGTTTAGAGGGTTCGATCCCTCTTCCGCTTTTTTAAAAGCAGGCGCCATCATACCTGCCCCCGCGTGCCCAACGCATTGTGGCCTCACTTGAATGCCAAAGACCGGCATGCTTTGCAAGCCGTGGCCTGGTGCACGCATACCTGTGTGTCAGACACCGCACCGCCCCCTGTGACAATGATGTGGGGTAGCGCCAATTTCCTTACGCTGGCAGCCTCGGGCCACTGAGCCGGTGCACTCAGACCTGCGCTGGTGCATACCCCGCCTGGGGGCCGTGCCAGACTTGCGTCCGAGCGTTTTACTGAACTGTTTGAGCAGACTTGGAATCTCGGTGTGTGCATGTCAGTTGAGAATCCTGGTCGCAGTTTCATATGGGACACCACCTTTTCGAAACAGCGTCTGCAACAATTTCCTGTTTTCGAGACTTTGTTTCACCATTGCTGTCATGGAGGGCACAGACGGAAACTGACCAAGGTGCCTGCCTTTGAAGAACTTGCAGCTTTTTGTCCGGGAGAATCGGAGCAGCGCAAGCATTTGCCCTGGGGGTACAACCCTGTTCTGAAACAGTGGACCACGGCTGAAGAAACAGCTTATCCTTCCAAGTTGTGTCAGACGTGGGCTGCCCTCGCACTGGCCACAGACGGACCACCGAGCCGCACGTGCGTCACTTGGAATGCAAGCCGCAATACAAAAGATCCCGCCTCTTGTGCGGGAGTTCAAGGACGTTGTGACTTTGCAAGGACCAGCAGATCTCATGCCCACAAGTTGCAGGCAAACTGGACGATTCCCCATGCCATCAGATGTGACAAAGATTACAGCATGCTGCCAGCTGGCTCTAGAGTCATTCGCGCGCAGTTTCAGGGGTGATGGAGGCGGTGAACGACAAACACCATTTACCTGATGCAATATCTGCCGAGAAGGACGATGTCGCTGTGGTGGAAACCGATATTGGACAGGCAAAATACATCATCGGCGTTCCCTGGATGCCTCAAGAGTTTTTGTTTAAAGCATGCTCAGTATCGCACCCAAGACATTTGCTGAGCGGAGTGCCTGACGAGCTCAAATCATGCATTTTGCAGTTGCCATTGATGAGTGACAGCAGCCTGGCCGCTTATCGCACTCAACAGATCCGAAAGTGGGTTCTCAGGGCACGTGAGCTTTGCGAACGTGAGCGTGGAGTTAAGAACGAAATCCCTGAGCGTTGCAAAAAGGTGCTGACTAAGAAGAGGTTGCTGCTTTTTGAAGAAATGCTGAATGAAACGGGCCACGGAGATGGGAATCTTGTCAAAGACCTGCAGCAAGGTTTCAAACTCACTGGACCCATACCTTCAGTTCCCGGTTTCAGGAAGAAGTTGACACCTGCTACCTTGACGGAGGATGATTTGCGCAGAAATGCATCCAGGATGAGGAAAGCCACTCTGATGTCCACAAGAGGATCCGGCGACAAGGAGCTGGACGCTGCCGTCATGGAAGCCACCTCCAAGGAGCTGGAAAAGGGTGACAGGACCTTTCTCCGAGACATATCTTGAGCCGCATGCTTGTGTGAGGTTCGGGAGCAAGCAGAAGAACAAGTACCGGCCGATTGACAATCGCAGGGAGAGTAACATGAACAGCACGACCTCTGCTGAAGACACAATCCGCGTGCGCGCGGCAGATGTCATCGGAGCAGGAATGTGTGTGCGCATGCAGGCTGAAAAGGATGAGGGGCTCACCCGGGTTGTGTTCTCAGGACGTGGGTTTAGCCAAAGCCTACAAACAGCTTCCCCTCCTGGCATACAGTTACCTCTCTGTTTACAATGGGTCGTGCAGAGATTTACCAGCAGCTGGTTTTACCGTTTGGGTCGCGCGCATTGTTTTGTACGTGTAGCATCAGCAATTTGGAGGATTGGTGTGGTATCTCTCATGTTGCACTGGAATTGCTATTTCGATGACTACATTGTGTTTGAACGACCAGCTCTGGCCAGGCGCTCGGACATGTGTGTGACCGTGCTCTTCGCAGCTCTCGGGTGGGATGTTGCAGAAGACAAAGACGACAGTTTTTCCGAACTGGGGAAAGTTCTGGGCTTGGAAACGGACCTGAGTGGATACAGACTGGGACTGGTGCGCTTCCAGAACACTGAGAGTCGGCGGTCCGAGCTCTATGAGGACATCAAACCTCATTTGACGAAGGGAACTTTGAACCCCAAGGAGGGAGCGCGTTTGAGAGGGCGAATGCTATTTGCCGAAAATCATACCGGGAAGCCGCGTTTGGCCACAGCTACATCTCATGCTCTGGAGTTCTTGATGGATCATTTCCTGAATGGTCGCCCGCGTGAAATAAGTTGCTCATTGAACGAAGTTCTGCACTTGTATGTGGATGCAGCCTACGAACCTGGAAACATGAAACCTGGAGGCCTGGGTGGGGTCCTGGTTGATCCTAAGACGACCAATGTGCAGCAACATTTTTCTTTGATGCTCGCAGCAGCAGAAGTTTGTGCAGTGACCACAGAGGGAAGCAAGAACCCCATTTTTGAGCTTGAATGCCTAGCCATGCGTGCGGGTGTTAAGGTCTGAGCTAATCATCTCAGACACAAACATGTCATCCTTTTCACGGACAACAACGGCTCTCTGGGAGCCACGATTTCGGGTGTCAGCCGAAACTCTACAGGTGCCAACATAGTGCATTGCTTTGACGCTTTTGTGGACAGTTTGGGGTGCATCGTCTGGTTTGAAAGAGTCAACACGGCTTCGAACCCAGCAGATGAACCCTCGCGAAATACTAGCAGTTTCCATCGACTTGAGAGATCTGAGCCACATGCTCTCAGAGTTCAGGAGCAGGGGGTGATTCGTGAGGCATGTGCCTCAGGACAGTACCTTGACGCGAAGCGCGGGGTGACTTGAACAATCCCCCTTGCATCCGGTGGAAAAAGATCTTAGTGTGATGCGCTGAGTCCACACATTTGATTTTTATTCTGTATGCAAAGCTTCGCTGTGCGCCGACCTGTTTGATGCTGGTTGCATCTATGATTTAATCCCCCTGACAATAAATATGCTACTACTGTTTACTCATCACCTTTTGTATCAGGAAGTAATCAACAGAAAAACCCGCGACACTTACGATTTAGAAATCGTGGAGACCCTATAGCAATGTTCGATGACGCGGCAATAACTTGAGAAATAGAAAGCAATAATTTGTTAGATAAACACAGTTTCAATAATTGGACGGGACAAAGTATGACTGAAATAAACCCTACTACGAAAATTTCTAATGGGTTTAATCCTAGTTCAACACCAGAACAATAAATAAATATACATATATAACTTATATATGAGTATTGATGCTGAGAAATGGGACAACGATATTGAATATGCTTATGAGAAAATGATAGAGCGAGAGAAAGATAAAGAACACAACATATCAAATAGTAAATATGAATGTAATTGTGGCAGGGAAGTGTTAAACAAAGATAAGGAAGAGCACGAAAGCAGTGATTTGAATCATTTATACTACAGAAAAGGCAATGTTAAAGGACTTATGATAGGTATGTGTAGTGAAATTATTAATTATGAAAATTATGACTTAAAAATACATCCAGAAAATAACGAAATTCATTATACAGATTATAGTAGAATTGATTATACCGACTTTTTAAAAGAACAAGAAGAAAATAAAATTCCATTAGATGAAGATGATTTAAGTTATTTGTATAAATATAGAGATGAGTTATACTATTGCGAACAGCGTATAAATGAATTAACAAAACCTAAATAATATGAATAATAATATGTCTAGAAACAAAGACAAGCAAAACCAAATTCCATTAGAGAAGAAACTGACAAAAGAAGCTACAAAATACGATAAACAATATAAGAATTTAGATTATGATACTATAAAAGATATAGTTGATACAAAAAACAATTATTTAATAAATACTATAAACAATACAACTTCAAATAATTCTACTACAATTCTTCCACATAAGAAAAATATTAAAAATACAAAACACAATCTAAGTTTATCATATATAAGTAATGGATAATATTATTGCAGAAAGTGAAACTACAATGATTAACTCGTTAAATTTTAGACTTCCTGAAACAGCGCAATATATCACAGACAGAAGACACATTAATTATTTTAGCGCAGGTGGAAATATATATATATATATATCTATACATAATGCACGAGCGGGGGCACAAAAAAATCAGGTTTTGTATAACAGGTGAAGACAACACATATATTGATTTATCTTCTATTAGGTTATTTGCTAATCTTAAAAACATTGGAACGAGAAGTCATTTCTTACGTCCCTTAGGTAAGTTATCAAGTCTCTTTAGTCGTTATAGATGCACTGTTGGAGGTCAGCAAGTTCAAGATATTATTGAATACAATGTGCACTGTGAATTGTATAACTCCTTCAAAAGTCAAGATGCCAGAGATGGATGATTTAGAAGGTGGCGCTAATCCTCGTTGGGATGATGACTGGCGACATACTTATGCTACTGGATTAGCAGAATTTATTGATGCTAATAATGAACGAGGAACTACTGGAACAGCACCAGATGCCGTGACAGTCGTCGCAGGAGACCATAATAATTGGGGCGATTTAACTTCAAGATACACTCGCCATGCGGTTGCAGGAATTCCCGGTGGTAGTTATATGAGATTAGGCCATAAGCCTTGTTGTGGTCTGTTAGAAAGCAATTATTATTTCCCGCTCCGTTATGCGCCGCTTGAAGTAGAATTTACAATTGTATCGGATGAACACGCGCCAGTAATTACACCCTTTGCTACACGCGACGGTGCAGGAGATTTAATTAACAACACCTACACCGACAAATACGGCTATTACTTCACAACCGGTGATACTTCAACGCAGCGGGAATTGAATAATATATTTATACGAGCCGAGGTCATTACCTAGGACAATACGGTCAATAATATAGTGAAACATTTGCTAGAGGGTCAAAGTTTAAAATTAGTACTCCCTATGTATCACATCATGACACAATCGTTCAACGCGGCAGGAACTGAAATCAATATGAATATTGTAAAATCCGCTTCTAAATTGAATGGTTGTTTCATTACACTGTGTCGCCCACCAAGAGCCGGAACTGACCCACAAAATGCTAATTATTACAGACAAGACAATTACATTTACAAGCGATGGAAGTATTCTTACAATCCTATGATTAACTCGCGTATTTTTGACGGTCCGGATGCCGATGGAGCAGGTTGCGAAGCATACCAAGGCAAAGGATTTCAATACCCTGACTTGGATTTAACGTGGCAATTACAAATTATTAACAAGAAATATCCAGAGTTTGAATGTCAATCAATGGCAGAAACCGCATATTATTTAAAACGAGCATTAAGTTATATGAACCCTGACCAAGACGCCTCTAGTATTTCATATAAGCGGTTTAGAGAAGATAAATTTGTTATTGGCGTATCGTTCGAGAAAATGAATCAGATTCATTTTACAGGCCAGAATACGAAACAAGGAGGCTTACTCGCTTTTAAATTGAAAGGGTCAAACAAGTCATTTACAACCGATGAAGATGTACGATAATTATTTGTGCATATGATTTCGGAGTCTGTTCTGGAGTTGCGCGAATCGGGCAGTGTATTATATGATTAAGATTAAAATCTATGATAAATATATAATGTATAAATTTCACAAGCGAAATAATTTAAAAAAGAAAGGTAAGATATTCCTACAATCCTCGCAAATTAAATATAGTCCATTTGACCAACGAGATACAGAAAATCTAAAACACCTACACGAACAAATGAAGTTAAGAAACTCACAAGAAGCATCGGTAGCATTAAGGAAAAAGGTTGACGAAGGAAATAAGATAGCAAACTATGTAAATGAGCTGGATAGAATGATGGGCGAATTATATCGTCCTAACTTACCACATGCAACAAAAGAACATGTAAAAAATGGTATGAAGATACTATTTACTTAAAATATATTGATATAATATTTTCTAAATAATACTATATCAATATGGCAACTACAGCAAGTTTAGAATTAATAAATCCATATGCAAAGATTGGATTGAAACGACGACCTACTTATGAAGAAATCGCTAATTTCATAGGCGAGAACGAACAATTAACAGGAAAACTACCTAAGAGAGACGCTACATTTTTTAAAGCAGGCCCTCAAGGTTGTTTTTTTGATGGAAGCGACCATTTAGATATATTGAAAGACCAAGAGATGAGAATAGTAGACAGACAAATGAGAGAGGCAATGATGAAACAGGAAGCACATAGAAACGGGCATACTCCTGTAGTTCACAAAATGAATGCAGAAACACCAGTCCAAGCAAACGCTGATGCAATAAATGATGAATATGACTTTTCCACACCGCAACAAACGGCAAGACAGCACGAGGCAATGGTAGATACACAACTACAAGATATAGCAACTGCAACAAAGCGGAAAGCGGAAGAAGTAGGTAGAACGCTGGCATCAAATTTAAGAGAGATGGGCGGGACATTATTTCATAGAACGTTGGCAAACAGACAATCAGCACCAACAGAACCACGACAAACGCCAGCAGGTAGAGCGGTAGGAGACGACCAGCAAACAATGCGCATAGAAGATGTTGAACTATCACCCCAAGCAGTAGATGACAATATTTACGCGACACCAGTTCAACAAGCAACAGGAGCATCAAGTTCAACAACCCAACAACCACCCCCATTGCCAATGACGCCATTATTTAAAACAACAGTAGATAATAATATTAGTCCTGCTTACTGGAAAGACAACCCCAATTTAACAGTAAATGATAGTAAATTTCAGTTTTATTTAGGAGACATTCAAGTGCCAGAAGAAAGCAAAATACAGGAAGAGTTGAAACACAAGGGCAGAGGCAAGGCGAGAACATACAAGCGATATTTAGTGGGTATGATTTTAGACACAATTGATAACGGCGGTTGGATAGCAAGTTTAAGCAAAGGTAGAATAGAAGAACTCAGAACAATTTTTAAGGGTAAAGGTAAGAAATACAAATATAAATAATAATAATGATAATATTAACTAAAATATACTGAAAAGAAAGAAGCAGAAATTGAATGATAAATATGATGATGATGATGATAGTTTTTCAACACATAACCTAATGAAACCAAACACACCAACGACAATACAACCACCGAAAAGGATGAAAAAAGGCATACCGAGAGAATTTATTGACATTGCAACCGACACAGATACTATTGCTACAGCAACCAGAGAGACTGACGAAAAGTTCTACAATGATGCAAACCAACAATTAAATGTGACATTTGAAGCGTTTAAGGTAAAGGAAAACCAAGACAACATGTTTAAAATAATGCTTAAAAACTTTTGGCGCAACACACACAAGAGAAATGAACCAACAAGAACACAAGCAACACAAACACTGAAAAACCAACGCGATGCAATGGTGTTAGCATTCACTACAATGCTCGACAACAACAAACCACCAGAACCATTGCCAAAGAAACCACCAGACGAGGAGGACAGCGATGAAGAAGAAAAGAAGTTCAAACTGACAAAAATGATGCTACACAACGGCGCTACAGTAGCAGATACAATATTAAACTTATCACATAGCGCAATTGCAACAACAATAAATATCGCAGATTTAGTTATTCAGATAACAGCAGGAAATGCACAAAGTAGCAGTAGTTCTTCTAATGAAATTATTAGTGTTCATAGTTCTCCACCTATTACTGTCCATAGTTCTTCATCAGAAAGTCCAACAGAAATACCAGCGCCAACTGAAAACGAAGAAGAAGAACCACAAAAAGATAATATTGAAAAATTAAAATGTAAATAATATTATATAATAAATTGGTAATTCAATTAGTAATGTTGAAACTACAAGCATTGATAAAACCAATGAAATTGATGTAGAACAATTAGATTTAAGTAATATTGATAAATCACAGTTGAAAGCAATTAAGCAAATGAGCGAACGATTAAATGAATTAGAAAAGGAAAAATGTGATAAATTGATTTATAGATTACCAGTTCAGATTTGTAATTATTCATTATTTTAAATTTTATAATATTATTGAAGTATAATATTATTAATCAGATATTGAACTTCTCTCACTTCTAGGTGTTGATGTTGAAACAGTGCTATTTGTCTCATAATCATCATCCTCATTACAAAACAAATTTTGAAATGGTCGTCTTTTTAACACTTTATAAAGTTTATGTGTCCAAGAATTTGTATGAAAATTAGAAGTACCTCTACGATAAAATCCACCACATCTACATAGTTTCATTGGCATATTGTTATATTATATTCAATTAGAATATCTTTATTCATCATTCGTAATTTGAAATGCCTGTTCAAATCTGATCTGAAACATTTTGTTAATGTGTTTAGCATTCATATTCACGTAGAAGAAACTATAAGGTGCGTCATTAACGGCTTGATGATACATATCTAATAATTGCTGTTTATCAACAATGGCGCTACTTTCTTCAATAAGACTCATTAACTCACTTGCGTTATTCAACCTAAAAATTTATAATGACCTGGCATCTAAACGAATGATAGGCGCTAAAACATTATATTTTTGTGTTGAACAAATTACGCTTACTGCATCGTGTCTGCCTCTTGTAAAAAGTCCGTGTAATAATTTACTATATCTAACAAATTTAGGGTCGTCATTCTTTATCTTTTTAGACTTCATATAATTAATAATTTTCTTCTGTCTTTCAATTACATTTTCTAAATCACTTGGATTAGAATTATGAAAATAAATTTGTTCTTTTTCATCATCCACGTGCAATTCGTCCCTGATGTATTTTTTAACTTCTGTAAAGGTCGGGTCAGTATGAACGCTGGGGGAAAATATAAATATTCTTGCGAATGAATTTCTATAAACATTTAAGATAAGGTTCTGAACCAAGACTGTTTTGCTTCCCGTTGAACTCGCAACTATAATACTTCTAAATGGTAGTTTTGGCACGTGCTCGTATTTAGATTGTTTGAATTCATAATCAGTTATGTTTATTGGTTTTATTATTGGGACATCTGTCATAGTTGATATTAAGGAAATCTAGAAACTTATATTTAAAGAATCACTTGTAATTAACACTAACTGGAACGTCATTATGTTATGTGTGGTGGCGAATAACATACTGGAACAGGTTTTCCATTGCTTGAATCAATGAGCATTGAAGATAATTAGTTTGTGTCTTGCTTGCGTGTTGCAGTGAAAACCCCAAGTGCTGTGCCCCAATATTCTACCATGCATGAAATAATAAGATTAATTAGAATAATTTATCTTACTATTTTATATGGATAGGACTTATATTGATATAATAAATGAAGTAGAGAAAGTAGAACAAGTAATACTAACTGATAATAAAATTAAAAAATGCTGTTATTATACATTAGAATAAAAAAAACAATTAGGAATACAATGTATCAAAAATAAAAATGTAAATGTTCATATAAATGGGAAGAAAGAAAAAGAGTAAAGGCAAAGAAAGACCAATGCCAGATATTGAAGCACGGAAAGAAACAACAGAAAGTGTTAAATCAATGGGCGAAAGTAAATCTATAAAATGTGATAAATGCAATCACTTTATGAATTTTAAGAATGAATTAACAGTAGATAAAAAGGTGGCGTTAAAGTTAGTTGTACTCCTTGTATGTTTTCTTTTAAAAAACCAGATACAGATTTGAATGTTAACAAAAATCAGGTGGTGACATGGTGATTGAAACTAATGAACATTTAATTAATGTTTGTTTTAACAGAGACAAAAGCTAGTATATAAAGAGTAGATTTAACACCACTTCAAAAGCATAAGTAAATAAATAAACATCTAAATATATATATATATATAGAAATGTCAGAAAATGGTGATTCTACAATTAACGATTCAATGAAAAAGATTGTAATTATTAGTAAGAATATTAAAACATTAACTGAACTTATTAAGAATATTGATGAAAATAAACCAACCTAAAAGCAATAACGAAGACGACGAGGAGAAGATGGATACAATCTTTGAAAAGAAAGGATTAGGGCGTCCGAAAGGGTCTTTTGAAGACAAACAAAAACAACATGTGGAAATGTTAAACAAAGGGCGTATTAAACAACCAAAATCTGAAACATTAGAATATTACAAACTGTTTAAGAACGAAGAGGGTAAATATGAAACAATATAATAAATATTTGAATCATTCTAATAATATGAGTTTATTAGAAGTATTTTCAGGCACAGGCAGTGTTGGACTTATTGCAAAGTCGCTCGGTTTTAATGTAATATCGTTGGATCTAAAAAATGCTGATATTAATTGTGATATACTTGAATGGGATTACAAACAGTTTGACAGAAATCATTTTCAATTTATTTGGAGTTCGCCCCCTTGCGCAGAATACAGTATTGCAAAAACAACAGGAATAAGAAACATTGAATATGCTAATCGTATTGTATTAAAAGCAATAGAGATAATTGACTATTTCGGTCTTCCGTATTTTGTTGTTGAACACCCACAGACTGGATTATTGAAAAGTCAGTCTTTTATGAATGGGTTAAGGTTTAATGACATTGACTATTGTAAATATGGGTTTAATTATCGGAAAAGAACGAGGTTGTGGAACAATCTTAACAATTGGAAACCCCGAAGTTTATGTAATAAAGATTGTGTTAAAGTGGTTAATAACAAACATATTGAAACTGCACAACGGGCACCAAGTGGAAAGCGGGAAAGTTGGGGTGAAAATTATGTAAAGCATAAGCAGGAATATTTATATAAAATACCAGCTGATTTGATTTGTGAAATCTTGGCGAGTTTGACGGATTAAGGAAAACGAGTTTGGGGTTGGTGTTGAAACTTGAAATTTGTAGGTTCATCCAATGACAAAACAGTAAAACACATTAATTTGAACATTTTGAAAATAATGAATTTTAAGGGGGAAATCCATAGTTTATAAAATAGATAAAACACCAGAATATATATATATATATATAGATATATATTTGGAAACTCTTGCCAACCACCAAACAGGGCAGGAAAAATTGGCGAGAGTTTCCCCTTATATATTACTATAAAAATATAAGAAACAACAACCCTAAAAAAGCTCCGGACAGGCTCCGGACAGGGGCACGACCAGTGCTCATAGTCCAGAAAATACCCGCGCGGACACAGATGCGGGCGAACAAAGCGAAAACACACAGCAACCCGACCCCAGAACCCCAGACCTGACCAGAACCCCAAAAGCCAACCACCAGCCCTGCCCGTCACAGGGCGCATCTCATAGGGCTCGTCATCCACCTGTCACGCAGGCACGGGGGTGCAATCAATGAGAGAAAGAAAAGTTCAGATGATGACACCAATGCTCTTGGAAAAAAGGGGTTTTTCTCTGCCACACTGCACAAGCGACAAGAGAAGGTATGTGAGAACCAAGAAGCGCAATCTCGGTAAAACACTTACCATGACAATCGTTCAGTAAAACATTTACCTGTAAATCATTTACCGTGACAATGGGCTGGTAAAACATTTACCAGTAAGGCACTTACCGAGACTTGATTGATGACGAACTGATTGTTTCAGTTCCCGCGGCTTGCCCTGATGAGGATTGCATCTTCAATGCAACGCTTCAATGACTGCCAGTCAAAGGCAGTGTCCGCGCGCAAGAAGCACTGATTGATGATGATGTCCCATGTCAATTCGCAAGTCTCGACCAAACCACAAATTTCGGCATGTAGGTCATAGAGACGTCCGTAGTTGGCTCTCATCACAATGTCGCCCACTGCTTGGATGCGGTAATCACCATGGGCATCACGGTATGCCTTCATCAAAGGGCTGGTGTTCTTGTTGTCGCCGAGCATTTCCGTTGGCACACTGTTGAGCAAAGCCCTCAGCACACCCGTGGCATCTGGTATACAAGTCGGACAATGACCGCTTCGCCATCTCCACCATCTCGCCCACAGTGTCTGACATTGAGACATTTGCTGTCTTGGCACACTCTTCAAGAAAGCCCTTCTTCTCATCAATGACTGTCTTGCGGGTCTTCTTCTGTTGCTTGTCTGGTTTGAGCACCTTGCCACCGCCTTTGATTGACACCACCAACTCCGCATACGGTGTCTCCCCAACCGTGGCATGGATGGGTTCCCACGGCTCAAACAAGGAAGCGGAGGACAGGTATTTCAACCTGAATGCTCCACCGAGGGCACTACATGCCAGACCATACTCATCCGCAAGGATGTCAAGCACATCCTTGATGGTGTTTTTCTCGGTGTAGTAGAAGTAGAACTTCATGTCATTGCACTTGATGGTCAGGCACCCCTTGGTGTCGTCGGCTTCTTGGTTCAAGTGCTTGCCATCAGCGAGTTGTCCCTCTTTCAACACTGCGCGCATCACCCCACCTGCCAACAAGTTGAGGGCAAGATGGGACATCTTCGCAGTGTCCTTCTCAAACTTCACGGTTGCCTCTGCCCATTGCGTATTATGGAAGTATTCGCGCAGCAGGGAAAAGTCATTCATCTGGACACCATCCTTGGTGAACATCTCCACGAAGGAAGACCCCAACATCACATCCTCCTCGCTATCACCTGACATCTTTGTACTCATCAGCCTGTTCTTCACCATCAGGACAGTATCGCCCGTGTGGCACTCAATGACATAGTGAGCGGGGAAATCCGGGCTTTTCAAAATCAACCGCAAGGGAGTGCCAAAATACACACCCTCTTCATCACTCTGGCTCTGATGCGCCGTGTCTGTGGTGTCTTCGCCAAGTTTGCATCCACAGCCACTGAATGGCTTAGTTGTGGCTGTGGATGCAGTAGGCGCTGTGGAGGATGCAGTACCAAGCCCAGTAAGACCACCGACATCACGAGCCCTGTTTTGCACCGTCTCCCAGTTCTGAACAAAGGCATTGATGGGGCATCCGCGAATTGAAGCCCAAGTTGCCGAGCGTTGTGAGTATCTGCGCAACTGTCATCTTACCAAGGGCTTGCCTCAACCGCTCCGTGTCAGCGGTGATGTCATAGGGCGACAAGTTTGACACATCAATCACTTCGCCACTGGTGAGCACCAATGCACGTGGGTGACCATCCGACATCACAAAGACAAGGGATGTCATTGCGCAAGCAGGATGCACTACACAATCACGCTGGCTACAGGCAGGATACACTAATTGTATCCATTGTGAGAGTGAAAGAAAGGACATGCCGACACATTTAACATGCACACTGCATCAACTGCCTTGCAAATGCCCACACACAGGCTCAGCAAAATAAACATGCAAGGCGTGCCCCAACAATGAAGAAGAGGATGTCGTGGAACACGGCGCGGCGTGGCGGTGGCTGTTTCGTTCGTTGGTAAGTTGTTTTGTAAAAGTCTATTGTATGGTCGGTTGTTTGGTTTTTTGTTTGGTTTGTTGTTTGGTGGGTTTTGTCTATGAGGGTCTTACCCAGACCTCGTTATGGTTTTGGTATGGTTGATTTAGGGGGCAGTTATTAAATGGGGTGAAAACCATAGGGGGGAGTATACAATGATGAGGTTGGGGTAAGCCACTGCTTGCTGGCAGCCCCCCGTATGATGATCGCAGAAGTGATGATTCAAATAGGGGTGCAATTCAGTCTCTGCAAAAGTCTAAAAAGTAGCGGGGGGGGGTTGGGGGGACGGCAGCCCCCCGATGATGTTGGAAAATGTGCTGATTCAAATAGGGGCGCAATTAAATCTCTGCAGATAAACCAAAAAGTAGTGGGGGGTTGGGGGGGGGGGGCGCCCCCCCCCCATGATGTTCGAAGGAAGTGATGTTTCAAATAGGGGTTCAATCAAATCTCTGTACAAAATCAAACAAGTAGCGTCCGCCCCCCAGAATGATGTTCGAAAAGGATGATTCAATTAGGGGTGCAATGATTCAAGAAAGGGCAATAGAAAATAAAAAGCAGCGGGAGGGTTGGCGCGGGCTTCCCCTTTGATGTTCGAAGAAGTTTACACATACAGACATACATAGATTACCTAGATTACATTAAATGTCGTACTTTACAGCATTTTCTCGCAAAATTGGACGCTCAAACACTGATGATTCAAATACGGCTGCAATTAATTCTCTGCAAGATATCTAAAAAGTAGCGGGGGGTTGGGGGAGCGGCAGCCCCCCCATGATGTTTGAAGAAGTGATGATTCAAATGGTGCAATTAAATCTCTGCGAACAATCTAAAAGGTAGCAGGGGGTTGGGAGGGGGACAGCCCCCAATGATGTTCGAAGAAGTGATGATTCAACTAGGGGTGCAATCAAAACTCTTGAAAAGGTCTAAAAAGTAGCGGCGGGGTTGGTGGCGGGGGGCCCTATGATGTTCGAAGAAGTGCATACATGCAGACATACATACGTGCAGACAAATATAAAGAACACTTGCTGGAGAGGAACTGCTGATGCCGAAGATGCGGGAAGCCAAAGCCAAAAACCAATGAAAGGGTCAAAAGCCAAAAGCGCGGAGAGGAACTGGGAAAGCAGAGGATGCAAAAAGTCAAAGCCACCAAAAGCCGCATAAACCAGCGAAAAAGAAGCCAAAAAGCCAAGAAGCCAAAAAGCCAAGAAGCCAAGAAGCCAAGAAGCCAAGAAGCCGAAAAGCCAAGAAGCCAAGAAGCCAAATGCAAAAAAGAGACTAAAAACCAAATACCCCTCCCTTAATTATGGACGTGCAAATTCCCACACCGTTGGAGACAATCTTTCTAGACAATTTGAACATGTAAGGACGACAATTTATTACGCAACATCAAAGCTGTTGTCATCGTCATGTAAGGGTGACTGACTGCAACTCACAACCATGAATGCGCACTGCAGTGCTAGATGAGAACAATTCACAACAGTTTCACGCATGGTTTGTGTTATGCACAAAACAAAACACCATGTCATTCGTCGACAGCACACACAGGTTTATTTTGGTTGCGTGGTACGTGGGCACTCGAGGGTGTTGCTCAATTGAACGAAATTGTTTCAACAGCGGATCGTCCGTTGGCAATCTATGGTCGCAAATGGAGCTAGTTGTTTTAGCCGTATTGATAAACATTATGCAATCATTTGCCAGCATGGCTTGCAAAGTTTTTTCAGACCATATCCAAACCGGAAGCAATTCAATCACACCACGATTCTATAGTTTGCCTTCTCCCCCGTTCATTGTATGTGCGCGGTCCCATGGGCTCCTCGTCGAGTTGCATCACTGAGTGTGGAGGCAGGTGATTCCATTTGGTGAGTGGCAACTAATTCTTGTTGGCAAGTTTGCTTGGCAGTGATACAAATCAAGGATACTCAACATCGTACATTTGAATCGTACAAATATTGAGCCTTGTTAACCATTCCTATGCACGCTCCGAAAAGTCGTTAACTTAATCAGGCTCATGGATGTTTCTTGCAACAATAAAACCACACAGCTTACTCATGCCGCCTCTTTGCATGGAGTAGGTCAAGGCGACCCCAGCATTTGTCACTTTGCAGGTTCAGACTGCCGGCCTCTGGTGCAGAGGTGGGTGGTGGGTTAGACGTTCTCTGGATGTGTCGGACATGTTGCTTGGTCTTGTACATCCTGCATTTGTTGATGCCGACGGGTTTCAAAATGTGATGTGTCTGAGCTTAACATGTTGCACGCATCAGCAGGTGTATTGTGGCTTCAAAGCAAACAAGTCAGCAAACATAGGGTCGCCTATTTCAAGCGATTTTTCTTTACATTTTCAGCTTTGGACACAAACAGATGGTTGCTTTGTTCCTGTTGGCTTTTCTGCACGTTCTTGTTAACCAATTCTTGTATATTCGGCATTGCTTTGACATCTTCGTGTTGGTCGTAGTTGACAGAATTCTAGGGGATTGTGCCAACGACTCGCGTCCGGCCGCGGAAGGCTGATCAGGGAGCCAGAGGAAAAGGACACTGTCCTGAGGCAGACTCAGACGGCCGCAGTGCATCTTAGCCAAAACGATCACCCATTGACAGCTCTTCTTGGTGGCAGTATTGGGCACTGGCATGCAAACTTTGATAGAAACACTCGGTATTTCAGTATGGTTTACTTTCATGGCTGGATCGCCGTCATCTTGTTGCTTGATTCTTTCGATCCAATTTAATTGTGAGCAGACAAATGAAGTAAGGTTTGTTACACGATCCAGTCCAATTGCTATGATGTTTAATTACATCTGCTTGAGGATGTTCCTGCTGATGGCATGGGATCCTGATAGAGAACCAAACGCGACAAATTCCATCTTCTTCCTCCCATTTGCTTCCTTCGGTTTTGCAGGTATGCGCATGCGGAGGCAGGCGGATTGGAGCCCTGTCTGCGAGTGAAGAGTAAGGAGTAGCTTTGCATAAGCGCCTCAGGGAAGGAATCACGCTTGCTTGTTGGCATTTGCAGACTCAACATAGGCAAAGGGTCAAGGTGCTTTTGAAAGTTGATCGTGACCGGTGTAGCTCAGCCAGCCAACTTTGGACTTGCGTTGGACTTTAGCCGTGGCTGAGTTTTGAACTCGGTTCTCACTCGCTTGTTCCCAAGGAGGGAGACTAGGCGTCTAAGAGAGTTAGCGTTTCGCCTTCGAACCGGGGAAGTGGATCCTAGCCATCAATCTACTACCTCCCCACCAAATGTCGACCGTTTTGGCTCAGTTTCAGCTACTAGGGGCACTAATTTTCGTGTGATCATCAGGTCAGTAGTGACTCTCTATGCGGTTCCAACGCGGATTCACGGGCTAGTGTTTCGCGCTGGCAACAGTGGCCTGCAGGAACTTGGATTGCACTGCTGAAAGTATGCCCTTAACAGCAACAGGACTAGACCTTAAGAAGAAGCAGCAGCTAGTGGTTGGAAAGACTCGATCCTTGCAAACGTGTCAGGATTCTACGGCGAGGCATCTGGCCAGGATGTGACATAAAATGATGGGAAGATATCCACACGCAAAGCCAGGATGTGGAGAGACTTCCAGTACATTTGCAAGAAGCATATGATAAGAACAAGCTAGGGTTTGCAACCAATGCCGTGAAAAAGCAAGAATCTAGGCAAAATCCCTGTGGCAAAATCCCTGCAACATTTTTTCAACCGAACTACTTGCTGCAAAATGCGAAAAGGGTCTAATGGTACACCTTTGAGAGACTGCCAGTATTGGGAACTCCTGCAAACAATGCTTATTGTTGAAGAGCAATCAGCTCATGCACGACGATGAGAGTCTACCTTGAGAGAAACAGCCAGCACTCAGAGAGAAATCGTACAAAGTTGCTAAAGCCACTGCTGTGGATGCACCAAATCTTGCACCAGTTAGTAGGTGCTTTGCGCCGGCACTTATAGGGTCTCGTCCATCTCAACTGGTGGAGGGTTTGGCAATCCACGGCATGGCGGCAACACCCAATCCTTTGTCACAGCATGACTGGATGTTCCTGGTCAGTACATGATCCCTCATCTTGTGGAGCGAGCATGAGATGGCACATCGACTAATCTGCCCCTAGAATCCGTTGGTTCCCTGCCTGTTTTTTTTTTTAGATTGCTCTGATCACTCCAAGTACCAGGAGATTCAGAAAACTGGGCACGCGCTGAAGTAAAACCAGGGCAAAAAAATTGAAATGTGGCCTCTTCGATATTGACCCCACATGAGTTGTAGAGGTTTCAATGGATTGAATGAGTCTCAGTGAATCTGAGCAAATGGAGAATCATGCGATTCCAACAACTGATCGACGGACTTTGACAAATTCATCTCCCAAAAAACGAGGTTTGTTTACACCGGTACTGGAACCAGAGCAAAGCCCCAGAAAGCTTCAAAGCGCTTCAAAAGCTCCCATGCATATGATTCGCTCCCCCGTAACACCAGAGCCGAAATACAAAGATCAGTGGCTCAGTGGCGCAGCCTTTTTAATGCTAGGCTTCGCTGAAGTCCCCAAACAGCCTTCCGCCGTTTACCCTTGGTCCCCCGAGAGCTTTGAAATGCTTTAAAGCTCCCCCAGCACCCCCCCCCTCCCGCGGTGAGCCTAAGATCAGAAGATCAATGGATCAGTGTTCTGGTACTATAGCGCCACTGCTGGTATCCCCAAAACGGCTTTGAGGCGCTTGAAAGCTCCCCAGCACTAAGTTAAATATGATTCAGGAGGCCGGCACCAATGAAAAGTGCTCGTCATTGTGGGGGGGAGAGAAGTTTAAAGATATATATATATATATATACACACATAAATTTGCACACCAGGAAGACCATACAACTTCACACATGTGCATCCATCTATATACCTATATATATATATACATATATATATATATATTCATATTCATACGTAATGCCCTGCAGGCCACCGCCACGCCGGAGGGCACGTGCTCCACCTCGTCGCAGGAGCGGGGTGCGAGAGACCTCACTCGGGTGCCCTCCAAGGGCGTGGCATGGCCCGAACGAAGAATTTTTGGGCCCGATGGCTGTGCCATTTTTAGTGACCAGTCGCTTCCACACCTTTCATTTCGCACGCATGAACATATGGGGAGTGAGGCCCTACAACTTATCGAGACCCACTCCCCTTGGCACTGCAGCGACTTTTGCGGGAGCTTTGAGGTCACAGAGGGCACTTCCTCCACCTGGGGCTCGCAGGCTCGACATGCGTGATGGATTCCAAGACCCCAGCCCAAGCAACCTGCAGCTCCTTTAAACGGAAGGTGCTGCCGGATGGTGCTGCGGCAGGTGTTCGCGTGCGTTTGACAGCTTTGGCAGCAACGCCTTCCTTTGCCAGTCTTTGTTGATGGCGCTTCCGTTCCACCTAGATGGTGAAAAGCTCTGACTGGGATGAACCCGTTGTGATTGAGCAACCTTTCAATTCTATGTCCCAAGGCTGATCCAGGCTATCGGTTCAGGTTTGAGAATCAGAATCAAAACAGCAATGATCAATATGGGTATGACTCAAAATTGGGAGGCACCTCGCCAAAATGGTGATTTTCCTTTTGGTTTCCAGTTGCCGTAAACCAGGGTGAAAGCGGTGACCTCAAAAACCCACACGCACAGACACACAGACACAGATACAGAGACACACAGGGAAGCAAACACAGACACACACACACACACACACACGCACACAGAGAGACATGCAAAGACACACGTACCGGAAAGTTGCGCGCCTTTGCAGATGCCCCCGCTGCCTCCGGTGCAGCCAGGGCTAGTGCTTCACCACGGGATCTTGCAGGAGACTTGGGGAGACCGCATGCCTGGATGGAAAGAGTTGGGTAGTGGTAGCTTTCAAAGATTTCCACATTGACCACTCATTCCTGGTCTACGGTTTTCTTGAGGTTGGATGTATGAGGTCAGCGCTAGAAGCTAGCAGCTCGACTGACTGCAACCGTTCGATAGGATCCATTTGATTTGGGATCTATCATTTGTTTTTGGAGCATGTCGTCAGAGTGGCAGCCACGAAATGCCAAGTCCCTTGAAATTTTCCTGAAAGGACGAAGCCATCGAGATTCCGAAGAAGTCCGGGTGCCAGCAGGCGCGCTTGAGCCAGCCGGATGAGCCAGCTAAGAAAGACGGCTGCACTTTTCTGACCAGAAGCGGTGCTGCCCAGCAGCATATTGTCAAGTGCCGAATTGACATTTGGCTCAGCAACCTTGACCACTCGCTGCCAAGGGAGCCACTGTTGAGGGACATCCACATAAATCCCTCGTTCTTGTTGCTGGCTTGCCGCAGGCCATTGGGACTATTACCAAAGACCTGGTGCGGGGCAGGACATAGGAAGACATGCAACAGACAAAGTCTTCAATTTGCGTTCAATCTAATGGCAGTTCGCTTTCATTGTGCGCAAGATCATGGCTTTAGCTCGTCTTTGCAAGGACACTTCCCGTGTTAGCCTTGAATGGCAATGCGGTGGAATGTTTTGTGGCGATGGATAAGCAGGCAGGGCTGGGAGTTGGCTTGGGGGTCTCTGGTGGCTGCATCTCGGTTGAACATGATGCAAAGTCTTTTCTTAGTTTTTGTGCCACATCTGAGAACCTCAGCTGTACAGACTCTGTGCTTTTGTGTTTTGATAGCTGTTGATGTCGCACACAGTCTTTCTATGGCATAGAGACGGAGGAATTGCATGACTAGGTGCGAGGTGTGTAGAATGCCACGTCACTTTCCTTATGTTGTCTTTTTCGGCTGAGACAGTTTGGGAGGATGTATGGAGATTGGGAGATTCATCGCTTCTATTATTTGGGCTGGCGAGATTCGGGGGTGGGGGCTGGGGAATGAAAGTAAACATGTCATTGGGCTTCGGGTTTGTGCACCTGTTGTGTTGTGCTGCATGCCAGCGTTTCCAAGTGTTTTATAAGGATACTACACGTTGCCGACCCAAAGCTTCTTCCCGAACCTGCAGTTGGTTGTTTGGAAGGCTGATGTGCTCTCTTGTGTACGTACGCCTTGCGTTAGCTGAAAGACTTTGCAACGATTCTAGTGGGTGCCACTCTTGAACTGCAACCCCCGCTGGAAGCAACGCAATCTTATCCGTAATTTCTCAGGTCTTGTATTTCCCCTCGAAAAAGTACGCGACAGAATGCCGATGAATTTCAGTAGCTCCTACAACATACGGCGTTCTTCGGTGAACCAGAACGTCTTCGCTCGAATTCCGCAACATGCAAGGATCCAGATCAGGCATTTACCAACCAGACAATTGGGACATGCTAGTCGGCAGGTTGTACATGTCGTAGCTGGTTTTCTGTATTTGGGGAAGCAATGTATTGCTCAGCGCTGCCACCGTTGGGTTGCGAAGGTTGTTATTTTGTGCCCACGTCCCTGCATTTTCTGAGTGGTGCTTCTTGGTCAGATAGTTCCGGACTGTGCAAGATAGATTCCATTTGCACTTATTCCACCTCCACGGCTCCAACCTTGGCATTTTGCGCAGTATTTGGCATTGCAAAATCACTTCTTGGAGCAGAGCTGTGCTACAATGAACACTTGCTAGTCTGCCTGCGGCAAGGGACGTTCTGGGTAATGACTAGTCTTTCGCATTGTCTTTGCCACCACGATTGTTCAAACTTGACCCTTGGTCAGACATTGTTAGACTAGGGCGAAGAGGCGTCAATTTTGATGCTTTCCAGTTCATTATTCTTTTATAAGGACCAGAGGTGAAATCTCCGTACACATGATGGACTACCTCTTTGGAGCGGCGCGGCCAATCTGAGAATTGTATGTGTGTTTGCTATTTGCAATGGGTGCCCAACAGGATGCCAGGTTATTTTTTTCGTGAAGGTTGTCAATGTCAGGGAATGCGTGTTGCAATGAAGATCTAGACCAGGTGACCGGGCTAGAGCCCAGCGTTAGTATCACAGTAGCATTGGAACGGTTGGTCTGTCCTAGAACATGGCATGAGATGCAAAGCAGTTTGTTGCAGAAGCTGTCCAGGAGCCAACAGATAAGCCAAAGCATCATGGCATTTCCACCAGGCCAACAGAGGCAGCAAGTGCTTGGGTGGGCTTTGGTTCGAGCTTTGGGCGCTGCCAGCTCCACTACATGGTGATACAACGCTTGGGCAAGAAGGAGCCAGATCCGAGCTGTACTGCTGGGGGGTCACATGCGTGAGATGGGGACAGGCAAAGCTCTTACCGAGCCGCATGGCTCACACTGAAGTCATTCTCAAACGGCAACCCACTTAAAGACATGTATGTTTTATTTTGTATCCCTTCTTGCGTAGTGACTTTATCATGATTTCGCCTTTGCTTTCTTCTTTTGTTGCCTATTCCTCACTGGCTGCTCCGGAATATGTTTGCTGTGACAATGAGGAGCATAGCAGGACATCCACCGTTGGACTCCTTGTTGTGGGTTTCCTCAAGCTGTTCATGATTCATGTTTGGTCAACAGGGTTTGTTGATCAGACATTCTTCCGGTCCTTCTAGCCGTGTCGTGAAATGCTTTCAGAGGTTCATTTCTGTCTCGCCCCCGGCGTACTGGCAGTGTGTGACAGGTTTCACATTGCATGGGTTGTTTCGGGTCCATGAAAAGTAGCTTTGGACTCCAGGCCCACCTGGAATGAGTAGCAAATACTTTGGACGCTTGCCCGGGAGATGATGGTGCAACCACCCCAACCCGCCTGTGATTTTGGCTATCAGCAGCTCGCTGAGCTCAGGAGTCAAAGAGACGAGCGCTGGCGCTAGACACGGTGGAGCAGGTGCGGAAATGAGCAGTTCACTGGCCCAATCCAGTATTTTGCAACCTGCAGGCAAAATCATTTGGCCGTGGAGGTTTGTTGCGATGACTGCTTTTTGACTTGGTAATTTCAACCATTGACTTTTGCTCGATGCTTTGGTTGTTCTTCTTGCGTTGCAGCAGCGAAGGGGTGGGGAGCATGTTCAAGTCTGCATCTGCAATGCCTCCCCAAAGCCTGCAGACGCCACAGACATACAGGCAGGCACTATATGCACGCACACAGAGAGAAAGACACAACCAGACAGACATACAAAAAGACACACACATACATACATACATACATACATGCATGCATACATACATACATACATACATACATACATACATACATACATACATACATACATACATACATACATACATACATACATACATACATACATACATACATACATACATACATACATACATACATACATACATACATACATACATACATACATACATACATACATACATACATACATACATACATACATACATACACACACATTACATATATTGCATACATTATGTGCACATTACATACATTATCTGCATTACATAGACTACATACATTATCTAAATGACATAGATTACATACAGTAGACAGATTGCACTCACTGCATACATTAGATACATCACGTACATTACATACATCACATACATCACATACATCACCTGCTTCTTTTACATGCATTGCATAGAGTACACCTTACTACACACATTGCACACACATTGCACACTACACACACACACACACGCTGCACACATCACACTCATGTGACAATTTATACACATTACATACATTGCGTGCATTACATTCATCACCTACATTACACACATACATACATTACATGAATTATTTTCGTTACACATTTTTACATCACATGCATTGCATGCATTACATACATTCCATACATTGCAAACTTTTATATTACATATATTGCATACATGACATGCGCTGCATGAAATCCCAAGAGGTGCGAAACACAAACCAAAGAGGGGTGTCCCGACTCTGGACACTCCGTCTGCATCCGCCCAGGCCTTGAGCCCTGGTACAATGCAGGTACATCTCGCCCATAGGAAAAGGATCGGTCGCTACATTGCTGTTGGCCCACACACAAGTAATAACTTTTACAGCTTTGACTTTAACACATACACATACACATATATATATATATATATATGTACATATATATATATATGTATATATCAGTCTGTATATATACAGTGCTCTACTTTTGCTATTGTTTCCAATCGTTGGAATTCTGTGTTAAACCCAGGGGTGATAGGTGTTGTTTCTCGGTCCTGTTGCTCATGATGGGTTGTATTGGGGTTTGCTGGAGCATGGAAAACCCTGAGCAATCCACAAAGAAACATCATTGTTTTGGGTGGCGGCCTTCTCAGTCCATAGTCCGTGCTGCAAGCTTTGGGTAGGAACCGCATGTTTGGAAAATCTGTGCAACCCATCGTGAGCAATCCACACATATGAGCAATCCACACACAAGCATCTTTGTTTTGGTTGGTGCAAGCTTTGGGTTGAAAGCGTATGTTGGAGCATGGACGGTTTCGACCCGTCGGATTTCGCTGCCAGCTGAGGCTCTCAAGCAAGTGTAGCCTCAGTGTAGCTAGCAGCCACGGCACTGGCGCTGCTTTCGGCAGTCGTCGTGGCGGTGGCTGTGGCGGCCGAATGGGATGAGTGGGAGGATTGGCGAGGCCTGGCTGCCATTATTCTGAAGTTGGGCCAATCAAGTAAGCGAACGCGTGGAAGAGTGAAGAAAATCGTGCGTTCCGGGCAGAGGTATGATCAACATGCAGTCTCCAGAACTCCAGGTTTGGCCTGGGGTTTTGGTCTCACACACACACACCCAGAATTGTTCCGAAAATAGACATCACAAGAGGAAACGCATCCAAGTGACGAAAATTGTCGTTGCAGGCCAGCATAAGCCTCACATCTCAAGCCTCACATCAAGTGACCAAAAGGGTTGAAGAGGAAAACCCTCATTGACCTACAAGGGGCTCTGCGCAGGGGGGCCATCCCCAAGACCTGGGCGGCGTGGTTGGTCAGGGAAGCCACCAAGCTTACCACAAACTCACGACCGGGCAGTTAATTGGAGGACCACTTGGCCACTTGAACATTGACCCCACCCAAGTTCGATGAAGGCCATGCCAATGTCATTTCGACCCTTAAACCTACTGGGGCTACCACCCATATGGCAGTGACTTTGTAAGCCTCGCCATGAGGGTGATCGATCTTCGGCAGGCTTTGCCGGCGGGGCGTGAGCTGACGTACGCGAAGCCGCGGGGAGGCAACCGCAAGGGCCGCGAGAAGGGCCGCGGCAACAAGTAGTGAAGCTGAAGCTCGTATGCGGAGCGATAGCCCCTCGGAGGGGCCGATCTATAGATACAGCGGGGTGCTAGGCCGGGGCGACGGAAAGGAGGGAGGAAGAAAAGTCCGCAGCTGCATCCCCAGGGAATTTGCCCTCATCCATGTTCAGGGAATTTAGAGGATCCCCTTTTGTAAAAGCAGGTGGCTGAATAAGCATGCTGTTGGGAATATCGCCTGAGCTTATTTATCCAGGGGTCTTAACCAAATGGAAGTTGAAGTCATTCCTGGAAGTACCCGACATGGAGTCTTGGACCATGGCGGCGTGAGGCGCGGGAAACGCGGGGAGCATGTGGCGCGCTTGATGGCATCAATGTTAGAAGGGTTGATTTGGTCAAAAATGGCTACCCGAAATGGAACCCTGGTAAAAAGCCTGGGAGCCATTTCCTGGCGGTTTCATTTTGACCCATGCCCGTGTATTTGCAATTCTCACCCACGGTTCTCTTCAGAACCCGTTTCAACCTGGTGTCTCGGTGTATCGCGGGATGAGGGCCGGCTAGGGGTGGCTTGGATTCGTTTGGATTTGGATTTGCTTTGAGAAGCTGAGTTGGACCTGGGGAAGCCATGGGGTGCCGCCAAAAATTAGAGCCTGATGTCGGCACCAAAAATCCACCCGTCCGAACCCCAGTTCGGGGTGTTCCCGTATTCCCGGTGCTTGTAGTGCAAATGTCGTATGCGTGTGAAAGTCGGTTCTAGAAAGTTGGCTTTTGGCAGTGTGTCAGAGCATATTTGACTTCGCCTTACCCCTTGGTTTAACTCAGTTTGGACACCTTCTGAAAGTAGAGCCCTGTATATATACAATATATATATATATATACAGGCATGCTCTTTTTTCCCATACACACACAACTTGCGCACATATGCACACTTCTACACACACACACATTGCGAACATGCGCGCAAACACACGTGCTGTATAGACATGCACACGCACACATTTACGCATACCCACACGCACGCCTTTACAACTAGATACACGTACGCACTTCCGTCAGCGGCGAGGCATGCAGAATCGTTTAGACAGTAAGACTGACAGGGTTTGGGCAATGAACTCAATAAAGATCTCTGTGTTGCCTTGTCATTCCCCGACACAGTCGGTTTGGCGACCTGGTCGGCGACCTCAGTCGGACTCCGGCATTGCTGGGCCAGCCTCGCCAGGTTTGCGTTGGAACGGCCAGGGGCTCGAGAGGGAGCAACGCATGCGCAGCTTTTTGGAACATTTGACTAGCGGCCTGGATTGGAAGGCACTCCCAAGGTGATTTGAACGAGACTGAATTCTGACTGATGACTTCTTTTGACTGCCTGATGTGACTTGGCCCGGCTGCTCTTGCAATGGTTCGGCCAAACCACCAACACAAAGTAGAATCAAATCCAGACATACTGATACTGCGATTGCCTTTGGTTCAAAGATCAGTGCCTGAAAGACATAGAGGCTTTTGTGCCTTTCCAACCATTGCCCCTAGTTTATATCGAAGCATTTTCCAGAAACATTCATCATCAGGAATCCGAGTTTCCCTTATAAAAAGCCATATTCCAAATTGCATTAGAAGCCATCGGCCATCCAAAGGCAGAACCTCTTTTTCATAGCCTTCATTTCATTTGCTCACTTCAGGACGCTGCGGAGGAGTCGGGCCTGCCGCTGCAGGAGAACTGCGTATGTCTGATTTTGCGGGAGGGTCAGGCCGGGGTGAGTCCGGGTTGCGCGTTCAGAAACGAAGTGGGGTTTGCACTGAGTTTCCAAGCCGTTTTGTTGAACTGGGCAGGTTGGAGCGGTGGGCCTTACTTCTGCAGTCACTAAAAGGTGTTGGTGAAAGTTGGGCCACCCAGTGTCCAAGCAAGTTCATTAATTTGGCATGTCTTGAATGTTGTTTTTGTTCTGCCAAGCGACCTGAAGCAATGACAACACTTGAGACACCCCTACACCTACAATTGGTTTTACACTCATGTGGGTTTCTAATTTCCAGAGACGCACGCAGACAACCCCCCTACTTTAACGTCAGGCGATCGCCTTTGTCCTGAAGAGTGTGGAGGCAATGGGACGTGATTGCGCCCGAGGGCACGTGTGATGTGCAGGTGGTTGAAGCTGGGGGTGTGGGCGGGGGATTTCTCTCATATTTGCAGGGTCCGGGATGATGATTGATCAAATTATGTATCAAAGTTGGCCATTTTGCATGACTTGCGGACTCTGTGGTTGCACGCATTTCTGAAATGTTTCGCGACAGGCCCCGTGTATGTGTTGCATTCTGTGAAGTTGTTGCTAAGGCCAGAATACTTCACTGTTCCGGGCAGTTGCAACAGTTTGATTCTCGGATGCAAGCATCAGCACAGGACTTTGCACTCGACCATGTGAGGGTTTGGCAGGCAGCCAAGGACGCACGTCCAGGTGGCAATCCCCAACAACTCGCTCACAAAAAAACTATATAATATCATACCTGAGGCGAAGAGGTGGCACAACACGACATCTCTCAGAATCAATCAGAATCAGCTGTTTTGAGCTATGCGGATTCTTGAATTTTGCCTGGTGTGCTGCTGCATGTCAGTCCACGAGTCTTCTTCATCTCTGCAGCATATTTGGCTTAGACCGGTGTCCTGCCCTTATTGAATTTTGAACTCACCCTTGCCAGCATGTCGGGTGGCACAATCCTCAGCGACTTTGAGATGCTGAAAGCGCATTTGCTGGAGCCTAGCATGCGTGTGAGAGCATTGGAAAGTCACTGCGCCTTGGTGCCTCGGCTTTTCGGCCCAACATCAATGCTGAAACAGCGAAGCACAGATTTGACATCGGCTGCCATTGCTCAGCCTCCACCCATCTGGATGGAGTTCAGTTTAGGTGTGCAGAATCTTCTGTCAATTTGGATCAGATCTGAGAGAGGGCATTCGAATCCGCCAGGAGATTCTCCGTGCCCACGAGGGCATGCGCGTCTTCTCGCCACGATTCTCGGCGAAGACAGGCCATTTGTGTCTTTGCACGAGCGGCTGGAGGGTCCAGCCTGCTGGGATTCTTACAGGTAAATGGAACTTGGCAAACAACGCTTTTTGGGCGGGTTGCGTGAAGTTTCAAGCTAAGCTCCCGTAGGAGAGGTGGTTGTGTCAAAGGTTTCACTGCAAACCAACTAGATGTGTCGTGCCTTTTGACACTAGCGACTTCATTTGTTGCATGTGAACCTGCAGCGTTCCGGGTGGATCGAGCGTCGCTATTTGGCCATCAAGCCCCCAAAGCAGCCAGGAGGCCTATTTGGCCTGCCATCCAGCCAACTATTCAGCCATATTTTCAGCTGTCCAGTCATCTCGCTCGTCGGCTTAGTCAGCTGAGGCGCAATCTCTAGCGGAGCACATTTTTGAAAAGTTGTCTGAAGAACAACTCGTTTTTTTCATCCAAGCTGGTGCCATGTTTACTTTCATCCAATTCCACCAGCTGACCACACCTTGTTGCCACTTGCAGTCGTGTTGCCCGAGGAGACACGGACGGCAAGATGCAGGAGCACGTGCTGCTGCCTAAAGCTGCACTGAAGCTTTTGGACTCTGCAGAGGACACAATGGGCCAAGGTTTCTTTGGAAGGTTTAGAGTCCTTGACTCTTCAGAGCAGGTTGAACGCAAACCCACAACTCCAATCCCAATCACACCAACATGTACAGAGTCAGGTTGCTTGCCAGCAGTAAGATACACGTTGCTATCGCATAGCTTTGCCCACCGTGAGGAAAGAGCCTGTGCATGGACCAATGGAAAGGCCGAGTAAAGGGCAGTGCAACGACCCCTCACTACGGCACAGGACTACCGCAAGAAGGGCCCGGAAGCCTTTGTCAAGCTCGTGGAATTGGTGGAGAAGATGGATAACTATGCGACTTGCCTGCGATGGGAGCTGTCTTGCCCCTGCGCACTGCAAAAACTCCACCGCTGGACGTAGATGCAGTGTTTTGGCTGATTTTGTACCCCATTTTGCTGGAATTTTGGTCGGTGCCTTTGTGGTGCCAGGAGATGATGGTCTCTGGCAGGGCTCCCCAGAGCTTTGGGCGTCCGATTAGAGCATCGCCACTGGATCAGTCTATGTTTTACATAGAACGTGTGTTCTAGCTCCTTTCGGTGGACTGCCAGCATTTTGTGGCCCTTTCAGTGAGAGTTGCGATGGCTCAAAATGTTCCTTCAACAAGAAGTCCTTGGTTGCCGTACCATGGCCCAGCTGGCTCTCTTATTGGAGCCTTTGTTGGCTCAGTTTTCCGGATTTGTTTCCATTCACTGGCCAACCGCACGTAGTCTATTGGATGGTTCCCAGCACACCTTAGACTTTGAGATTTTCGTGCCAGAGAGCAACGGACCACGCAGTTTCGCAACAAGTATAAATTGCACGCTTGCTTCTTTTTGCTTTTGTGCTGAGGCCGTGTGTTGCAGGAGATCCTTGTCCAGGCAAGGGCAAAGGATAGTTCGCGAAATCTGCAGACACTTAATTCAGGACGTGTTCACATGAGAGACCCTCGTTGGTGCTGCGATGGTATGCTTTTTGGGTGAGAATCACAGTAACCCGGCTGAAGAGGCCTGCGTTTCTGCAGGCCGGACTGGCGGAGGCGCACCACAGGCTGCGCACATTCAACAAGTCCGTGTCGCAGGAGGTGCAGGAGATCAGCAACAACGAGGATGGGCGAGGGTTGCGAAGATGAAGTGCCCCCATCCGACCCCAAGGTTCGCAAGCAGGAAAAGACCGCTGTTTAGCCTCTTTGCTTTCATTTTCCCCCTCGGTTCCAGTTGCCTTTTGGGACATGGGGTACCAAGTAGGCGTCGCCTCTCGCCCCGCGCTTGATGGAGGACTCATCAGTGGTGAGCTTCAAGGGAACCTTTGAGCCGCTCGATTCGAAGATGGCAAGTGGATAGGACGCCTGCATGGCCTCCTGGACGGTTGTGAAAACGAGGTTCCCTTTGTGTCACTTTACCATACATGCATTGAGTTCGAACAAGGTGCCAGGTCAGTGAAAGTGTCTTGGCATTGCAGCATCTGCTAGCAGCTGTTTTGATTGGTGTCGATGATTCCTGTCATTGTGGGTGCAGGGACAGCATTTCTGACAGCTGTCCAAGCACGTTTTAAAGTGACAGCGGTTGCTTCAGGTTATTCTCAGGAAGTCATTGCAGAAGACGTGAAATCAAGTTTCTGCAGACATAATGCGATCCTGGGGGCCTTCTCGCCTTTCCCTTTCGTGCTCTCTTTCTGCTGGTCGGGGGAGCTCGGGATGTCTGAAATAAATAGCAGAGACGATGCGACTGGAGGATATCGTCGGTGCTTCGGCGTTGTGGTCACAGGAGGCCCCTGCTGTAAAGGTGGTAGAAAGGGTTCAAATATGTGGGAAGGCAACCACATTGCATTCAGCAGGAAGGGAATTAGACGAGTGCCTTGATGATGCAGCCCATGCGAGCCGAGCATGTCCCGTTCCCGAGGAAGTTGGTGCAGAAGGGATGCTCGCCAAAGCAGATCCGTGAGGCAGGCCTGCCAATGTCGGACAAAAGCGTTTTTTGGGGCACACACACATGGAGACCAGAAGCTCCGGAAGTAAAGCGCAAACCTCCGGCTGGATTCTATGGATGCCGCCAGACTTTTGAATTGATGGGGTGTGGAGCCGGAGCCGTGGGAGCCGCTCGAGAGGCCATCGTCAGCCAGAAGATCGAGCTGGTTCTCACGGCGCATCCCACGGAGGCGCAGCGGCGCTCGGCGCTGAAGAAGCACGAGGACATTCGGCCAAGAAGCCGTGCCCGTGTTGACAGATGTTTGTGATTCATGTGCGAGTTTTGTTGTTTGTGTGTGCGTGCGTGCGTGCGTGCATTCGTGCGTGGTTTGTGTGTGCGTGTCTTTGTTTGTTTGTTTGTTTGTTTGTTTGTTTGTTTGTTTGTTTGTTTGTTCGTTCGTTCGTTCGTTTGTTTGTTTGTGTGTGTGTGTGTTTCTATTACTTGCCCACTCATTCTTCCGCCATTCTGAAGCTTGCTCCATTCGAGGAGATGCTTACTCAGATGAAGGCGAGGACTGTCTCTGGGAGGGTCACGCACAATCGTGATGGGGTGATTTGGCTACGTATCATCATGGCTGGTCCTGTTTTGGATCTGCTGGTACCTGCGTTTCAATAGATGTATGTGTTGCCAGTGGGCAGGATTCGCCTGGTAGAAGTTAGGAGACTTGGGAATGCAAAGCTGGCCTTAGGCAAGCGGCTGGCAATTTCTTTGCCAGTCAGGTGCCGATTGAATCTTGGATGCAACCACACTGCAGAGTACCTGTGAAGCATTGATTCCAATTACACAAGTCAAGCAACAACACACAGTTTTGGCCTGTACTGTTTTTTGTTGCTATTGCTTCCTCAAAGTGAGAGCTTGCTTGGTATGAGCTACAGTGCCATGGGCATGCGGAGAAAGAGATACAAAGATGAGGCTTATGTTTTTCCTTACGGATGCAGTAGTTCAAAAGCGCCAAGTATTCTTAGGTAGCCACACAGTCTTTTAGGGATACTTGGCCATGTCGAGTCAAATCCAAAGGCTTGCCATGCGTTGCGCGAGTTTGAAGTCGGGCCAAGGGGTTTTTCAGCAAACTGAGCATTGGTGTGCATGCGATGGCAGGCTTGGACGGTGTTCGCAATGCCCAATTTGGTACTGAGGGGCAGGGTTCCGCTTGGCTTGGAATTGGATGGCCTGCTAGTAAGGCAAACATATTTTCCCAAATGACATGCCCGCAGGCTCAGGACTTACTTCGGCTCCAGGTTTCCGTGCACCTCCCACAAGTGGGCCTCTTCTAAATCTGATCCGTGTGAACTTCATGCCAGGTGCATGATGGCAAGAATCAGCTGACACCCGGACAGCTTGTGGAGCTGAACGAGAAGGTCAAGGCATGGGAGGTTTCTTTGGCTGTGGAGCCCTGAGTGATCTCTATTTCATATCCCATAACAAGCTTGAGTGAGGCAGGTCTGGAGTAGCTCGTGTTTTCAGCACGTTCGCTTGTCAAGGAGCCAATTTGCAGGGTCTGTCCACGCACAGAAAAACCTTTTGTGGATCCTTCAACGTCGTGTTTCTGCAATCCCAGACTAGAACCCTTGAACGATTTAGACCACTCTTCGGAGAGCTTCCTGCTTTCATGAGTTGTAGGCCGATTTGGACGCAACTCACCCTGCGAGTGTTCTCCAAGGGTCTGCTTCAAAGAGGCCGCTCTGCATAACGATGTCGTCTCTGTCTGCAAAAGGAACAGCAACCCAAGAGAAAACCTCATTGTGAAACAGTTGCTAACTTTCGCAACATTTTGAACTGAATGCTTTTGAACACCCATCTTCCAGCCAGAATTCTTGTTTAGGTCAGTGATTCGGTGAAAGCTAATGAGCCGCTTGCAGCTCAGTAGCTCAGTTGCTCAGTGCAGGCCATCCAGTGGAGCTGCTGGCGCACCAACACCGTGCGACGCACCCGGCCAACGCCGGAAGGCACGTCACGAGTTTGTTTGCGTCGACCGAAAGTCCGCAGAGGGTTAGTTTTTCGATGGTTTCGCAGGCTGAAGAACTAAAAAGCAATAAAGGCAACAAACACAACATACACACACACATACAAGATGTATGAGGTTGACCCCCCCAAAGTCCGCAGAGGGTTGCTCCAGCAAAGTGAAAACATGTGAAATGCAAACATGAGTTTTGAGGGTCGCCGCCCAAGCCTGCAGAGCCCGTTGCCGAGCGCGTTCCGAGCCTGCTCCGCACCCGACCGAGGTGGATTGTGCACATGATGCAGGGTCTAATTCACGCACAGGGCGCACAGGGCCACGTTTTCGGCTCGCTTCTATTCCCTAACTCTCGCATTTCGCAGCTTTTTCCGTAGCTTTTTCACGCGCAGTGCATTTTGTCTTAAAGACTACGTGCAGATGCACGCAACTTCAGAGAGAGAGAGAGAGAAAGATCTAGCTCAATTAGTTCCAGACACTACGGAAGTTCTTGTCAACCTTCGTTTGATGACAATGTTTAAGCTGCTGGCACTGTGTTGTGTCGTATGCTGACGGAGTAGCAAGGAGTCGCGTAATGGCTCTTAGTTTCAGAGTCAAAGACAGAGGCAAGGAGTTTGTCTATTTCAGAAATGGAATTCCTCACACATTGCATGCAAACAGGCTTGCAAGTTGCAAGGAAGATGTTGCACATACCAGGAGAGGCGCGCAACGGCATGCTGGTGATTGAGGAGCGGGGGGGTTGACTGGTGGCAGGCCTTCGTTTTGACCGTTTGACGCAAGATCACCTCGCAACAAAGACTGACATGTTTTGCGTAGCTATGGAGGACTAGTTTCAGGATGGGTACAGAACTGCACTGCCAGCAGATGCTGATATGGTGCGGGCTTGCGGAGCGGGGTTGCTCTGAAACTTGTCACGGGCAGCTTCGCTCCTTTTTTGGATAAGAGACAAGGAATGCCCCGAAACACGAGGTGCGAGTTGGACCCTCAATTTTGCGATGTAGTTTTTTTTTTTTTTTTTTTCCTTTCCCGAGGTAAGAGGTAGAAATTATTATAATTTGTCCAGATGTTCCCCTAACCCAGTCTTTGTGTCCAGTGCACCACTGTGAGCCATGAGTCAATTCATTGTCTGATTCATCCTTTTGTGGGCAGGTATTTTGCAGTACTCCACGATTGTGGCTTGCAGATATCCGCCTCCTCAACATTTCTGTTGGCAAGTCACATTTACTTGGGGTTGCTGCGTTACTTATCCAAGCTGATCCATACATTGCTGATTTGCACTTGCACAACATCACGGCAACTGTTGGAATTGCCACTCAGTTGATGCTTGGACTTAGCGCTGCAGAGCACGTTGCCATGAGGGCCTAAGAGCCTTTTGTTCCTAGGACACGGTCTGGAGGGCTGTCCCAGAGCACTACCGTCGTCTGGACCGCTGCTTGAGGCTGCAGTATGCAGGATGATTATGATTGCACAAGGACACGCTTGAAACCAGTCTGTCTTTTTTGGTGGCACTTTAGTCAGGAAAGATAAACGTTGGGGCCGCTTCTCCACAGAAAGGTTCTACAAACGATCCCATGTGGCCCTGAGTGGGGGGGGGGGCGGTAAGGCGCAAAGCTGGGTGCTGACCCCATCATCGATCAACGGTCATGGCAGTGGACAGAACTCAATTCTTTTTGACGCATGTGCCTGAATACATCCACGGATCAATGCTTGAGAGGAGTACCAGCTGAACAAAACATGGTTTTTGGGGTGGCCTGATGCTATCCGAAGCTATGGAGTATTAGACGACTGTGCATGGGGAAGAGAGCAAATGACATAGGGCTGGTTCTTCCTCATGAGACATTTTCTAGTTGCAAAGCGGAGCCGACCAAAAGTACCTTTGGCGCAACCCGTCTGGTGGCATGGTGGCAGGCGTATTGGCGCAGATGGTTTGCCAATGAATTGCTCAATCCTGAAGATGAGCAGCTGGATGGGCGGTGACCGCGATGGCAATCCCAACGTCACCTGGCACGTGACCAAGCAGGCGCGGAGTTGCGAGCAGGAAGTCGAGAGAGCGCTTTGAGTTGACATGCGGTTGGGGCATTCCTCATCTTACCCCACTACAAATTAACATGGAACCTTGCTAAAGGAGGTCCCCCCAAAGGAAATTCATCTAAAACTTATATGCTTGGGATTCCATGTTGATCTGTGGGGTGTAGGATAGCCGGCGATAACCTTTAAACGCTGAAAAGTAGAGACTGAACAGCTTCCTTCAAAGCATGCACCTGAAATGCATATGGTCTCCATCCTCCCTGATCACAGCACGAAGGGGAATTGGCATGCGCTTTCAGAATGCCCGGCCACACGCAGCTAGTGCGGATCCCACAATTGGGTCGGCAAAGTTGTACCTGATGGGCAACTCAGCTGGCCAAGTCCCCAGGTGGTCACACTCCTGCGGTGGCGCATCGTAGAGCTCTACTACCGGGAGGTGGACGAGCTTCTCTACGAGCTGAGCATGGCAGGGGAGGTGAATCAGGAGAGGGCTTGGCAAGCACTGAAAGTAGATTTCAGCTTTGTGTACATTGCAGGCAAAAGTCTTGGTCTTCCCTCATAATGATGGGTGTGGCATCAAGTACCAAACAAGTTCTTGAGCAAATGTGGTGTATGGAAGTGATGGGGTATTTGTCTGACAGGGTGATACACGCGAAGCCGTTGGTTTGAAAGTCTGTCAAGGCGCCGTTCTGTGTTGGAAGTTTGACAGAGAGCTTGCAAGGGGCTCTTTGCTGCTTTGTCTCGAGGAGATGAAGGACGAGGCGCGCGCGGGCAGGTCGACGCCAGCCGACGAATCGCTTGATTGTTTGACGTGCTGAGCTGCAAAAAGCGGACATCCAACAGGCATACCCTAGAAACTGTCTGGCTTCACTGGAGCTGAACTCATTGAAGCTATTCTCCGGGCTCTTATCTTGGAGTCCGAGGTGGAGAGGGTGAGCAGCATGTGGACTGCCACATCGGCGCCTGGACAGAAGGTATGCCGACCTGATGCCCGGTCTGGTGTGCACTGGAATCTTAGCTTACATCGAACTGGCTGGGGATGATTCATGGTTTGTTATTGGTTCAAAGTGTGATGCACTGAGTTGAAAAGCCTTCTCCACCTTAGATGGCTGTCTAGATCCGCAGCAATTGAAGACCTTTGGCGGTCAGCTTTTAGTGATATCCAAAGGGGGGGGATGGGGTGAATCTTGCCGCATGGGCTTCCACGGAGTGCTGCCAACCGATCACTCCGAGCTGCTGGCTGAGTGTGCTCAAACGCTAGAAGCATTGCAGCGTACGACCAGAGCCTCCAAACAGCCCCCCTCCAAGCAAAAGTCAAGGCCAAACATGAGATACTCCATTGTGATGATGTTGGCCGCGCTGTCCGTGACCGACCCTTAAGCTTATTTAAGCCATCCTTGCCAGCTTTTGCTGGCTACATTGCAGCTTCCAACATAGGGCAAGGGTTGTTAACAACAGCAAAGGGTCCATCGACCACTTTCTTCCAGAGCAATGATTCCTTGTCAGCATCAGCCTTCCTAAACCGGCTAAGCGAAACAATAGCGACATGAGTATGTTTCACACATGGTCATGTCCAGTTCGCTCACAGTCAAGCGTGCATGACCCAATGCTCAAGCTAGCCTTGGGCTCGCATCGGAGCAAAGAAGACGTGCCAGTTGCGAGCGTGAGTGCGCAGAGGCTTTGTTTCCAGGTCCAGCATTTGAATCCTGTTCTCATGGAACTGTAGATAGCTTGACAAATGCCAGTTGGAGCCTCAAACCAGGTCGAACCGCTAAGATGCTGCATCTCAAGTGCTAGTCCATATATGTAATGAACTTTTCCGGTGTGTCAGCTCCAGCCTGGCTCCAGGAACTTCCATACCGGCGTTGCCGCGGATGAGCCCTACCGACGCCTGCTCATGGCGATCCGCCGCAGGTGCTGGCGAACCAAGGCGACCATGGAGGCGGGGCAATACCGACGCGAGTGAAGCGGCACAAATTGCGGTTGGGGCAATGGGTGGCCAAAGATAGCTTTATTTTGTTTTATGGTTTCTGGTATTTGGGATATTTGGGTGGAGCAGCGTTCCCCAGCCCTACCCCATTTTTTTTTTTTTTTAACACCTACTCGGATCTCGATTTCTCATTTTTTGATGGTGTACTCGATCCACATGCGCAACCTGTTGTCCGGCAAGCTGATTCGCACTACCGTAGTGTTCTTGTTGCCATTCTGTGAGTGTGTCGTTCATGGCGTAGGGATCTCTTCCTCCAGCTCCTTCAGCTGCGACTTTGAGGTGGACTTTGATCTATCTCGCTTCACACTCTTCACTTTCGTGGTGTCGATGGTGATGTGGGATGTAGACGGTTTTCTTCGATCATCCTTGTTTGCCCATATCTCATGTCAAGACGATATACATCGGTCTTGACTCTGTGCTTGACTTGCGCTCGCATTGCCATCTGGAGAATTGGTAATAGCCGAAAGGGCCAGCGTTGCTCCTGAGCTTCCCAAACTGTCATGATCAAATGTTGCATTACTGGGACTTGCTGAATCGTGTTCAAGCTTCTAGCATGTATCACCTGTTCACTGACCGGACTCTGCAAGAATATCAACCGAGGAATATGGGAAAATAGGTGGGTGTAAGGCTGCTTGATACAGTCCAGTGCCGTTCGTCTGACGGGATGTGAGTCTTGAGCCAAACGCATCGCACAAGGCGTGTAACCTGTTGTGCCTGTCAATGAATGTGCATGCAAACAAGGCAACAAGGGAAACAGTTTGCGCCCCCAAACAAGTAAACAAGTGACCATCAGAACAGGTCCGGAAATACAGTCGAAACCCAGGATCTATTAGCACAACTAATGTACCTGCAATCCTACTCCAGGTCTACCTGTTGCACAGGAACATACCACGTGTTTACTCTTTGGCATGCAGTGTGTTCACACATCAATATTGTCTTATAGATACAGATACACATGTATCCATATACACGTTTGGGTTTTACATGTAATCTCCTGTCGTGCGGAAACCGACACCTGGACATTTCCTTAGCAAGACACGCTGGCATAGGACACACATTTAACATGATGGCACCATACTTTGGTCTGATGTCCGGAGGCTAAATCTTCCTTTGCAAGACTTGATGGCAGTTGCAAACAATAATTTGGCGCCTGCCGCACCATTTGCATAGGGACTACCCCCTCCCTTGGCAAAGCAACTGCATCCAGCTAGAATCATTTGACCAGATCAAGGTTATTGGCATCGCGCGATGCGCGCCAATTGCTCTTTTGCAAACTCCAGAGTATTTTGTCCAGTTGCAACAAAGGAAAGGACACCTGGCACAAAGCTATTTGATGTTGTCAGAAGGTATCAGAAGGTATGTTTTGCTGGCATAGTTGTCCAACGCTCAAGTCGCACGCTCTTACCACATATTTGCAATTTTGGTGCCCTCCAACCTTGCATGGACAGCCCTCCCAAGAACACTTGACAGAGGTCACATTCCATGTTTGAGTTCTCAACCGGTTGCACGGATGGCTTGAGGACCTCTCCAAATCTGCAAAGGATGCTCTCCGCACCA
>CAUJNA010003763.1:281138-338638 GCA_963377175.1 Effrenium voratum | reverse complement strand
ACAACACACAACACACAACACACAACACACAACACACAACACACAACACACAACACACAACACACAACACACAACACACAACACACAACACACCACACACCACACACCACACACCACACACCACACACCACACACCACACACAACACACAACACACAACACACAACACACAACACACAACACACAACACACAACACACACACAACACAACACACAACACACACACACACAACACACACACACACACACACAACACAACACACACACACACAACACACAACACACAACACACACACACACACACACACACAACACACACACAACACACACACAACACACACACAACACACACACAACACACACACAACACACACACACACACACACACACACACACACACACACACGCAAGACCTTGTCAGATTTTCCAAAGGGCAAGCAGAGGCAATTGCAACTGCAAATCACCAGGGCACCGTGTTTCCGAATTAGGCAACTGAACTTTGATTTGTTGTGTGCTGATTGTGATTGTGCTGTGTTGAAATAGATCTAGACGGAAGGAATCCTTTTGATTCCACTGCTTTTCCAAGGGATTTATCTTGGGGCCGACGCCGACGGATTCTCCGATTCTGCTCGTTCGACTCCATCCCGTGCGCAGATCATCTCGACGCTGCCCAGCGAGGCGCTGGGCGCCTACGTGATCTCCATGTCCCGGGCATCCTGTCCAGAGAAATTCGGGGCGGATTTGGGGAGGGTGGAAGGCGGGGGCATTTGGGGGCAGCATGAACTGAAAGCTATTGCCATGCGGTGCTCCTGAAGCAGAGCTGAACGGAACTGACAAGTAAGTCAGTTGCGAGCTCCCATAGCTATTGTTCAGGGTAAGGTAGTCATTCATTTTCATGCTTAGTCATTCGAACTGGTGTTTGAATTTGGCCACTTTTGTCGTGCCCAGGTAGCGATTGGGTTCCGGTATCAGCTACTGGTAGAAAAATTCGCTCGAGCGGCCACAGCGAACCCGTATGGCAAAAGAGGCGATTTACACCCCAGAGCCAGAGCGGTGCCTTGTGCTTACCATCGAGCTTGACGTGAGCCGAGCCCCTTCAGTACTGTTGTGCACAGCCGACACCTTGCGCAAGGCTGCAGAGGCTGTGAGCAAGACCGTTGGCACAGTTTCCCCTGGAGCTCTCGCGGTTGAACTGGTTAAGCTTCCAGATGCCGACTTCAATTCAGTACACTCCCTGGAAGTGTCCTTCACCTGGGAAACAGTGCCAGTCGTAGTTCAGTGTGTCCCGTCAGAGAGCTCTGGTGTCATGTTCTTCAAGGTGGCCACTTGCTTGTCGCAGTACGATGGAGTTGCAGCCTTGCACACCGTCTTCAACCTTGCCGAGTACCTCGAGCACACTGCGAGCGGCAAAGAGCCAGAGTTCTCGCAGCCCGCCTTTAAGGCCGCCAACCGCAAGGAGGAGTTTGACGAGAAGAAGATGACTGCTCATTTGGAGCACCTTGAGAGCCTCCAGAGAGCTGCCGAAGAGTGCACCTTCGACAAGGCCATGCAAGCAGGGCTTCCGCCACATTCAGGGCGCGCTCGCTTGGAAGAGCAGCTTCCGCCCAGGGTGGTGAGGCGCGTGTCTTCGAGCGCAACTTCTTTCAGGGAGTTTATCTGCATCATGTCTGAAGCAAAGGCAAGGCTCAATCTCAGCCATGTCGCCACACCTGTCAATTACTCACCGCAACTTGCCCTGAGTCGATTGCCGGGATTTTCCGAGGCTTTGGACCGTGAGAAGAGGGTGAACGGTGTTTTTTGTCCAATCGGGCCGCCATTGCCCATGAATCTGGCCCATGCGAAGGAGCTCTCATACATGTTCTTGTTCAACAACTACGGCAAGCACAACCCAAACTTGTCATTGCTCCAGGTCAAGGGCGCAGCTTGGAACTGGACGGGGCTGTGCAAATGCTTTGCTCCCGTGGCCTGGTGTGCAACGATCCAGGGCAAGTTCTTCTACCTCACAAGCTTCGCTGAGCCGGATCAGCGCCAATGTCACGAATTGCTCGCAAGGATCCAAGGTGATGCGCAGCCAGTGACTGAGTGTGGGCAGCCGAGGGGAACCATGGCATGCGCCTAAGGCTCGGATGCTGTCCCCTAACTTTATTGGTTGTCCATTTATTAGTAGGCCTTCCTTCTAGTTGGTGGTTTGGAATAGTGGTTCAGAGGGTAGCAGTGGTTTCCCATTTATCCTCGACAGAAGCCAGGGGATCGAATCCAAATCCAACCACCAATCCAAATCACCAACCAAGGGCTTGCTATATGATACGTGACACTCATTGACTGCTCGCCGAACTGGTGATGAAGGCGAGGGCAGGCGCAAAACCGAGCCGGTTTCATAAATTCCTTGCGCTCTGAAGCTTTGGCAGTTTTTGGAATTTATATCTGCTATGTTTGAGCTACTTTGCAGTATTGTTTGCATATCTTTGCTTCTGTCTTTTTTGTTTGCTTAGCTTTGTTGGTTGCTTTTTGTTAGGGCGGGCTTCCATGTTCGCTACTGTTTGCGCTAGCTTTCTCATTCCAACTGTCCATCTAACCTCTTGAGGTGGTTTGCCCATGCCCGAAGCTTATGGATTTCTTGAGCCGAGGCAACCTCCGACATTCTGGCTGTGTGCCTGTTGCAGAAGATTGGAGGTGCCAAGGGGAGGGTGGGTAAACGGGCAAAGAAGTCATCCAAATCCTGCGGGAAAAACACTACCTGTTTTTGAGCAAGGCTTGGAGAACTTGATTTGATCTGTCCATGTGGCAGTTTGCAGTTCACTTGCCTTTTTGGAATTGAACAGCTTGAAGCATGTTGCCGAACAAAACTTCTGTGCCCTTGGCATCTACACAATTTCAATAGGCATATGATACTTGTTGGAAACTGGCCTTGCACGCAGACCAAAACAACACGCATGGCTTGTCATCTAGGCAGTTTTCGCAAAGCTTGGGACGCAAACACGGACGAGCCGCGCTTTTCGTCTCGCTTCAGTTTTCCAGCTCTGAAGGATTCTGTGGCACCAAGACTTTCCAAGGGTTGTGGTTGCTCATCTTCCCTTTGAACCAGGTGTGCAGAAGAAGATGAGGGTTGCCCCGCTCTTCGAGACGCGTGACGACCTCATCGCTGCTCCCAAGGTCATTGATGCGGCGCTAAGCGTGCCATGGTACAAGGAGCACGTGAAGGCCGGTCACTCCAGGACAGAGGCAAGCACAAAAGCATGGCATTGACGGATGTCCAGCCAACCGTTTGCTGCAATTGAGAAGATGAGTTGTACACACTGCAGTTGTTTCTCGGGCTTTCACTTTTCATTACATGTCACATTTATTGCTTTTACAGGTTGTGCTTCTTGCCATGCACTCTCCCCCCCATTGCTGCTTATCTCAGCCACAACTCTTAGCTCAGCCACAACTCGAACAATCCGTCCAGGGCAAGCAGGAGGTCATGCTTGGCTACTCTGACTCTGTGAAGGATGCAGGTCGGGTGGTGCGAGTCGCCAAAGGGCATATGTTTGCTTGTATTTTTGCAAGGGCACGCGTTGGCAGTGGGAGCTGTGAGTTACTTGTAGGACGGGTCGGACGGCGGGTTGCCATTGGCCAAATGGTTTCTTCCACCTTGGTCTCATGCCCGGGGTGCCTGGCGCGTGTTCCTAAAAAATATTTATTGAAGGCAAGTTCGCGTCCACCTGGGAGCTGCACCGCGCCATGGAGAATGTTTTGGAGGCCGGAGCACACAGTGAGCTGCAGGGTGTGAGGGCGCACCCTGGCATGCCTGCTGGCACCTGATTCCCTTTGCAACACACATGTGCGTTGATTGAACCAGGTTACTACTTCGTTGGCAATAACAAGTACTACTCCTAGTACTAGTACTACTAGAACTACGCTTAGTATTATTAGTAGCATCCAAGTTAAAGTAGATGGTTCTATTCGGCTTCAAGGGGTTTATAGTAAGGCTTCCGTTTTGGGTGCTCATATGCCCTGAAACCTCTGTCGGAAAGGATGAGAGACATGGCGTCCAGGTGGGCAAGAAGCATGGGGTGGAGATCACCTTCTTCCACGGCCGCGGTGGATCCATCGGCCGCGGCGGCGGTCCGCCGCACCTCATCATGCTGGCGCAGCCTGCAGGATCTTTGCAGGCGCGAGGAGAAAAGACCTTCCAGGTCTTTCTGAGAGATACCCGCAACCCTTGTGTTCAGGGAGGGGATACGTTTGTGACCCTCTTGTGACTGTGGGGCGCCATGTCAAATGGATAGTGTACCATTCACGTGTAGAGCAGTTCTCAATCATTTCTGGTGCTGAACGCGTCGATCGTGTTCTCAAGACTTGACGGGCTGTCATTTCTTGCCAATGTGCAGAGTCGGCGAGCCGCATATCTACACAACTAGCTAGAATTGTTCACAAAGCTGTGGGGTGCCAGTTCAATGCATTCCCGTTCGGCTAGAAAATGAAATCATGTATTTCTAGGGTGCCCTTTATGCAGCTGAGCTGGCCGGGAGGTGCGTCAAAGTGTCAAGTCGATGGCTTTGAAGCAACTTTCTTTGACAGCTGTTCCACAGCACCAATCAAGGCTCATGATAAGGGATTAGTAGCGAATTGGACAGGCCAATATCGCCGCCCTTACCATGCAAGACTTGAAATGCTGAAGGAACTGGTCAACTACGACATTTCAAAGAGTGGGTTGCTGATTTGTGTTGCTATGATGCATGGAAGAACGACACGAGAGAGAGAGAGAGAGAGAGAGAGAAAAAGAGAGAGAGAGAGAGAGAGAAAAATAAAAACAAAAAAGAGGGAGAGATGGACAGAGTCCAAGAGGGAAGCGAGATGCTGTGGATGGACAACATCTTGCAGTTGGATGAACCCCCTAAGGCTCTAAGGATAAACCACCTACCAACCCCCGCCACTTTTGCGTGATTCCTCCGCCAGAACGGCCACCTGCGGCTGACCATCCAGGGCGAGACCATCGGCCGGCACTTTCCGAGCGCTGAGGCCATGGCTGGGCACAGCTTGCGGCTCGCAGATGTCGGAACCGTCCTCCATGCGTTTGCTGATACCTTGAAAAGAATCAGGGCGGCAGTCAACGCATGCCTGATGAAGTATCAGTATGATACGTATGCTAGCATGGCTGCATGAACAGTCTCGTTTCCGAGCTCTCTTTCGGGTTGGTTGAAAGGCAGAAACTTCACTCAGGGTTTGAACTGAGGGTCCGGCCAGTCCCAGACAGCTTTCTCACTGCGGAGTCTGGACATTCGGGGGCCTCCTTGAGTTTAGGCATGACTCTGGCAGTGAAGAGTTTTGTTTGACCCCTCAAGCTCTTTTTGACTGTCTTGGAAGAAGGCCATAGAGAAGAAGATATGTCACGCGGAAAAGCCTTCAAACCGGCAGTGGTGGGTTCCGTCGGTGAGGTGGCGGAGCGAACCCTGGAGCAATACGCCACGGCGGTGCTCGAGCACACGCTGGCGCCCCCGCCCCTGCCGAAGCCAGAGTTCCGTGCCGCCATGCAGGAGATCTCGTGGGTTGAGAAGCGGAGGGTTGAGATTCGCTTCCCTTGAGGTTGGGTCAGTGGCCAAAATGGACCAGCCTGGCGGATCGATTCATCGATTCAGGCGTGCTTGGTCATGCAAGATATCAGGATATGGCGGATATCTCGGCGGAGCACTACCAGAACACGGTCTTCAAGAGCGAGGCCATGTATTTTGGCCACTTCCGGCTATGCCTTGGGCTGGTATTGGCCATTGTTCTTTTGTCCTAGTCATGCAAGGATGGCAGACCCCTGACTCCTGGCCCCCAACCTCTAACCTATCCGGACAGAAAGAGCCGCAGCCATGACCATGTACGAGGAGAGGTTTGAGCCAACAGACCCATAGCCTTGCATGACTGCAGAAACAGTTCTCTTGCTGAAGTGATGGTGACTCGTTCCCGAAATCTATCTATGCGACACCAACCAACATTTGGACATTGCGGCATTTTTTCGTGAGAAGAGCAGGGCGATATCTTCGTGCGCTTCTTCCACACCTTCACCCCGACCTCTGAGCTGGGCCAGATGAAGCTTGGCCCGCCAAGAGAGCAGTCCAGGGTTTTGCAGTCTTCACCGCAGGAGAAGACGGAATATATGGGACTGTTCAAGTGTTGCGCGTCATGCCCCTTCTGCCGATGCACAGTTACAATAGTTTCAGACATGGCAGAACTGTTGTGAGCTGGGTCGTGTTAATTCTTGCAGCTTGAGGTTGAACCTTTTTGCCCTCCGAACAGTTTGGCTGGAGCGGCAATCATGTCTCCCAGACTTAGGCCATGCATGCTCAGATACTGAGAGCAGAATCTCTCCTGTTTTGAAGGCAAGGAGTGGGTTTGCATGAACTCTGATCTCCCTTAAAGCGCTTTGGTGCGAGTTGCATTGAGCCCGGCAGAAGCAAAGCTAGTACAACCGTATTATATACATTGGAACATATGTATGCATTATATATATATTTCTATATTCATAGTACTAGATACAAGATCATGCGCTGAAGCCTCGGCCAAGGAACATTGGCTCCCGCCCGGCCAAGCGCCGAAACTACGGCGGCATCGACACGCTGCGGGCCATCCCCTGGATCTTCGCGTGGACCCAGACGCGACTGCTGCTGCCCGTGTGGTTGGGCCGCTGGGTTGCAAGGGCGCCAGGGTTCCAGTCTGGGGGCTCTAAAAGTGGGCTTTGCCAACGCATGTGAGGCCTGGCAGCCTAGCAAGTTGTAGACGTTCTGCAGCAATGGTGTTCCCTCTGCATGACAAGCGATTTTCGTTGCTTGGCGCCTTGCAAACAATTCAATTTATCGGGTTGGCATGCAATGCGCCAGATGTAGTGCGCAGCCGAAAGCTCACCTTGCCCAGCTCGAGCTCTCGATTCCAAGGCAATGGACTGGCACTTCAGAAGTACATCGACAACGGAAAGCTGCCGCTCCTGCAGCAGATGTACAAGGCCTCAGGGTGAGAAATGCAAAAGCGTGTCTTTTTTTTGTTTTTTCCCGGTTTCGCCGCTTTCGCCGCGCCCTTGGATGTCTCTCCCTCTTCCTGTCACGTCAAGGTCATGACCACATTGCCCGTTGTGGGGCTTGAATAGCCTTTGCCTGCCAAAGCTCTTTAGGCCCACCACAGTGGTGATTTTCCTGAATGAGTCTCCCGAGGTTATTGACATTTGTTACCATCTCGCTAGATGGGAGTTTTTTGGCCTGGGTTGTCACTGGGTTCTTCCCCAAACCTGTGGCAGGAGTGGCCATTCTTCAAGTCCATGCTGGACCTTATTGACGTGGAGCTGGGCAAAGCAAACCCTTTGATCACCCAGCATTACGAGAGCAAGACCCTCCAGGAGAGAACTGTGGACCGGTGGCTGACATGCAATCTCTGCTTGGAATATGAATATTCGTTTCACACGGCAAAAGAGTCAATGCACTGCTTGAAAAGCAAACACGTGCAGATTCACTCCTCACGGCAGGAATAAACCAGTGTGTTTGCACCCTCAACTGCAAGCTTCCTGCATTGCTGCCCGTGAACAACTACTAATACTGTTTTCGGCAGGGCGCAGGCGAATCCAGAGAGCATCATGCAACCAGACGAAAGAGTGGACCTATATAGGCAAGCTGCTAGAGTGAATGCAAGAAAGTGAAAACCAAGGGTTCCAAAACTGGAACATGAAAGTCGCGGTTGCCCTCCGTCCTTCGTGTCCTGAGTGTAATCCTCTCGTGGGCTCTTTCGCGTTTCTTTCATAGGTGCCCTTTTTGGTTGGTTTGGTGAACGGAAAGTGGCTACGCTCGTTGGTTTTGGTGGGTTTCCCATCATTGTTCCGCAAAGGCGCTTGGTCGGATTGGAAGAAAGGCTTGGCCCTTTTGTCGCCTTGCCGTCGCTTTTTTGTTTTCTCCCAAAGCGGACGGCTCCGGCTTCCGCCTTCCCAGGAGGAGGACCTCAAGAAGCTGGGCGAAGGCCTCCGTGGCGGCCTGAAGCAGGCGATCGACAACATCCTCAAGGCCATCACGTCTCAGGGCGCAGTGGGGCAGTTGGGCAATTGGGCAATTGGGCACCTCTTTTTCCGGCTTTGGCACTTCTTTTTTTCCGGCTTTTGCTGTCATATAAGATGTACAGCTTGTCTTTGCCAATCTGGTGCTCCGTCACTTTGGTTGGTGTGTCTTATCATTTGCTTGCTCCTGGTTGTTTCTTGATTCGCCTGTCTGCCAGTTTCGGTTTTTGTGTAGTTTTTGCATTCTTTCCAGTCTGATTCTGGGCTTGGTTTGATTGCTTTTTGCCCTGCTTGTTTGTTTGGGTTTGGGTTTGGCTCGGGCTTTGGCTTTGGTTTGTTTTTGGCTTTGGCTTTGGCTTGTTTGTTTGTTTGTTTGCTTGCTTGCTTGCTTGCTTGCTTGCTCGCTTGCTTGCTTTGAGGATTGTTTGCGGTGGATTGTTTGTTTCGGATTGTTTGTTTTGCTTGTTGTTTGTTTAAGCTTACGTGTTTCGAAATTTAGGATTGTTTGTTTGGGGTTGTTTCTTTTTGTTTGTTTGTTTGCTGTTTGTTTGCTTGCCCGTTCGCCTGTTTGTTTGCTTGTTTGTTTGTCTGTTTGTTTGTTTGTTTGTTTGTTTGTTTGTTTGTTTGCCATTCTTGTCAGATTGTCCGCGGCTAACGCTGCGATTCCCTTTGCACCTGGACTTCTTTAGGAGGCAGTGGATACGCCAGGTAGTGAGTTGTCTCTGTCCACATCTGGACGAGTGACCTTGCTGACCTGCTGGCTTGCTGGGTTGGTGTGGCTGAGCTGGGCTTGCTCTCTGCTTTGCTCTTTGCAGGCCTAGCTTGGCTGCGTGTTGCGTGGCAAAATTGTTTGCCAGGCTTGTTAAGGTTTTGTTTGCTGCTTTGATTTGCTCACTCCTGCTAGTTTTGCCACATGTGTGGGGCCATTCGTGATGAGTGGTGCGCTCATCCAGAAAAGCGCATAGTAAGTACTCAGGAATTCTGTTGCCGGCACGTTACTTTCAGGGCTTGCCAAACTCAGGTTGGCTCACCTTCCTGGCACCTTTCAAATTCCTCACAGTTTTTGGCCGCCTCCACCCGATGGTCACAGGTGAAGGGCGCCAGCGAGCTGCTTTCCTCGGAGCCCAACTTGAAGACGGCGCGCGGGGGGGGGGGAGGGAGGCGAGAGAGTGGGGGGAGGAAGGACTGGAGTTGTGTGTGCCTGCATGACTGGAAAGAATTGGTCCAACTGGTTTGGGGGTTTGAGGGTATTCCTTCCAGAACCTAGAAGTGGATCCCATGGAGACTAACCCAATCACAAGCCCACTCTGCACGAGATGAACTTCGGGTTGTTGGAGCTGCCTTGCATTTGTAGGAGATCATGCCCCAACACCCACCGTGTCCAGGGCCTTTTCCGAGCAAAGTTGCGTGCCAACAGGCCAGCCCATGCCAAGCCATTGGCGAGTGGGATGCCTCCCTTGCCCCGATTTATCCACCTTGCAAAGGGCTCGCTGCAGGGCCACAATGTAGCCACACAACGCTCATGAGGCTTCATAGGGCTGCAGTGCAAGTCAATATGCCCACTTCTGGAAGTGCCCTCGGGTTTTGACAAGGCATCTTGTGCTCCCTGACGCATGTTCGTCGGACAGCCAGGCCATTATGATGCGCAAGCCTTTCCTGGATGCTACCCATGCCATCCAGGCCGAGGTCTTGAAGAGGCAGGGCATCTCAACAAAAGATCGTTCCTTCGGCAGCTTCTGCAAATCACTCCCCTCGCCGGAAGATGACGCGCGGCACTCTGTGAGCAGACTTCGCGTTCAAGCTTCTACCTTTTCTTCAACATGAGGGCACACGGAGAGCTGCATTTCAACAGATGAGCAGTCAGTCCCCACACCCAAGGGTCGCGTTTGCTTTCAGGATCTAGGGGCGCAGGTGACAACAGGGACGGCGTGAACGAGCCAGGGTGCCAACGTAACGTCGTCGCTGAGACAGATCGTCCTGTCATGCTGCGATTCCATTACTTTCCCAACTTGAGCCGGCAATGTCAGCGTCAGCCTCAAAATGTTACTAGTGTAGACGGGCAATCCGGGGCCAGGAGGCGAATCATCGCGCCGCCAGATGCACAGCGCCTCGACTCATGTGGATAGGAATGTAATGACACGTTTATTTCTTTTCCGTGTGTCAGATGCTTTTCATCCGGAAAATTGGCTCTTGTCTCCCCGTATGTCCCAACTCTCGTTTTATCTTCTGCATGACTCTCTTACTTCTCTTGCTTCGATTCTGTGATCGATCCTGGGATGACATACCATTCTGCCCATAGCATCGACCAGCAGACTTTCCACTCGCAGAGAGGGAGTGAGGCTCACTAGCATGTACCGTTCACAGCGATAGGCCTGAGTAGTATCACAGCATTTGTCGTGCCTGCTTTGCTGATGCGGTCGGTCTTTGTAGAGCATCATGTATTTTCTTGAGCTAGCGGGCTACTGACTGGCCGTGGCACCAGAAATGTCCTAGCTCTCGGCACGCACAGGTCCGACCTGTTGCTGTCAGCAGCCGAGCCTCTTGCTTCGCTTCCGTTTCGTCCAACCTCTTGCTTCGAATCTGAGACCGGAAACTTGCGCGAGGCTCCGTGGCACAGAGGGCGAGGTGCCGCCCGAGCTGCGCGACGCCATGATCATCAGCATCCAAGGCAGGTACAAATGTGGGTGCATGGGTGCCAGGAGCTTGGCGCGAGACGCAAGTTTGCACTTGTTTAAGCATAGGCACATACCAAAGGGATGGTGTAGACAGTCAGCGCCATTTGAATCTTGGACTCGTATACCTTCGCATGAAGTGCCTCCATCTAGCCGCAGAGTGGCCCGTAGGCATTGCCGCTGGCATGCAGAACACCGGCTGAGTTCGCCCCAGCAGCGGCATGTGTCACTGCCGCTTGCCTATCGCTCTCCAGAAGGAGTTGTCAAATTGGAAAGCATTCCCAGCAGATGATGTGACATTATTTGATGGTTGATTGCAGTAGATGTCAATTTCGCTTGTTTCCAGGCTTTTTGGGCCACGACGTGGTTATGTAGGGATTGAACGTCTTGCGGCGACTATGCCGTTAACCTTCGATGATAGCAGGACGCGGGTTGCTGGTCCTCAGGGGTCGTCACCAAGGCAGCTTGTGCTTTCAGGCTTTCTAATTCTCACATCGCATGAATGACGACAGTTGCCCGGAAATCTTTCTGAGGTTTTTGCCGGCACAGCTACCTGCAACACCCCTTGCTTACTACCACAGATAGGAGGGTTGTGACACCAATCTTTCAAGTGCAAACAGTTTTCAGTCTGCGTCAAGTGTACAAAAAGCAGGTTTGCTTTACTAGATTGCGCACGTGTGGAGCGAAGGCCACGCTGGTTGTTTTTTCGTTGGACTAGTTGCGACTCTCCGCAGTGTCCGCGCAGCTGGGGCAAAAGTTCGATTTAGGGAGTTCGGAGGTTCATTCTCAATGTGTCCACTGATGGTTGCGTGCCAGCTTCACAGCATCTTTAGGTGCCGAAGAAGCCAGAAGGTAAGATCATAGGCGAAGTGGGGACATGTTTCATTTTTTGTTTTGTGCTACTTGCTTTGAGGTCTTCTTCCATAAGCCAGAGAGGTCGAACAAACTTCGAGCATTCATGGGTAGACACGTTCCGAAAGGAGCGCAACTACGGGCCCCTGAACGGCCTTGCCCCAGCTTCCGTTTTCCACCGTTAGCACGTGGCGGCAAACACTGCGGAACACGAGCAGCGATGCGCTTTCAGTGTAGGAGCGGTGTCAGGTGGACTTTTTGGCTGCCCAAAGCGAAAAGAGAAACCGGGTTGCCGTGAAGAGAACATTGTTGAAAGATGATGCAAGCCTGACTCCGCTTGACTCCAAACACGCTGAAGGCGCGGTCACTGCCTCCGGTGCATACAGGGATTTTCATGGATTTTCCGGTGGATGCAAAGGCAAATCGGAGCTAGCTTCGCAGCTGGCCACATCCTTATTTTACAGGACTCCTCGAAACTGCCTCCGCAGTCAGACAGAGCTCCACAAGGGACGCTTGACAAAAGTCGTGCGTGCACTCAGGCAGTATTATCCCAGTATGCTGGGACAACATAGGTGCCGAACTGTCTTATCAAGAGTAATTGCGGAAGCTATATGTGCCGACAACTCCCCCTATGCACGATCTTATTTCAACCGTCACCTAAACGCTTCAATTTCGATACCCAATCCAATATGCTCTTGCAACCTCGCCAAGTTTGCTTGGGGCAGGGATGCAGGATGCTACTGCCACGGGGCCGTGGCGAACCGCCAATGCCTTCAGGAGCGCGACAACTTTGCCATGGTCATGTCCATGCTTGTGGACCAACACGGCGAGGCCGGATCAAGTCTCGGCCCTTGGTGCGAGGAGGGGCCAAAAGCTCGGTTGGTAACACGAACAGGAAACTTTCTTCCCGGCCAGCCTTGGGAAGCATGGGCAGGCCCCTCTAATTGCATCTTGTTGTCGCCTAAGAAAAATATTGTCGGCAAACCCTCACACATTTGCCTGCATATTGGCGGGACTTTTTCTCCTGGCCGCCAAGAATTCCGTCGGAAGCGGACTGATTCGGCAGAGATCGATGGCTTGCCAGTCGGAGTTGGAGAGCTGCGGCACCCAGGCGCTTTGCGGGGCAGGTTCTCGGTTGATTCGGCGCATTGGGAAAGACTGGGTGGGTGGCTGGGTTGCTTCTTGCTTGGTTGTCTATTTGTCCAATGACCACATCATTGTTTGCAGCAACCAAAGTATGCGGGGCATGAGGCATGAGCTTGCGCCCTGACAAGGTCCATGCACAGAGGTTGATATTGTGTCACCCTCAACCCCTGAAATGACTCGCTGGTATTGAGTCTGACAGAGCCGCATTCAGCGGAACCATCAGCTCACCACGATCATCAGCATCATCGGTTCGCCCATGATCCAAGCATTTGTTTAATTTGTGGCGCCTTATGAAAGCCCGGATCCGTGAACAGGATCTATTGTTAGAATGTGCGACTCCGCAAATTTGAAGGTTCGCTGACGGAAGGTTCAAGTCTTGAAGTTCAAAATGCGTCGCTCAATCGCGGGAGCCTTTCAACCAGAGTAGCATGGGGTTTGCGGGCCCTAACTGCGTCTTTTGCGCAGTTTCTAATGTGACATGACTTGAACAACACCAATGTTTCTGAGAAACGGCTGCAATCCACTGAAAGGTGATGATAGAAGCCAGTGCTGCACTATGGTACTGAGGTACAGCGTCAACTTCTGTTGCCTGCAAAAAGCATGCGATGCCACGGTCATCATGAACTGCTGATGTTTCTATTAATGCGGCTGTCATGAGCAGTCCAAACTCTTGTTTGCTCCCAGACCCGCGCGGATTGCGGGCACTCTTTCAACCCCCAAAGTCACACAGCCTCACAGATGCTGCCAATAGGTGACGATGCCACCTGCAGTGCCAGCCGCCTGAGCCCACGCTGATCCGCTTGTCTCACCCGAGCCTAAGATCATTTTTCACAGCCTTTTCGGCACAAGGCCGGACCAGAAATTTAGAAGGCGCTGCTGACAGTATGACGGCATGCTGATAGTAGCATGCTGACCATCTTCATGTTTGTCTCTCAGTTTCAGATTTGATGGTGCGGTCGGCAGCGCTGGATCCGGATAATCGCTGCGTTGCTCGCCGGGCTCTAGTCCCAGGAGGGGCTGCTTGTGGAAGCTGCATACAGTCGGAAGTGCGCATTGCGATCTATACAGGCAATGACGGGGTGCACGGAGAGAGAACATCAACAACAACACATTTAATACCTTCTTGCAGTTGCTTGCAGTGTTGGACGTTGACGATCTCGTTTTTGTTTGCAGCTGATGAAAAGCTGTGCCCTTTGTAAGCATAGTTCACCTTTTAGAGAGAGAGAGAGAGAGATATAGAGAGCTCTGTTCTAGCAATGTTATTTGCTATTGGCCAGGCTTGATTGCTATATTTTGTTCTCGGGGGCCAAGTTTGGTGATCCCACTCTTTTGGTAAGCTTCTTGCTCAACATGAGAGTGGCTCGAGCCTCAAGTCAGGATTTATGAGAGAAGACAGTGTTGACGTATTTCATACTGTCAGGTTCCATCAGTGTGCCGCTCCGATCTTTCATAAGATGCCGACTCCAGCGAGCCTGAATTCACCTCGTGGAAACTGCTCTCAACGAGCCGTTGCTCTGACCGTTGCTTAGGGCCCAAGCAGTGAGAAGAGACTTTGGCTTGCTCCAAGTGCTTGCTTGCGGCACTACTTGTTTCTTCTTCTTTATTTTTTTCTGGTATATGTTGTTTTCCTGAGACAGGTCTTGCTCTCCACGAGTGATGTTGGCAAGGATGATAGGATGATGGCAGGCAATGGTCAGACTGCACCGCAACGGCTGTTCGGGGTCCCAGTGGCCGAGCTAAGTTTGTGATGCGGATACTCCGCGCTGTTGTCTTCTGGCTGAAAAATGTTTAGAGTTTGTGTCAGCTGGCAAGTCTTTCTGGGATTAGGAGCTAGGAGTGCCTGCGCACGCCTGTGCTGTGGAAAAGGTGCAACTGTTTCAGCAACAGAATGCTGGGCAGTTCTGGTCCGTGACGGTCACAGCACTCTCGAATCAAATGAAGAGCAACTTTTCAGGTGAGTGGCAGAGAGCAACATTTGGTGGCTTCCAGACAGTTTCTTGGATTGTGCTTTCCGACTTTACGAATGCCCGCGGTGACGCTTTGGCTTCAAGCTACGTGTATTCAATAATGCACGGCAGTTGAGAGGGAAACATGTGGCAGAAGGCTCATAACATCCTTCCATGAATACTGTAAAGAGCCGGAGAGGAACTGGACAGGATTCCGGTGAGTTCATCACCCAGAACAGGTTCCTACTCCGCCTGGCCAAATTCCTACACAGCGGTTTCTTAGAAGACATTGAAAGCAAAGAGGTCCGCATCAGGCCTCAATGGCAGCATGCCGTATGTGGACATCGTTGCAGGCATGCTTTGGCTTTACGTTTCAGCAGGGGATCTCACCACTGGCTGGAGATGGCTGAAGCTAGCGACGTCAATGAGATGGTTTGCTGGGCCGTGCTTCTTTGTTAGTGATCTCACAATTCACACAACATTGCTTTGAAACCGCTGCAAGTTCCCCCTTGACAATCGGTTGTGCCAGCTCTCTTCCATGCATGGTAGCTGCAAAAAGCCCTCGATCCATGTGATTGACTGGGGTGGAGACGGAGTGGGATCGTGGAGATTCGGACGACTGACAGACTGAAGTCCGCGGGAGGAACATACTGTTACAGTGTCGGAGTATATCAGAGTGCAATAATACTGATACTGTGTCACAGTTTATGAGTTCCTCTCAAAGCAGCAGTCTAGCTAATCACAACTACCTCCCCGGGGGGGCCAAGCAGCATCACCCATGATGACGGTTCCTTTCTAGGCACCTCAGCTCGGCGTCCATCTGCCTCAGGTAGGCCCAAGCAGGGCTTGGCGACCCCTCCTCTTGGAGCGCCAAGCGTCCGCAAAGCGGTGGTGGTTTGTTTGGGGACCCTGGCCTGGATTCACGCACGCTGCGGTGCGGACTTGGTTTTTCTCCCTTGATGCGGTCTCGCTCACCAGCCTCAGCTTTGTGGGGAGCAGCGACGGGCTGGCATGGTTTATGGCTTCGCCCTGCGTTTTGCGCTGGAATTTGTTTGGAGCGAACATGGTGCGCACAATGTGCAGCCTTCAGCTTCTGGCCAACACGCAGCAATTCGTGCGAGGTGAGCTACGCCCGTTGGTTTGCACTCGTGGCTCTCCGCTTGCCGTCTGGACTTCGTATTCGCCTTTTCCTTATTCCCTCGTGCAGGCGAGGTCTTTCTTCGGAAGTTGCGCGTTGCATTCTGCTCCGCTTTTATGGTGGTGCGGAGGGCCGAGTTTTTCGAGCCTGGGTTGGTGGAGGTGATCTTCATGGGTCTTGTGCGGTGTGTGGAGTGCTTCGCCTCCCCTCGTGATGGTGCTTCGTATCTCGCATGGGCTGCTTCCTGCCTATGCTCTGGCCGAGATGACCGACCTGGCTCGACATGTGACCAGGTCTTCGGGCATGACTTGTGCTCTCACTGCATGGTAGTGGAACTTTGTTGGGTTTACTCTTCCGCTTTGATTGTGGCTACTGCACAGGTGGCTTCTCCTCTGGCAGTTTTTCCCGCAGTCCCGGCTGCGTTAGCGCATTGCTGAAACTTGACTGCCATGGTCTGCATCCCTCCTTGTACAGTGCCTCATGCTGCCTGCTTACCTGGGTGGCTCCCTCGCATGTTGTCTGTTTCCCACAGTGCCACCCACGCAGATTGGGTGTTGTGCGTGGTGCGGCGCGGTTAGCCGCAGTGGTTGGGCCTCACGTGCCGGCGCGCTGGTCGCCCATCATGTCTCAGGAGACGCTTGGGCTTCGTGGAGATGAAGGTTCCTTTCTTCGGCATGCATGGGTTTCAATTTGTTCAGTTGCAGTACTATTCCCGCCCAGAGCATTTGAACCCTGGGAGGCCTGTTGCTAGTGAGGGAGCGAATCACGTTGTGTCGGCGCGTCTCGCAAAGCGTTGCGCCACGTTCAGGTGTGACCAGCTTCCCGCCGCTTGCGCTGCCAGAGACGTGCCGCAATGCCTCCCGGCAGAGTTCCGAATGCTCACTGGAGGTCAAGTTTCTCCAACGCCCAGAACCCTGCGAACTATTCTGCTCAAGAGGTGAAGCTTTCTGAAGCACTGCGTGACTGTGCCAACAGTGTGTTGTTGAGTGAGATAATGGCCCGCGCGAGAGAGGTTGTTTGTTTGCGCATGTCGAGCGTGACTCTGGAATTCGCGCTGGACAGGGGCTGGTTTCCATCTATGATACCCCATGTCCTTCCCAACTTGGTGTGGAGGTATATTCTTTCCAGGTATCGCGCAACTTGTCCATGTAATGGAAGGTGGCAACTGTGCATTTGTAATGTGGAACCCTGAAGCACTGACATTTTCCATGACAATAATGATGCCTGCCAACCAGTATGCATCAGCATCAACCGTCCAATTCCGGTTTATTGTCCTAGTAGCATCCATAGCACCTACTCCATCGAAATGATCAGCCCCAGCTCCATGTTCCGGATAACCTTGGGCCCAAACGCCTCTTCGGAGTTCCATGGACTACAACGGAACTGTTTGAGGTGGGCGGCCTTCGTTCAGAACTGCCCTCCGCGCTGGGCAAGGCGTGGGCTCTGGGCAGGGGGGCGGGAGGGCTCTGGCAGATCTGTGTTGGTTTTGTTTGGGGGGCTCTTTGGTGATTGCTACAGGGTTTGGGGCGGTTGTCGCTGCTTTGCTCATACTCATGCCTATGTACTACACAAATCATTTACTCACCTGTTGAATGTCGCAGTTGTTTACCCAGTCATTCGCTATGAGTTTGTTTATTTTGTGAGTATTTTACTGTTTGTCCGTCCTTTTGCCCGTCTGTCCATTCGTCCATGCATCTGTCTGTCCATGTGTCCATCCGTCCGTGCGTCCCTCCATCCCTTCCTCCATCCCTTCCTCCAGACGGCCAGCCAGCAAGCCAGCCAGCAGCCAGCGCCAACCAGCCAGCCAGCCAGCCAGCCAGCCAGCCAGCCAGCCAGCCAGCCAGCCAGCCAGCCAGCCAGCCAGCCAGCCAGCCAGCCAGCCAGCCAGCCAGCCAGCCAGCCAGCCAGCCAGCCAGCCAGCCAGCCAGCCAGCCAGCCAGCCAGCCAGCCAGCCAGCCAGCCAGCCAGCCAGCCAGCCAGCCAGCCAGCCAGCCAGCCAGCCAGCCAGCCAGCCAGCCAAAGCCAGCCAGCCAGCCAGCCAGCCAGCCAGCCAGCCAGCCAGCCAGCCAGCCAGCCAGCCAGCCAGCCAGCCAGCCAGCCAGCCAGCCAGCCAGCCAGCCAGCCAGCCAGCCAGCCAGCCAGCCAGCCAGCCAGCCAGCCAGCCAGCCAGCCAGCCAGCCAGCCAGCCAGCCAGCCAGCCAGCCAGCCAGCCAGCCAGCCAGCCAGCCAGCCAGCCAGCCAGCCAGCCAGCAGCCAGCCAGCCAGCCAGCCAGCCAGCCAGCCAGCCAGCCAGCCAGCCAGCCAGCCAGCCAGCCAGCCAGCCAGCCAGCCAGCCAGCCAGCCAGCCAGCCAGCCAGCCAGCCAGCCAGCCAGCCAGCCAGCCAGCCAGCCAGCCAGCCAAAGCCAGCCAGCCAAAGCCAGCCAGCCAAAGCCAGCCAGCCAGCCAGCCAGCCAGCCAAAGCCAGCCAGCCAAAGCCAGCCAGCCAAAGCCAGCCAGCCAGCCAGCCACCCACCCACCCAGCCACCCAGCCAGCCAGCCAGCCAGCCAGAGCCAGCCAGCCAGAGCCAGCCAGAGCCAGAGCCAGAGCCAGAGCCAGAGCCAGAGCCAGAGCCAGAGCCAGAGCCAGAGCCAGAGCCAGAGCCAGAGCCAGCCAGCCAGAGCCAGCCAGCCAGCCAGCTAGCCATCAACTCAGATAGCTTCGCAGTTTTTGTTTTGTCCGTTCCCACGTACCCAGTGTTGGATTTGCCAGCTGTGTTAAACTTGTTATTCAATCCCTTGTTCAGCATTCGTGACCTGCACACTTCCAACATGCATCACATAGTATACTTGTTGCAAACTCCAGTATTTAGCTGTGTCATAGTGTATAGTAGTTGCGCAGGATCTCCTGCGCTTTCTGCTGACATGTTTAGCACAATGCCATTTTGTTTCAACCAAGATCTCGGCAGAGACGAGTTTTGCTTGAACGATTTGGTGTATGAACCAAGTTTGCATGTTTATTCTTTGGACTGAGCTGTGGGTGTGGTAACACAGAGGCCAGTTTAGACAACAAACTGTTGCAGCCGTGATCTTGCAGCACGCATGAGAGACTGCCCAGACTGGCACCAACACACATGCGAAACTCACTCAAAGCACCAATGTGCCCAGGTGCTTCAGCGGGGCGGCTCAGTACGCGCCTGCCATGAACTGGATGGGGAGTTCTGAACAGGAGCAAACCTCTTAGTCTTGATACTCGAAAGAATGCCACAATGCCTTTGTTGTGGGCTCATGATCAGCTGCTTTTGTGCTGCAGTGGCCTTGTCCAATTCTTTGGATCTCCGTTTGACGCCGTGAAAAGCCGAATCCCTCGGTTTCTGCTGTCAAAGTAGCCCGGTGCCCTCGAGATCGCGTCGGCAATGCGCATAGGGAGACAATGGTGGAGCAGTTCAAAGACTACACCAAGAGGCTGGGTCTTGCGTTGGCAACATTGTGCTCAATGATCCCCTAGGCAAAGTTGGCGATTGATCCTGGCCTTGAAATATAGAATGGTGTGAGTAAGAATAGCACGTGTTCATGACTTGCCCTGCTCCAGGTTATGCTTCTTGAACGAGAAGGGTTGGACCCTCAGAGACGAGAAGCATGTAATCTGGAAGGATGCAGCTTGCCAGTTGCCCAGATACTACATCAGCCAGACGGAAACCCAAAATCAGTATGTCAGCTGGCTTCGGGCATCTCAAAAAGTTGAAGGAATGCACTGCCTCTAGGCAATCCTATACTGAGGACTGTGGACGGTTGGGAAATCCATTTCGCACCACAAAATGAAACCATGGTTGAAACCATAACGTTTGTTTGGGGAATAGTTGTTCATAGCTCTTCCCGCAAAAAGCAACGAACCAGCCGCTCACGTGCTCTGCAGATGGTCTGCCGCTGCCTGACTCTGCGGCCCTGCCCGCGTCCCCGAAGAAGCTGCCGGGCACCAAGCGATGCGTCCTGAGGTGTGCTGTTTGAAGCGTGTGCGTTTTCTCGCACAACAGTTACATGGATGCGGGCCTTTCCCCTTGCGGACAAGCTCTTTCGACGACCCGGCGGCTGTGCCAAACTCGGATTCAGGTACCTGGAGGGTCCCACCGCAGCAGCCAGAAACCTAGAAACTGCTTAGAGACTTCAGAGTGCTTGCTCACAGCTTGCTCACAACTTCAGAGTGCCGTTGTTTCATGTTTTTTTTCGATGATTCACCAGAGACATTTGCTGGCAATTCGGCGTCTGCAGCCAATATACCTTCTCTGATACCTTTCGTACTATGCACGCGGCAGGTTCGAGCCATGGAGCAGGCGCTGAGGCTCCTTGCGGGATGCTGTTCGATGATGCCGGCATGTAAAACAAGGGCAGGTTCCGCACTTGACCCCAACGCCAAGAAGCCGCAACCACCAAGCATTTCGCGCAGTTTTCAACAATCAAGTGGGGGCAAGCATCAAGGGTTGCGGCCTGTACGGGTGCCTGGATCCCAATTCAACATGGGTGTGAAGCAATCGCAGAATGCCTGGTAACTTGAGGCACTTGTTGATCCACTCATGGCCCAAGCGCTGCGCTCCAGAAGAAAAGCTCCATTTTGTTTTCCGCACAAGCTGTTGGCGACGAGCTTGTGAAGATTTGGCACAGTGAACTGCTAGCGTTTTGGCCTTGCTCTGGTCCAAGGCAAAAGGTTTTGAGTGAAGAGGGAACCACCTCCAGCTGCTTAAACTAGTTTGCAGCAGTGTCGCGTGATACATACGCAATCGAAAGGGACTGCGCTGCTTCAACTGCCGCTGGAATTTCCGGCCTGCCTGAGATTCCAGCATGAACCCTGGACTAGCATTCCCTGCATATTTGAAGGGCGACGTCCATGTACCCCAGAGTGGCAATACGCCCGTGCCTTCCGAACCTTTCGGCCAGGCGGAAGCTCCAGGTGAAGAGCACGAGAAGTGGGGGTTGGGCGGCCCAGCTTGGGCAATTCCCGCTGGATGAAGCTGAGGGATTGCGCGATCATAACACGCTGTTGTTTGCATTCAATGTTTTTGTCCGGGAAAGAGAGAGAGAGAGAGAGAGAGAGAGAGACAGGATACAGGATACACTTGCACCTCGGGCCTCCTCGTTCGCTTTGCAGGATTCCTGAGCGCAACCGGCAAACCCCACATTAGCAGTGGCTCAGGTGCCAGAAGCAGTTGGTCCTCTCCCAACGATTGGTCTTACCTGGGCTGCAAAACGTGACTCTTTAACTGTGAATCATTTGGAACTACTTAGAGTATTTGGGGACGGTCTCAGGAGGTACAATTGAGACTCAAAGGACGAACAATGACCTTTCATGCGCTCGGCTTTGGAGTCTCTCCGAAGAATGTAGCCTAGGCAAGAGGCAATGCTTGGTTTGTCCCAACAAGACATCAGCTTGCTGGCTTGGTTCGCTAGCTGCTGGCCGCTGGACCAAACAAGCGTCAGTCATTGTCCTGGCAGTTTGGTGCCTCTCAGCGTCGCCCGAAGGCTCTGCGATCTCCAGCGCAAGCCTTAGATCGCCTGCCTGGTTCCCTTGTTGGCCATCAGCGGTTGGCATAGCCCTGGAGTTGAATGTGTTTGAGGGGTTGGACACTTGTGAGCTGGGTCGCCAACCATTTCTCTTATTTTGGTCCAGGCCACTTCTTGTCAACGCTTGCCTGGCTGATGTTCCCGAAGTCGGCAACCGCGTTTTGCTCTCCACGTTGTCATGTTGCCCGAGTGTGCCAGTCAATTTCTTGAGAGTGTCTGTGACACCTTGGGCTTTTGGTTGCATGATGATAATCATTGCTCAGATCGGTATACTTCGGAGAAGTATGACAGAGCATTGAGTGCGTTTCGTTTGTTCGATGATCCAAGGGCTTTACAGGAGCGGTGAAGCCAGTCCCATCTCAAGAAAACTGCAGACGCAACGTCGTATGATCCCATGTGACGCTTCGGGCATAGAGGATATTCCGCAGATGGAGCGTTGTAGCAACATGCTCGTGTGACAACTAAATTTGAATCCAACATCATTTCAAATGGCAGAATTTAGTGGTGGGCAGTTCTAGGCCGTGTGGGGACGCTCCGTGTAGGGCCTTGGCACATTTTTTCACTTTGAGCCTCTTGGGAAGTTGCTGTTAGATGTTTCCAACGCTTAGTATATATTTATTGCCTTGCCTTCCTGCATTTGACAATGCAGGCGCTCGCACGCCCCGCTCCGAGATGCCCGGCAGCCTGATTTTCTATGGCTCAGCTGTCTGCATCAAAGAACGCTTCTGCAGTCTCGACTAAATCCGGGTGAGGTGGTTCTTTTTGGTCCTTTCTGCATGCAGTTGCATGCATTCCAGCCTTGCCGCATGAGATGATCATTGAGAGTATGTCTAGAAGTGGCGACTGCCCGCAGCAAAACACGCTGCGAGGGGGCAGTTTTCTGGATATCATTGGAACAGATAGGCTGTTTGTATGACTTGGCATCACTTTTTTGCGCGCTAGAGTTCCATCCCGCAGAAGAAAGGCCTTATGCTTTCAAGCTTTGCGGGATTGCCCTCCCTTGTAGGAGACCCATGTATTGGCCATTCATTCGTGCTCAATCCTGTGGGGATCTGGGCTTGCTCGCACAGGGCGCGCGCCTTTGGGACGCCTGCCAGGCCGCGTGCATCGCTTCGACACCCGGCGCGGACGGGGGCATGGATGGGTTGGATGGGAGGCTTTGCCCGGTTCGGAATGTTTGCATGCGTAGCTTAACTTTTTTGCTGTTGTAATTCTTCAGCAGGTGCCATTTGGCAGGGCGTTGCAAAACATCCAACATCCAATGCGATAGACTGAACCAGCGGTGAGGTGCTTTGCCGGTTTTGACACATAGACAATGGCCTGGCAATGAGATCGGTGCCGGCCTTCTTCGTGCTCTTCCAAGTCTGCAGTCTTTCCGAAGCGCAGCCTAGTGGTTTGAGGTCAAAGAGCTCCTGGTGGTATCCAGTTGAAGACTTGCTGCTCGGTTCTTTCTGGGGGTAGCCGGGCAGCATATTAGGTTCAAGCTTGGACGCAGCCCGGAGCTTTGGGAAGTGGTTTTCCACACTCTTGCCGACCTTTGAGGGGTCATGCGTGGTTTGCAGCAGCTGGGCCCAAAGTCAGGCGCGGCTACAGGGACGCAAACGCGCACGGAAGCCGCACAAAACACATGGAATCTTATGCAGCCTAGCCGCTGAAGCCGAGCTATGAGGCCTCCATTTTTACTTAAGCCTGACTGCCTGACTCATCAGATTCGCAAGTTGGAGTCTAAGACTTTTTATTTGCATGTTTCCAGCCTGACCCGAACCGGAGTCCAGAAAGCAAGCAGCCGACAGAGAGGCCTCACCGGCAAGCCAGCCTTGGCATAGCCCTACTGCTCGTCCGTTTGGGGCCTTCCATCTTCCCATGGGTGCCGCGCTTGGCCGCAGCAAGCAGCGCAGGGATTTGGAGGCAAGGGGGAGAAACCGGATTCCGGATGGAGAGAAAGCGCTTTAGCCGCCTGACACCTTCAATTGGATGGAGTGCCTTTGTTTGGCTAAGAAACTGAGAAACGCGTGTTTTCGTCCACGTCCGTAGATGTGTTCGCGTTTCCCATGTTAGCTGTTGCGTCGGCGTTTCATTATGCGTTCATGCTTGAAACAAGTGGGTATGTGTCCGCGCTGTGTTCTGTTCTGCACTTGGAAACAGCGCGTCCCATGAGGCGGTCCTCTCTAGCAGTATGGGAATAGAATACACTAGAATTGGATAGATATTACGTGTGTAGCTATGCAGCCTATGCACATACATACATAGACATGTTGACATGTACCTCTTTCCGCCCTTTCCTCTCCCTCCCCGCCAAAACAGTTGACTCGTTAGGCGCAGCTGGGCTTCACCGAGCAGAGGAACCGGGAAGCCTGGCTCCAGGAGCAGCGCCTCGGAGAGAGACATGGCTGACCTGGAAGTTTGGTCTCGGCTCCTTCGGCTTCCTTCGGCTTCCTTCGGCTTTCGGTTTTCGTCTTCTTCTTTTTCTTCTTTTTTGTCTTGAAAGCAGCATGGCAAAGAACATTGGGGACCCTCAGATGGGGTATCTTCCTTTTGGTTGGGGAAACCGGGGTGAAACGGGAACCAAATTGGAAAGGGTAGCAGCCGTTCTTAGGAGGGGAAACAGCCTTTTGTTGAACGAATAGAAGCTGAATCTGCGTTGGCATCAGGTTGGACCGGAGTGCCTTCTTGAATGCAATGTTGCAGGTGGCCAGATGACACAGAGCAGCCTTGTGTTAAGACATGCATGCAGTGTGGGTATGCAGTGACATTTCTTTACATTTGCATGACAGATAAATCAATCTTTCCATGCGTCATTTTTGAAGCCACTGCAGCTGAGAATTGCGCTGGAAATTGGCATGAGCAAGTTGAAGGCCGCAGTGCAATGGGGCATTTCCGGGCTAGTTCCCGACACAGGCCGAGACAGGAGTTTTTAACCCGACACCACCTTCTCGAAAGCAATCAATAGCATGTGCAGTCAATGGGGGAAGGGCTGCACTCTACTTTGTTTGGCTGCATGCACTGCATCGAGGGCCATGTGAGATGTTCTGTGGCACACAAACACTCACGATGCGTTGGCATCGCCTAGATTATTGACAGCGCTTCTAGATGCTTGACCAGCAGATATTCACACTATGGATGCCATTTACCGCGCAAGAGTACGAAGCAGATCCAAAGCTCTCTGACTACTGGACTGCGTGTTTTGCAGAGTTCTGCAGCTGCAAGTTGGCATTGCATCAGCCAACTCTCCAACTGGAGGCCTTCGCAAGCGATATGGATCCCGTGATTTGCCTGAGCATTGCATGTATGCGCGGGTGTGCCATTGCATTTGAGGACTGGAACGTTTTGGGTAATGGGCAATGAAGGTGCAGAAAGCTGACTGGTGATGCTGCACAATTTCCACCTCGATCGTATCCCTGCAGACTAAGGCGCTTGCTGGCGGATCTTGATGCCCGAACCAGGCGTGGGAGGGTGTGCAGTTTTTCTTCTGTGCAGTTTTTCTTTGGCTCCTTCACGGGGCAAGATCGCAGAGGGCAAGAGCTCAACGCTCGGTTCCGAAGTCAGCAATTTTTGTGATGTAGCTCGTGACTCCGACGAGACCAAGTGCCTCCCAGGGAGAGCCTTGGCACCTGTGCCGTGAGGTGCCCGCACCTGCTGGTGCAGATCAGAAGCCTGGGCATTGTGGAGATTTGTGGCAAGAACCATGGAGGCGGGCGTGGCACGCGTCAGAGTGGGGGTGGTTTGCCCTAGACTCACTCGTGAATCTTGGAGCATGGCAGGTATCTTTGGCCTCTGCTGCTGTTCATATCGTTCATACCGTTTGCCACTATCTTCTGTTGCCCTCGTCCATTCCAAAGTCCTACTTGATACCCACCCATAAGCCGTATACAAGGATGCCGTTTGGGGTATGCACCTTGGATAGCCTTTGCACAGCCAAGGTAGAGCTCATTTTTTTTACTACCAAATTGGGGATATGTCCATTGAAGCCTTAAAAGTCAGATTTGAGGCTGAATATTCGTAGATGGGATGCCTTGCCGTCTCCCCCTCATGGCTGGCAAGAACGCGCCAGTTTCCACGTCGCATGGAGGCATCTTCGAGCGGCTGGGCGATTGGTTGAGGAACAGCTGGGGCCTGGTGGAGCACTCCAGCGATATCCGGCCCGACGTCTACGTGCCGCCCGGCACCCCAGTTGCCATTGGCGTGCCTCTTAGCGCCTGACAGATAGGAGGAACATTTTGAGTTCAGGGTCAGGGAGTTCCTGAAAAGCTTTGGACCATGGGCTTTGGTTGAGGGTCACTGGAAAATTGAAGATTCGCCGTGGTTGGCTCCTGCTGCTATCAGAGTGACACTGCGCTTCTTGAGCCACCAGTCACACAACGCGAAGACCTCATCCTCCATGTTCTTGGCAAGTCATTTCCTTACTCGGCTTGCTTTCCCCGGTGGCAAAGGCCGGTCTTTGGGCCTTCTCGGCTTCGACAGGTGCAACCCCTTCGAGGCGGCAAAGTTGCGGCTGAGTGTGCGCCCGGTCTACGAGTGGGGTCGTCTTTGTGACAGGACGTCGGACGCTCGGACGCTCGGACGCTCGGACGGTCGGACGGTCGGACAGCGCCTCCTTTTGGGCGACGGATACCCATTTTACCATCGATTTACATTCGTCGATATGATATCGATATGGGTTTGTCGCGTATTCCTGTTCTGCATGTCCGATCGAAATGTGTAGTGAGTGGGTGACAAGTGGCAACTCTATCACGAATGTGTTTTTAGACAAGACTGTCTGGCAAGCTCAGCCCATAGCCTCAGAACTGCGGCTGTTTGGAGATCAGGGGTTAGGATGGGCGGGTTGCCAGCTCTGACAGGCTGATCAAATTCCCCCGCAGCCGCAACCACCAAGTTGCCGCCGCCACTCATGTTCCTGCTCAGTTTTGCCTGCATTTGACCATCATGCGGTCATGATTCTATAGAGTCAACAACTTTTGGCCCCTGACTTTTGGCGCCTGGAGGAGCTTCGCAGTGGGACCCACCACCCCCCAGGGCCAGGTGCTGGGCGCGCAGCGGCTGATGAAGACCCGCGGCAGCGACGGGGAGTCCAACCTCGGTGCCTCAAGCCGACCGGGCTCTCTTGGGTGGAACCAGAGGCGTCCAGGACCGCTGAAGAATGTGCTTGCAAGGTTTGTGAGTGGCCTTTTGCTGTGGTGGATGCTGCTGGGACTGCCAGTCACTGATAGAAGCAGAGCTTGTGAGTTGTTCTGAGATCATGCTGTTATTGCTTTGAACACACTGCGTGCAGCTGAATTCAATTTCCCGAACGTTCCTCGGCATTTCTTTCTTGTTGCCACAACACCAGCTCGACTATGTGGACGAAGTTGTCCACTCGTTGACAGGGTTTTGAATGTGAATTTCGATCTTTGTACAGATCGTGAGAAGCACAAGCAAACCGATTATTCTTTTCCACGATTCCTGTTGCGAGTGATCCCAATTCCACTTGAACGATGAACGGGCTATATGTCCGCACATGCCATGTGCCTCTGAGCGTACCAGCTTCAGGTTCAAAGCGTTCCCAGCTGACAGCTCGGACTAGATTCAGGAATTCCAGGCATTGCTCAGCACAGCCTCAGGACTTAACAGAGGCCTAAGGCCCTTTCCCCCTGTCCATCTGAGGCAAGCTCACCATGTCCCTGGTGAACTTCATGACCAACACCTGCGGCTGGGGCCTGAAGCTCATCGACGGCTGCAACCTCGGCAGCGCCTGGGCTGTGTGTCATGTCGATGGTCGGCCGAGGCTTGAGTGGCTGACGTGAAGATGAGCCGGGCTAAAAAGAAGAGAACGCGTCAAATGTTGTGGCGCCTGGCCCAGATTGAGAAGGCCATGCCAGGCTGCGAGTTAAGACTGAGGGAGCCGCATCCTCGAGATAGGCAGAAGGAGCATAAAGAGAAACTCAAGTTGCGCTGGCCTGTAAGCCTCAGTGACTCTCTGATAGCCATACCTTCACGATCTACGTCGTACTTCAGAGGCTTCGGGGGGAGGTTTGGGGGAGATGTCCAGGGGGATTGAGCTTCACGGTCAAATGCTTGGCTCGGGACTCTACAGACTTGTCATTTTCCAGCAATTGTCCCAGACTGCTGATAAGGAACTGAATACCACCTTTGTATTGGATCTTGGAGTACCTCGAGCCATCCCATGTTGTGATCATCTTACCCTCCCACCAGTTGACATGGAACCTGACAACATGGAGTCTGACAGGGGAAAGGACAATGGAATTCCAACACCTCCTGTCAGGTTCCATGTTGATTCGTGGGAGGGCAACTTAATTTTCTTCATCCAACCTATGTTTTGAGGGAACGAACCCGTGTGAGTGAAGTTGTCTGAGGGAGCGGCCAGATCCGTGAGATGCAGATCAAGTTCACCGCGCCCCATCCGCTGAATCTCACGGCCCCGCACCTCATGATCGACTTGAGGCAGTTGGGCTTCGTGGAGCCTCGCAGTAGAGTTAAGTGGCACTGCGAACTCGGGCAGGGCGGGTCCCGACCCTTGGTTCCGGTTCAAGGAAAGACATGGCCCATTTCACAGTTTGTGGTCCTAGTGATTTTGATGTCGGGTTGATTCGTTCTTGATTTTCTCTGCGATTTACAATCGAGTCATGGATGATTGGGGACGTGATGGATAGAACCAGAAAAATATCGTCGGATGTCGAGGCTGTTTGTTCTGGGTCTCCAGACTGCATTGCCAGCATTCCGCACCAAGGAAGTCTATGGGCCGAACACCCAGAACGTCTACGGTCAACTGGATCAGTGGCTTGCAGGGGGCTGAGTCGGAAGTTGCAGAATCATCTCAAAGCTGCCTTGTTTCACTCACAAGGAGTCCCTATGAAAATGTTTTGACCGGTGTTGGTGACTTGGCCCTCGCCCTGGTTTGGCTCCTCCATTGGATGCGACAGGCCTTTGGATCACTCGCCTTTGTCTGGCCCTTGCAAGGCCAACAACTGGAAGGGTCGTGCCGTGCCTGCAGATCCTGCGTTCTGCGACCGTGCCTGGGCTTGATGTAAGTCGAGATGCGCGGAATGCAGCTAACACATTTCATTCTCTCTTTGGGTCTTCCTCGGATTTTTCTGAACCTTTGCCCGACTCCAGGGCATTCCACTTTGCTTCCCGAGACCCCACGCAGCCGGAGGCAAGTACCAGGTCAGCGCCTTCAAGAAACGGGGCTCGGAGGGGGAGAACAACATGGGCCTTTGCGCCATGAAGTTGGTGGATTTCCTCAACAAGGTGCAAGGGGCGAGAGTCAGCCGGCGCTTGTTTCAACGTGAGTCGGCGCGGTCAGGTTTCTCCGCTGCTTGGTACTTGGCCTTTCAGAATTTCATGGTGCTGTCATACCAGCAGGTACTGTGGATGGACAAATTCCTGCACCACCCGAGAAACACCGGAATGATGACTCCCCCTGTAAATACCAACAAACAATGGTTTCCCATGGTCTCAAAGTGGTGCAGGATTTTGTCCATCCACAGTATGTAGCACTTTGCGGATGCCACTAGCTTGACACTGCTCAGGGTGAAACGGAAAGGGAAGGGATGGTGCACCCTTGTTTTTGGTGCGCGAAAGTGATTACTGGCAACGTATCAGACCAATGGCAGAACGCAGCACATTCTGCTGGTCTTTGCCAAGCCGGAGACCGCGCCAGAGCGCAGGAAACCTAATGCTGATATCATGCACTACGAACAGTGCTGTCCGAGAAGGGGAGCCACAGAATTTTAGGGACTATTCGTGAATAAGAGTCAGTAGGACAACTGCCCACCTGTTTGCATCTTTTCCAACTGGCCAGGGCTGTCATTGGAAGATGGTCGCCTGCACCGCGAGCAACTTTGGCCGACTCGGCGACAAGAGGGCGCCCCGGCTAGCAGTATGGGCACGAAGCAAGGCCACAGGGCAATTTGCAAAGTGGCAATGTTCTGGCTGCAAGGCGGGCGGACGGGGCGAGTAATGTGTGCAACTCAGTGAGCCCATGGGGTTGGTTCTGTAGGACATACTAATGTTTGCACAAAAGCTAGACTGGATCAGGATTGTGACTTGATCTTATTTGGGACGTCCAGGAGGCTTCTGCACGGAGCAGATAACACAATGCACGAAGCAGGCAACTTTTCATGCCAGGTGCTTGCGCGCATCTGATTAGTGTGGCAGGATGGGGAACTAACTTTCCTTTTTTGTCCTTCAAACCCGGGAAATTCCGCTTGGACACTGTTATTTCAATCGTTAATGTGAAGACCAACACGATGAGTAGAAACAAGGCTGCATACCACACGGTCTCCATGAGTAGCGGTCGTTTGTTTTGGCCAGATTTTGGTTCGCTGCTCGTGGTTTCTGCATGAGGAGCAGCAGATCGTGCTGCGATATGATGACTTCAAGCATCAGGAGGGTCGCTGGTAGCTTTTTTTTGCACATTTCCCCGTTGTTTTTGTGTGCATTTTTGGTTTGCGATCAAGTTGCACCGCCTAGCTTAGTTTCTGATCAGGCTTGGTCCGATCCCCCAGCGAGTCTTCCTTTGCTCGTCAACGGAAGATATATCCTTATGGGACATCGGAGGGAAGAACATCCTCGCAAAAAAGTTGGAAGGACAAAATCCTGCAGAAGTACAGTAGGTGGTATATTTCATTATTCATGCAGAAGGGGACGCCCTGGGGGCTGCTCATTTTTTCAGATTGCTGGGGGCTGCGTTTTCCCATCAAAAGCCGACCCAAAAAATCTAAAAAACAAAAACAGAACACATGTAGACCCTATGGCTGGGCAGTCCAAGCTTGGGGACATGGTGCCTGTTTTTTTTTTTTGGAAAGCTTGAGGTTTTTTGCACTTTTCCAGAAAAAAGAAAAAGACCTCGAGTTTTCCAAAAAAACAAAAACACAATTGCAGGCCCTGTGGCTGGGCAGTCCAAGCTTAGGGACATAGGGCCTCTAATTTTGATTTCTTTGTTGTTTTTGAACAACTCGAGGTTTTTCACATTTTCCCTTGCATCCTCGTCTGCAACAGAATGCCTTCAGCTCTGTGACTTGAAGCCGGCTCTGCATTCAAGCCAGCCGTAGACATCGAACAGATTCTCTAGCTTCGATTGAGATGGTTTCAGTCGACCCAGAGAAAATGTTTAATACATGTTGTTTAGATGCTTACTGACTTGTATGGACAGTTCTATTGGAAAGGAACTCCCGTGTAACATTGATGTTGAACTATAATAATCACAATTTAAAATCTAGTTTAACATGTTGATTTTGACTGGGGCCTTTCCTTAATAACTTCTAGTGGGTAAAATTTGGTGAATATGTTAAGTAGATTTCAGAAGGAAATAATTCAGAGATCCTAAAACTGTGTTTTTTCTTTTTACTAGCCCCATCACTACCATTGTCAGAAAACACTGTAACACAGTTTTGTAGCGTTTTTCACACTCAATTCACATCTCCACCAACGGTCGCTCTCTAAAATTCAGTTTGATTTTGAATAGGATTTAAACAGGACTCACAAAGCAAGTACTTGATCAGAATCCTACTGGAAATTACATCTTACATTTAGAATTTAGATGTAAATCCTTTCCCAATAGAACATTACCATTAAATTAGAGTTTAAGCATAATTTGATAAGGAATGAATCCAATCACACCTTCTGTTTAATACTATAATTTGGAGTAGAATAATTGCATCCTTATTGATAACCTGCACAGTATGTTCTTTCCAAACATTTTTTCTTCCTTTTTTCTTCTTCTTTAAACAAAGAAATCAGCTTACGTTTGAATAAACACACATTATGGACACATAGTTCAACTCAAGTTTCCATAGGAATAAACATATGTTTGTGCTTGCATGCCATCACACGATCAAAAGACTGTAAGTGTAAATATTTGTGCTCGCTGCAATAACGCAGCCCCCAGGAATCTGAAAAACACAGCCCCCGGGAATCTGAAAAACGCACCCAGGAATCTGAAAAACGCAGCCCCCAGGACGACCCGCCCTCTATTCAATAGGTTGTATCCATCCCAACCGGTGCAAAGTGGATTTGTTTGTTTGGAAGGTGGGAGACACTCCATTTTGGAGGTTCTCAGAACCTTGGTTGCCCACCTTCTCAGCAGGGAATGAGCCATGAAATGACCCGAGATAAACCATCCATCTTGTGGCTTTCTCCAAGGGGACCCAAGCCTGGATTCTTTTCCCATTCCCTGCTCTCGCAAGCTGTGGAGGACTGCGACCACTTGTTGGTGGAGCTCCGGGACGTGGGCTATGTGGAGGTCAGCGGCCTGGAGGAGGCGGGGGAGGCGGCGCGGACGCTGCACCAGCGCCTTGGCTCAGAAAACGTCTGGCGGGTTTTGGGGGTGTGGGGGGAAGGGGGGGTGGGTGGGTTCTTTTGAGTCAACCCTTCTATGGTTCCCATTGGCTTTCTTCAAACAGCTAGTTGCAAAAGGCATGCATGCAACTAGAGGCAGGTCGTTGCAGTGTTTGACGACTGGGCGTATCCCCTCCAAAGATATCCTATGAGTGTGTGCTTTTTGAGGGTGCTGTTTGCTGGGTCGGTTTCAAGGGAAAGCACCCATTGGGGGTATACTCATATGCTTCCGAATCACTGTATGAGTGTGTGTGTGTGGTGTGTGCCCCACGAGGGACACGATTCCCACCCCACCTCACGAACCCCCCGCACACTCACACTTACACTCACCCACACCAACAGACGTAGGCCCATGATTGCTACTTTCAAGCTGCCTGGCAGCTGAAGGCAATCGTACTCCGTCATGAACCATGAACATAAGATACATCCTCATGTTGAATGTTTGCTCAAATAGGGTGCCTTAAAATGCTCCGCAACATTTTGTCCAATTTCTCATGACTTTTGGGTCACACATGCATTTGACCCTGGTGGTATTATGACCTCGTGGCTATGAATTTTGATGGCTGGAACGCCCTCACAAGCATTGGGGGACGCAGAACTCCAACAATGTACATGATGTCTTGCAGATGTGCTGACGGCAGAGCCATGTCTCACTTGGATGGCATATGCTTCATACTGTTGGCTTGGACTGCAACAGAATCATCCAGAGATTCTGCTCTTCGAGCGTTCCTCTGACTCCAGTCATTTTGCTGGTTGTCAGGGAACAACCTGTCACCCCTTTGCCACAATGCCTACACTGTACAACCGGGAGCTTGTGTGTGTGTGTGTGTGTTAAAATATGGGACCATTCCCCAGCAAAGAAAATGTTATTTTCCCTTCGGTGTCCTTCCAAACCATCCAAGAAGGGTACCGAGCCTCTAAAAGGACGCACCCTGGGACCTCAGGTTCATCACCCACGAATGGCGATGCTCCGAGTATCGCAACAACATCTTCGAGGCCTTCAGCAGCAAGTACTGCGACCGGAAGTACCGGCGCCTCTGCTGCAAGAGAAGTGGCCATACATCTCAATAGGGAAAACCCGCAAAAGCGGCTGGTGCATATTGAATCTCCATGTAAATAATGTGCACCATAGGGTCACCAATTAAAATTCATTGCCCAGTGGAGTACTGGGTGTGCCAATGAAGGGATGGAAACCGACTGAGGATTTGCTATGGATTCTTTTGGAGGAAGGCGATGTTTGTTTTGCCTTGCTGGGGCAATTTATTGGAGTTGTTCCCTTTCGACGTCGACGCGAGTCACTTGGGTGAACCCAGGCAGTGGCCACGTGAGCCATATTAACGTGCAAAGCAATGCCGCAGCGCCTTGCAAAGCGTCACTGGGGCCCCAACGACTGCGTGCCTCACTTGGAGTAGTGAGCTGCTTGTGCCATTCCTGCCAGAGAAGGTCCAGCTATGTCATTTGCTTACGCACTGGTCCAGTTTTTCCTTCTGCCTCTTCAAGCAGCCAGATTACTTTCCGCCGGCTGAAAGGGCCCAGTTCTTGACGTCAGTTTTTGGGGCCTGGGCCTCTGGGGTTGTGCGCGAGGACACCGCCGAACTTTTATCTGCGGCAGGGCCTGCAGAACAACCTGGGCCGCCGGCTTCTGGAGCTCGCCAGCTTCATGAGCTGCCGAGGTCCGGGTAGAAGGGTAGAAATATGGGTTGATCAAAAGGTCCGAACATGGGATCACCATTGGTTGGTAAACGAGAAAATATTTTTGATATTTCAACCACATGGGACGCTTAGGCTACCCATGGTCGAAACTGGGGGCCCTAAAGGGATTTTTGATCAACAATCAAATGACATGAACGGTTGACTCCTATTTCTTCCCGTTGCGCGGCTCCCGTGACGAATTTTCGGCTTGTCGCAGTGCTGAAATGGTGACGGATGAGCGCCGTGCTTTGGGAGCGTTTGTTGATTTTAAGCGAGATGTGTCCCATCGGACCAGGCTGGCAGCTTGCTGCCTGCAATGGCGGCAACCTCACCCTGCCAAAACAAAAGAAGCCGCGCGCTCAGAGAAGACCCAGGCCCCATTGACAGGCCTTGGTTCTTGTAAGCTAGCCTTGGCCGATCTCCCTGGCAGACACTTTGGAAACTCGCAGTGCTCTTGAGTCTGCTCTTGCAGATGGCGCTTGTTTTCTGGGATTTGTATCGCTGGACTGCGGCCATCCAGTAGTCCAGGGGCGGGGCCACCGGCCTGGTGCGGGAGAACCAGATCAAGTTTGTGGGCTCGAAGCGGGATGCTGGGGGGCCCGGCTTGCTCGGCGCACGCCTCGTGAGCAGGGGTTTTGGCTTCATTTTGGTTTGTTTCAAAGTAGGGCAGCTTTCCCTGTAAAGACCCCTAACAAGGGTGTCCTCAAACAAGGACACTCTCATTTTTGTTGGAAGGCACAAGGTGGGGGCTCTAATTTTTGTTGGAAGGCACAAGGTGGGGACACAAAGGGCAGCAAACCAGGCAACCTGTACTAATTTGTGGAGAAACAGTATCGCATATGTCTTTATGTTTCTCCCGCAAGATGACCATGGCAAGCCGAGGCTTGTGCAAACTCTGTATGTGGGGATGATGGCCCAATCTCGCTTGTCCAGAATTTCAGATGAGATTGGTCTTCCGCCAGCAAGCAAAACCTTGACAGGCTCCTGCTTGCAGACCGCATGCCACGTCAATGCAGCAAGATCTTTGGAGAATGACCAGTCCTGCCAAGGAGGGAAGCACCATTTCCGACACTCGTGCTCGTTTTGCCCTGGTCTTCGTCTGTGTGATCTTTTCTCTTTGCCTAGCCAAAGAAATGTGGGGGAGAAGCTTTAACCCTAATGCTACTTTAAATCCTCGCTGCAGGAATCTGTATCGCGCATGATGCGTGGATGTGTGTTTTGTCCATGTTGGCAAAGCTGTGAACCTCCATGTGAAACCTTTTCCTTTTGCACGGCAACTGCTTATTGCGGCACACATCTTGTTGCCTCTTTCTCTCCTCCAACGTCCAAATCAGCATACTTGAAGGGTTGGCGTTTCGAATGCTCGGCTGCAGCGCCTGCTTTTGTCGCAGACGCCATCGTGTCCTCCCCGCCCCTCACGTGCCCAGGCGGTCCCGCGGCCTCTGCTCCTGGTGGAGTTTCGCACAGTGCCCTTCATCGACGCCAAGGGCCGGAGCTTCTTCCAGCGCCTTGGCCGACGTGGGGCCACACCGCAAGCAGTCAGAAATCGACTGGGGCCCCAAAGGCCAGACAATGGCCAGGGTCGATCTTTGGGCCAGATATTTCTTGCGCGCATGTCGAGTTTCTTTGTGCTCCTTTGAATGGTGTGGTGAAAGTCTGGCTACCGAGTTTTCCTAAATCTTGCCGATCCACGATATGCGACATGTTGACTGCCATCTTGAGTCCGTGCCATAGCTGCTATAGCTGCGTATGGAGGCAACCTCAGATGACTTTCCGCTGAACATGCTGTTTGAGGGATACTGCTTCGCTTGGGTTAAACTTGTATGACATGTACCCCATACACGCAAATTGCAGTGTTATCTGAATCTGAGCATCCCATTCTTAAGTTTTGACGCCAAGACTGTCTACATGACTGCCAGCCCAGTCAGGAGAGCAATTTGCATTCGTGTATGTGTGCTGCATTCGTGCGAAGCGCTTCGCGTGTTTCCAATAGAATGTGGCCTTATTCAGATTCAGATTCACTTGGGAAGGGCAGGATTGGTACCCCGGATGAGAACATGTCTCAACAATCTTTTGGTGGAGCTTTGCCGACGCTACGTAGCGTGTATTGTACTATTGAGAAGTTCTGGGTTTGCGACCCTGCGATTTGGCCAGGTCCTTGATTGAGATAACGGGGCAGAACACGAATGATGTCTTTGGCAAGCTGTCAGCATTTGTACAGCGCCTTGGCTGAGGAGTGGCACTCATGACATGCTTGTATGCAGGAGCGAAGTGATTCTCTCGCCATGTCAGCAGTTTGTGCCATTGTGTTTGGGTGGCAAGTTTTGTGTGTCAATTTGCGCATGTGTGTGTAAATGTGCACGCACGGGCTCGCGTGTCGTGTGTCGTGTGTGTGTGTGTGTGAGTGTGTGTGTCGAGTCCTTGATCTTCTTCCCTTTGCTTTGATGAAGTGGGACGCCACCTTGTTGGACGTCTCAACCTGCAGTAGATGACACAGTGTCACCTACCGATGGCGTCCCTGATGTCAGTGGGTTGAGTGTGCAACAAGCCGGAGCTTCTTTGCCCTGTCTGAGACCCTCAAACTGTGCTTCTCGATTTGCATTCGAGTCGATTGTGTGTCTGCAAGACGATCCGGGAAGGTCTCTTTGGTCCTTTTCTCCCGCCCGGAACGGCTCTGTACTTGTGTGTGTGCGCGTGTGCGCGCGTGTGCGCGTCTGTAGTTTACTTTTGTTGCTCGTGAAGCGGACTTAGGACTCACATGCAGAGCCGGTTGCTATCGACAGGAACACCATTTTGCGATTTATGCCGCTGCCTTATTTCCAGGAGTTCGATCTGAGTGCGCTGGTCACAGACGACATGCCCAGCTGCATTTGGCCCCTCCCAAATACTTGGACGTGCCATAAATCAGGCAGTCAGTCTGACTCGGGCTGCCCTGCACCTAAGTTTCAACCTTCGGGGAGCGATGTGGCTGGACAAGCAAACTAAGGGCTCCGCCCTCCACAGTGGGTGGATGTCCGTCTGAGGTTTTACCACTGACGCCTTTCAAATGAAGGAGGCGGCGCTGGATTGCAAGGAAGGCGTGCAGAGAGAGCGAACTGGCCTTGCTTGGGGTGGCCGCTTGCTTCTGTTTTGCTGCAAGGAGTTTCAGTTGACTGCGGTACGCGAAAATCTTCTTGGAAGGGCGGATCTAAGTGAATCCAATGGCATGGGCGAGTCCAAGCGTCTCATAACCCAGATAGCAAAGTGAATCAAGGGATCAACAAATGACAAGTGCAGGTGGAGGCCGCTTCTTTCTACTTTTTGTTTTGTTTTGTTTTCTTTCTTTCCCTCCCTCTCTCTCTCTCTCTGTGTCTCTCTCGCTCCCCCCTCTCTTTCTTGTTCAGAGGGCACGTTGAGTCATGAGTCCGTTGAGCGTCAGGCCGATTCCTTGGGGAGAGCAATTTTGGCAAGTACGCCATGCGCCTTTGCGACTTTATGGTGGACTACCTGGGTGAGTCTTGGCATGTTCATGGGATCATACGTGAAGCAAGCAGCTCGGGTTGTCCGAGCAAGAGATGTTCTTCTTCAGCACAACCTCCTTCGCAGTATGAGTTTTCAATCCACTTTCTCATGCAAGTCCATGAGTCATCAGACTGCACATAGTAGCTGGTTTCTGCATCGTTTTCGCGGTGGACAGTTTGGCCACAGATGGTTCGGGAATTCATTTGTGCCTGGCAAGGGACTGACTGAAGAGTAAATATGAGGCTGGCTCAACTTGGCTGACATTCAAGCTTCATTCGCACTCAGTGCACTCCTGCTGTCATCAGACACTTGCACCGAGGAGTGGGACCTTCTGGTTTGCAACAACAATTGCGCCTCGATTTGAAGGTTGGAGATGATATCCTTAGTTTCTTAACGACAAGAGCCGCTGACCGGCGTTTCTTGAATGTGCTGCTCCAATGGCCACATTTTAAGTGAAGAAGGTTTCCATGTGAAAAGCAATTGGGTATGGGTTAGTCGATTCGAAGAGAGAGGGATGTTTCACACGCACAAGCACTACTTTCTCGTCCTTCAACCAGCCATCACAAGGACCCCCATTGAGTCAGCCATGAACATGATCAGCTTGTTTTAAGTACAGCACATGTGGGCGCAGATGAGGGGCAAGGTGTTGATTTGCCTGGTTCTCAGGTCCCAGATTTCCACTTGCGTTCAGGCACATAGGCAACAACCCCTAGGCATTGCAGGTGCAGAAGAATTGTTGCAAATTCAGCAAATCCTGTTTGCAATCACAATTTGCTGCAATAGTCTGAGATTGGGCGCACGCTGTGAAGAATAATTCAAGAGCTGCAGTCTTCGAAACATCACAACATAAGATCAGCTGAAGTCTTGGAACAATGACAGTGGTTCCGATTCGGCCTATGTTTTTCCGAGCCGCAAGCTGTGGACCATGAAGAGTGATGGCCAATTTATTGGCTCATGTTGGCACAATTGTGGCAATTGGGTCCCAGCTGTCCTAGTCGTTTGTGTTGCTTATCCCGTCGGTGCCAAAGGTGTCAGGTAGAAGCCCGCTGCTCGCGAGGCATGACGCTGCCTCTGAAGCAGCCTTCACTGGCGCGGGAGGCAGCATGGGGGCTCAAAGCGGGCTGGATGGAAGCATGTCCGGTCGCTGGCATCGTCATGGACCATTCGACCGACCTGGTCATGGCCAGCGACAGTAGTGCCAGTGGCATATCGGAGACATACGAAGGTGTTGTCAGTCTTTGTGGAGCAGTAGGGGATTCACAATATGGATTGCCCACTGGTTTTACACAGGCAGAGTGAATCCGCACCGCTCGGTCAAGCCCAAGGCAGCTTTTAAGGGATGTGCCCTCATGGGTTCCGTGCAGGCGCAGATGGTCTTCCGCTTCCGCGATGGCGGACGGGACGTGTTCCTCTCCAGTGGCCAGGCCGAGGGTGCAGCCGCCGTGAGTGCCAGCCGCAGCCGAAGACGCGCGGTTTAGGATGGGCTTGTCCATATCCAGTCCATCCTCTCGCGTTTATTGAGCCTTGGCTTTTGTTGGGTCCTTTGCTCTTGCAACCCGACCTCACAGGTGGCGAAGGTTTCTGCCACGGTGCGTCCATGTGGTTGTGGTGCGTCCAGCCACTGTTCGCAGGCGCGGCTCCTGGGGAGGCCGCCGTTTCGGGCGCCCGGGTACTGGGCGGACCCGGCGGCGAGGGCCGGGCTGGTGCCGCAACTGGTGGCGCCCGCCTCGCAGAAGGAGCTGGCGCCATGGCTCAAGCGATGGGCAGTGGGGGGGGGAAGGCTTGTATCAGGGAAAGGAACAGGAAAAGGCACCGCTGGAAGTGCTGTCGGATGAATCCGAAGGTCTGGGTTGCCTTTTGGCAACAGCATGAGCGATTTTGCGGGGGTTTGGAAGGGTTTTCCTGAGTAATCCGAGGTTGTCACGACACGGGATGCAGGTTCTCTCTTCGACAACAAAACATGACTAGTATGTGCTTCGCACGGGGCACGGGTCGCAGCTAGAAGGTGTCGGAGAACAAAAGCAGCAGAAACGACTGTCCGCAGAAGTCATGGGCCACATGAGACACTTTGAATGCGACCTGCCCAGAGCTTGTCTACCTTGGCTAGCCACTGACCTTCTTTTTGCAATGATTATCCATTTGGTCCCAATTATTTTCCTTTTTTGTTCTGATATAGCGTCACCATGTGCTCCAAGGTGCTGGTTGCCCGTCTTATGATCTAAGGCTCTAACGTACCAATTCACAGGACGTAGCAAGATTGGTGGCTTTTTGATAGCCAATCACCCAGCCTACCCCATTGCATTTGTGGCTGGCTCCCTTTCGCCTGGTCACAGACATACCTCGAAAGACATTTGCTGCCCGATTTCAACTGGTTGTTCGAGTCGGGCCTCGAGGGTTCATTTATGTAAAGCCATTTGGGGTGATGTTTCGCTGATCTCGCGGCTAACTAGGTGATGCTCCAAGAAGTGATGGACGGCACCTACAAGGCCCAGAATGCGTCTATGGGATTGCTTGCCTCTGGTACTCGGCCTAACGGTACTGCGCAGCACATACAAGCAGCTACCTGTTTCACGCTTGTGCGAAGTCCCCGCACGGCACATGTGTGAGCTTTTTCTTGCAAGTTTCCACCCCACAACCCCCAAACCTCAGCGCGCTCCTGACATCCGTGGACAAAGACAGCGTCCGGACGGCAGGCCAAGGCCACCCGTGATCGGATGGGGAAGCCCATCCCTAAGCGCTTCACAGTGGTCGCGGCCCTTCGCTCTGAGACCCCGGAGCTTTGGGACCCGAGGGGGGGGGTCGCGGGAGGGGAATCGGAATCGGTATGTCTCAAGGGGACTCTTCCTTAGGCCAATACGAAAGCGCATGAAGTCAACCACGGGGCTGTTTTGTGCCTACAACGTAGCGGGCGTTTGCCTGGGGGCTGGGAAAGGAGGGAGAGCAGCGGGCGCAAAGAATACACCAGCTGTTGCAAAGGCGGCCTTGTTAGCTACCCGTTGGTTCTTGACTCAACAACACAAAACACAGCCTCGCTGAGCAATACTTGACAAGCAATTCGCAAAGAGATGGGAGAAAGGAGAACCTGTAGCAGCATCTGTCTGGCCGGAGCCAGAAAGCATCCGCCATTTTCATATGCTACCAGATTCAGAATTCGGAGCACCATCCCTTCTCAAGTGAGGCATGTGTCAAAATAGGGGCGGGGGGCGCAGAATGTTGGTTTCCTTTTTTGGTTTCCATCAAGAATCACCCCGAAAAATTCCCACCCCCCCCCCCCCCCGAAAGAAACAGACAGACCCACACACACACCCTGCTTGGGCAAGGATCGCCATCCCAAGCCTCACGAGTTTCTGCGGGCGACTCGCGTGCTTCCTCCTTCCCTTGAGGACCGCTACGCGCGGCGCAGAGAGCTCGTGGAGCAGCGCTTGCAGGGCGAGGCTGGCGGTGGGTTTTGGGTCGGTGGCTGAAGGATGGGGTTCGTCTCGGGTTTGGTTTTGTGTCTTCGTTGCTCACTTCCTGAGTTCATGAACTTTAAACTTTTTGGGACGACCATTTTAGTGGTAAATAGAAAGTTTCAACTTTGTTTGGGCCATCCACTCAGCCAGTGAGGTTGGAAGTCTGGGTATTCCATTCGAGGCAGGCTGAGGCTCCAGAGAAGAAGCTCGCTGCCAGGCAAACTTGGATGTCGTGGATAGATGAGTGACTCATAATGTACCACGCCGAGAGAGAGAGAGAGAAACAATAGACATAGCAGGCTGGAACTATACCAGACCACGAGAACAAGGCTGTCGTGGACTTTGTATATCCGGGTACTAGTTCTTGATTTTAAAGCAGCTGCTGAGCAGACTTTGCACGACCCAGTTTCTACAACGAAATGACTGGAAGGCAAATGTTTATAACAGGTTGTCCGTGCTTTTTTCTCACCAGCCCCATCACAATTCAAATGGAATAGGGCTCATAGTGCTCTCATTTGTTGTTTTTGAACCGCGTGGTCCCTGACGTACAGGATTCTGTGCTCAGACTCTGGTAGTCTGCACGAGAAAGAAAAGGCTGGAACTATGGCGACCTTCAGCACAAGTGGATCATGTGTTTTGATTCCTTCAGCCACTTTTGGGTATTGTCAATATGTGGGCTGCAAGCAGGTTTTCAACTTCTCAGGCAAAGGTTAGCATGGTGAAATGAACAAATCGAAGGTACCTGCTACATGCTATGGTCAAAAGTTAACCGGTCCCGTCAAACTTTGAGTTGGCAGATGAGATTAATCACACCAACAGTAACTGGGTGCAAAGGATCAATTCGATTCTAGAGCCATATCACTGGTTACAAATGTGTGAAACGGGGACCTGAATTGTTGTGTGCTTTCTTGACATTTCAATCATTCAGCAACAGCTAGGTGAATGCCTATATGTTTGAAGATCCAAACATGATCTTTCATGTTGTCTTGTGCTCTCGCAGACGCTTCCCAGGTTGCGACTGGTGAGATGCAAAGGCGTTAGCCTCTTCATGCAGTGGCAACCGTGGAGTTCCCTGCCTGAAGGGCAACCGCCCCACAAAATGGCGGCGTGTCAAAGTGGGACCCCCGAAAACGGCCGGTTTCCTCGTACCGCGCCCCCAAAACGCGCAGTTCGCTCGGAGGTGCTGGAGGTGACGGCTCTGACCCTGGAAGCCTCTCTGGGTCTCACCTTGCGCTGCATCCACGAGGCGGGTTGACTGGTTGACCTGAAGCAGCTAGCATTGCTCAACTTTGCGGAGTGCCTTGCGAACGCTTATTCTCTGAGCGGGCGTGCTGGCGCTTTTACTCAAATGATAGCGGCATTTCATCGTACGCTCAAGTTTCAGCGCATGCCCGTTTGAGATGCGTAGCATTTGTTCCTGCCGCCACCGGTCACCAACTTCGTTCGGCAACAACTTGTGGACCGCAGTCGCATTTCCTTGCCGCTCACAGCAGGACCGCGGGAATGCCAGCAACGAGGCATATTTGCTGCACGGCCTCGTGTCTGCAAGCAGATAAAAAGCACGGGTCCCATCAGTTTCGGTTCTGTAAGGTATCTGAGGTTCCTACCTTGATGTCTTCGTGTGGTCGCTGGCAATGGAGGATGCGACAATGCCGCAATGCTAGGTTTGTTCCATTTTTAATAGACGTTGCCTGATCCCAGTTCTAGTCAGAGGTTTGAATCGGAAGCATCCCGTGCATTTTGTTGGCGCGAGACCTGCTTAGGGAGCAATCCCACCTCTGCGATGTCCATCCTGGGCACGTCCTTCAAGATGGACTTGGCCGGGAAGAATGCTGGCAGCATGTTCGGGCCTGGTATTTACCTTGCGGAGTCGTGGCTCGGCCCTGCCTCGAAACCAGCCGAACGTATGTTTAGAAGAATGATGTGAAGGATTCATCCAGTTCCAGTCCCATTGCAGTGTTCGCAAGGTCATCTTCCCTTCGCCAGATCGTTAGCTTTCCTACGTTAGCCTTGTGGGCAGGCGCTGGCTGCAGTGTAATTAGGATTTCCAGCAAGAACCAAGTTAGCACCCTAATCTTCGGATGCTGGTTTGGGAACATGGCTGAAAACGGGGTCTTGTCCCTCAGACGTGTGTCGGCGCAACCAACCAGGCTCGCCTAACTGCCCCTCACAGAGAGACCATGACCCGTGGTCGTGCAAGACGACCAAGTCATTCTGTGCTGGAAGGTTCTTGCTGGACACTTCCGAGTGGCTTTCCTTTCGTTCGGCGTGAAATCGCAACGCGGTGCCTAGAAGCTCAGGTCCGTCAAGGCCGACGAGTACGCCCAGGACGACACCAGCGGCTCCTATGCAGGCGAGGCGAGAGCCGTTCGCTCTTGAGGAGCCTGGCGCGTGGTTTCGGCTGACTTTGCTGCGTCTGTTTCACGCGGGAGTCTTGGTTGATTATTCTCTGAGGATATCTCCCTTTGAGTTAACTTGTCGAGGTGCTCATTGCCGGTAGATACCTTCACCCAGGACCCTTCTGAATCTGCAAGCTTGAAAAAGGAGCCACAGGAACCAGATATAATCCCAGGCAATCCTCTTTTCGTGCCAAAGGCTTTGGCCCGTGAATGTTCCTTTCGTGCGGCTCGAACTGGGAGCATCCAGGCCTCTTTGCGGTGCTGCTCTGCCGTGCTGTGGTGGGCCGCGCATTGCAAGTCGTGGACCCTGCGTGCCGGCAAAGACCGAAGGGGAGGGGTCAGCGGGCTGTTGGAGGCCTTTCTTGGGCTTTATTTGAAGGATATCAATCCTGTGTTCACATCCAGGTTGCAGTCATTGCGTGTTAAGGGCCGTGCTTTTCAATAGGGCCTTTTCTTGAAAAGGCACTGTACTGTTCAATCCGATTTCAGGCACATATTGACATGAGCCACACGTGTTGTTTCAGGCTTCAGTGGCCCTGCCTTTTGCCTTTGTACGGCACAGCTGCAGGCCTCAATTTTAGGGATCAGCAAGGAGGAGTGCCACAGGAGAGTGAACCATCATGCCAACGTGCCACCTGCAAGAGAGCTCAGGACCCTATTCCCAGTAGGGTAGCTGCGCGGCTCAATGCCATTTCATTTCTGTGTGGTGAGTCTCAGCCTTGTTTCACTGCTGGCGCTTCCAGTAGTTCCCTCGCCGTATGAGTTGGTTCACAGGTGTTTTGTCCCGACAGAGCCGGTTTTGTGAATGTTGCAAGTGGACACCTCAGGGAGTATTGGACATTTCACAGTACGCCGCTCTTCACTTTTTTTCGCCGCTCTTCACTTTCCGAAAGTCATTGTTGAACTCAAGCTGGTGCCTTTTTTAGGGTGACTACGGACCCTTGGTGACCTCCGGCGACTTTGACTGCGTCGTGGGAGACCGGGAGAAGGCTGTGGGAACGCTGCGCGGCTGACACGACTTCCAACTTCACGAGGCAACGAGTCAAACTTCACAATTACACGGTGTTGCGAAGAGGATGCTGCGTCAAGACGGACCCTGTAAGGTGGCATTTGCAGTGTGCATGTCTTTTGCACTGGTCTTTGCACTGGCAGGCTGGGAGAACGGGCCAATACTTCTTTTCATAGGGTGTCTCCAAAGAGGGGTTTGTTGCCCGAGGGTCAACGATCCTTACAAACGCATGGGCAGTGATTTAGCATGTCAGATGTCATACTCAGTGCCGTTTGGCCTTATTGGCCTGGCGAAACGGATGCAGACTCAGACAGCTTTGAAGATCTGCTGCTTGTTGTAATCTCTTGATAGGCCTTAGCTGGGGCCAACTCGCACCTCAGGTTCCGGGAGTTTGTGTTCTTCCATGAGGAGGCAATCTACCCGGAGTTCGCGGTCTTCTACCGCCGGGAGATGTAGATGGCACCCGGGCGTGCGGTTTTTGTTCCCCGTGCTGGGTTCAGAAGTATGTTTTTGCGGGTAGACGTGGTGACTCTGACAACTTGCTTTTGTGTGCAAGAAGGACTTCTGAGGCAAGGCAGAGCAGAATTGTAGCACACCAGTGGCCGACAGAGCTAGGTTTAGAGACAGCTTGCTTGTGACTGGAGGTAACACTTGGCCGATTGCTTCCGCGTTCTGTGCAGCCAGCCATGCAAAGTTTCGACATATGCAAAGCACGTGCAGGGTGGGAGGGTCCCCTTGTAGCAAATGCTATGCATCCATCCTACTACCATGTAGGAAGGGCACAGCCGCTATTCATCACAGAATTCACATGAGTTGACCACTTGGATAGCTTTGCTTGACATGCTGGCTAAGGGTGCTCAAGCCGTCGCCGGCACTTGAGCGGAGTGAAATGCGCGGGCAGAAGACCTTGCGCACAACTTTCGAAGCGTCACGAATCGGCTGCACTGGCCAACAGCACACTTGGAAGTCGAAGGAAGTCAAACGCATTGACCATAAAGATTGTCAGTTTCTCGTGATGCGTTAGATGAGATGTGATCTGGAAGTTTACAAACAGTGGCTTGGATGCGCATTTATGGTTGACTTACTAAGCCGACAGTGTCTTTTCAGTGGATGAGCGCAAAAGGGGAGCCCAGGCAAGAATTCGGAAGCGTCTAAGCAGACCGCAGGAGAGTGTCCTGGCTCCGGCCAGCGAGGGTTGCAGGCCGAACTGGCAATTCATCAGCTGGCGCCGGCCAGAAGGGGGCTGCCCAAACTTTTGTTTACTCTAGCCTGCCCAAGGTCTGGTCGACCAGCGCAAAACTGAAGGGACAGGAAGAAGTTGAAGCCGCGTCTGGCGGTCAACGAGCGCTCGTTGTAGGGTGCTGTTCAAGTATGTGGAGGTCTAGGGCTCTCGTGTCTGCTCTTAGCCAAGCCAGACATCGGCAGGGTTGGTCAGTTCCTGTTGTTGTCGCTCTCCCGCAACAGTCCGTTTGCTGGCTTGCTGGCACACCGAGGAGGTGGCCAAGGGAGGCTGCGGCTGAATTCGGCAAAGTGTCTTGCGTGCTCGGCTGAAGTCAGTTGCAAGTGAATGCCGGCCTCTTGTCTGACCGGAATTTGGCACGTTTTTGCCAGGAGCCTTTGCCCCACTACCAAAGCGAGTCTCTGGCCAGAGTTTGTCTGAAATATGGATAGCAGTGGGCTGAGCAGTGAAAGCGTTTGAATTCGAGCGTCGGCCTTGTGGCGATCTTTCACTTCGCGTGCTGCTAAGCCCGCCAGAGCTGGCGAGCAATTGGGGCCTGAAGCGGATCCTGTGCAAGCTGTGCTCCTTAGTCGCGTAGTGGTGATGTAACTGCAGCCCAGCTAGGTTGGTTTCAAAGAGAATGTAGTGTTTCTGCAGGCGTGCCAAGGTTTTACAGGGACTCCCTCGAGAGAAAGGAGCCTGCAGTCCAGGCTAGCAGCTGCCTTGTGACGGGTCCAGCTGGCGGGCGGGAAAGTTGGGAGCCCGTTTGCGAGGCTTCGGCCGGGCCCTTGTTTTCTTTCGCTGGCAAAGGGAGACATTCCAGCATGGCCAAGCAACGAGAAAGGGATCTGAGTTTTATGCTGGTTGGTTCGGCAAGTGGATGAGAGGGACAGAGCGAGAACTCAGAAGCGTTTGAGCAGGCAGTGGAACATGGCCCTGGCTCTGGCCAGCGAGGGGTTGGGTGTTGGGGTTCTGACCCCAGGTGTCAGTTTAAGAAGTTTCTTTCTTGCACACACGCACATCTGTTTAGGGGTTGCAACCCTTTTGGGGTTTGACGCCTGCGGGCCCAGCGCACGCAAATGCGTGTAGTTGTGCCAGACATGGCCAAATTTCAGCCAGCCAGCGGATTTTGTTATTGGGCTTTTGGGGGCTCTGCCCAGCAAGGAGTTGCCTGGGGAGTGTCCGGAGTCTTTCTCCCACCCTGGGAAAGAAGTGTGATGTCGCAAAGTAAGTGTCGCTGCGGCCTCTTGGCGCGCTGCGTGTTGTGTCTGGTACAGCGGCTGGAGCTTGGACGAGAGCAAGTTTGAGTTTGTTTGCGGCGGCCTTGCAGTGGCTTTTAACCCACGTGCTGCTAAGCCAAGCCAGAGTTGGGCATAGCGGGGGCCTGGTTTTCGCAAGACCCCCTTGTTCACGAGTCTTTGAGCCAGTGCGACAACGAATTTTCTCGCGCGTGGCCAAGGGCGAGCAGCGAGCCGTATTTGTCAACTGGGTAGCAGGGCCTGACTGAAGAGGCGTGGTTGGCCCCAGCAAGCTTGTTTGCGCGCGAAGGGAACTGGTTGCTGCCTTTGTTGGCAGGTTCCAGGCGAATCCCGCTCTCTTTCCTTGTTGCGTTTGTTGGCCTAGCGGCCAGGAGGGCGCCGTGTCTGCAAGCGTTTTCGGTAGGCAAGCCGAGGTTTTGTCTCACAAATTTGCCGTGACTTGTTCCTAGAAAGAACGGTTTTATCAGAAGAGAGCCTTTGACAAAAAGGCAGGGGTTGAGAATTGTCTTCCACACAAGCAAAGGGCTATATGCTGCCTGCTTTGCGACGAACCGATCATCCGAGTGCTCAGCCAGTGCGCCGGATCTGGTGGAGCTGCCGCGCCGTGGCTTCAGCAGATGGCCAGCAGGATGAGCGTAGGCTGGGCAAGAACTCAGAAGCGGTGGATAGTTGGCCCCGGCCATCAGAAGCTTTGCGGGCAGATTCTCGAGTGTTTCTTCTGCAGCCCTGGCTCCGGCCAGCGGCCTCAGAGGGTTGCGGTTTGGAGCTCTTCAAGGACAACTTTCAGGGTGTTAACTTCAGCGCCTGTGCGCCGGAAGCAGAGCGGAGCCGAGCTGTAGTGTTTGCGGCCGAGATTTCACAGGCCCTTGCTGTCGGACGTTGCGCGGCCATGCTGTTAGGCAAGCCCTCGCGCAGCTTGGCGCAGTTTACAGAGCTGGCTGTGGGCCCCTCCGCTGAATTTTGTGTGTTCAAGGAGGTTTCGTTCGTTCAAGGTTGGGTTCGTTTCCTTGCCCGTGGATTTTTTTGTACAGCAGAGTTTCTTTGCTTCTTTTTTCCATTGCTGTCAGGGCCCGCCGAGTTTCGCCAGCGGGGCCGCCAAGTGTACAGGAAAGCTCGCCCGAGTTTGTGCCAAATGGCGCCGGAGGTCCTAGGCCTTCTTCGTCCAAGGGGCGAACCACCAAAACAACTTTGCGCTCAAGCTGGCTACGGATGCTTGCAAGTGTCAACGCCGAAACCCAGCTTGCGCAAAGGGACGTTGAATGCGGAACCGTTTCTGAAAGGATCGTGGTTCTTGCATGATTGGAAAAAATGGATCGGCACTCCCTTAGCATGCTTCGCGTTGCCAGCACTGCACGCTCTCCCAGATCCAACTTAGCACGTGGTTCCGAGGTTTTCGTCCATGCCTTCTGCTCTGAGTTGGTTGGCATTCCTTCTCCTTGATCCGCTTTTGGCCACGCCAGCGCGGCGTGCAGCAACATTCTCGCTTTGATGAGGAGGCGCCGCTTGCAATCGTGCTCGGGTTGGCGATGTTGCACGTGCGTGGTTACTTTTTCACACTTGGAAAGCATGTGCCAAGAAATTCTTCCTGAGGGCTGCGGATTTTGACCGATCTGTATCATTTGGATCATGTTGGCTCGCAGCCTCGACCACTGATTTGTCAAATTGTTGTCAGCATGTTGCTGTAAACTAGCGGCTGATGTGAACCATTTGTTTCCTTTCCGCTTGACCAAATTATGTACAGGCAGCTGCCGTGCAGGACCGCGAGGCTGGCTGCAATGCCCAAGGTATCTTCAGATGCGCAACCTCGGGTTTGGTTCTGCAGTCACGACTTTGAACCTTCCAATTGCGGGGTGACTTCAACATGGTGAAATTATTGCTGTGGCTGCGGCTTGTTCTTTGCAGGTGCTGTCTGGCTTTCACGTCCATTTCAAAGGCTCCGATTCAAGAGCAAAAAATGAGTCAGGCAGCTGACCTTGATTTAGATGTTGTGCCCAATCGCCTCGTGCGCTCCCATGCCCTTCAGGTCCCAAGTCGCACACCTTGTTGCCAATTGCGCATTCATACCTCCTACTGTGCTTCAAGCCGGGCGTGGTTCAAACGGTGACCAGGTAGTCAAGATGGTCACCGCAGCCAAACAATATCCCGATTGACAAACCTCTGAAGTTGCACTTCTCTTGTGAGCATTCACTCTGGATGATGCCACAATACCTGCCCAAGCGCTTCTTGGAAGAGCTGCATGTTTGTCATGTAAAAGTGTCCAGGATGTCCTGCATGAGCTTTTGTCGACTTGGCCGCATCACCGGGTTCCCTTCTCTGGCGCAGGCCGCCGCGGACGTGATCCGCTTCTGGTTTGAGGAGCTGACCACCGATGATTGGCCCGGGAGCCGAGACAGGGCTTCAAGCAGAAAGGGCCGTCATCAGCTCGGTGTTGGCTGCGTTGGACATCGTGGCAACAATTTTCCAAGACGTTGCCCACTTCCACGGGCTCCGAACAAGTTATGGGACCCATCCACATGTGCCGTGATGTTCCAACTTGCTGAGAGGAGTGGTAGTGGTAGCTTATTGCTGCTGAGAAGAAGGTATGGATCCAACACACTGCGCACACGGCATGCAGGTTGCCACCAGATGCATGAAGGCACGCACACGCCTTTGCACTGAAGCAAAGCAAAGTACGCCACAGGCCTGCAAGTAACAGTCTCCGGCCGTGCTCGCCCAGGTTCCGCCAGAGCCACATGCTGGACGACCGAATCCGCAAGGATTTTGGAGTGCTTCCGCCACGTTGGATTCTGGTTTCGTTTGCTCTGTGATGCCAAAATGGTGACTTCCAACCCAAGTGCGAAAGCAGTGCACGACCCTGACATCTACTTGACATGATGATTTACTTTTCGCGTGTGCCATGCGCACAGGCACTATGTGTCAAAATAGGGACCCCTTTTATTTGTGGTTTCCCTTCATAAGAAGCACGGGTGTTTTAGCCTCCACAAAGATCGTTTGGCCAAAAACCCTCGACGTGTTGGTTGGAACTGAGAAAAAGACGGGGAGCTCAAGGCGCTGCACAGCCGGGCGGCGGCCGGGGAGTTGGCTGGCTGGGCGCATCACGGAGACGCTTGGAAGTCACAGGGAGCCGGGTGCCATGTGCGAAGCAAATGGGTAAAGTTCCGGACCCTTCGCTAGGCATCAGAACTCAGGGACAAGAAGGTCCACCGCTGTTGAGGTTTCCCATTAAGATTCACGGCCATTTGAGGGAAGAGCATCTTCCTGCGACCCTCTGGTCGAACATGTGTGTGAGTGTGTGAGTGTGTGAGTGTGTGAGTGTGTGAGTGTGTGTACGCGTGTGTGTTTTTGAGGCGCGGTGCTCTTTTCAGATTTTGACATCTACCCACTTGGCCCTGCAGGGTTTGCGCATCCCCAAGAAAGTTTGTCTATTCACTCTTGGTCCTCTGTACATGTATTTGCAAGGCACAGAGACCCCCTAGAAGGCATAGGCCTGAATCTCCTTCATCCGAATTTTCTCCGCGATGGGGGTCAAAAGGAGAAACTTGCATTGCTGCATTGCTGCTGAGTCCCTCCCCAAATCGCACATTCAATGTTTCACAACTGGCAAGGATCGAGACAATCTCTAGAAGCTTTGATCTGCTTTGCCATTCTTGAAACGTGTTGAACAAGTTTCGCCCGGTTCCAAAGCCAAGGATACGTGCCTAGCGCTGGTGGTGATCCTGGACCAGTTCTCCCGGAGCCTGCCTTGGCCTCGGAAAACTGTCCAAGGCTTTTTGATATTCATGGAGGAGTGTTGACCATAGGACAGCATTTTGCCATCTTTAAGCCATCCAACAAAACTTCGTAATCTTTAGAGCTCATGAACATGGTGGGGCATGTCAGATGCACCTCTCATTTTTTTTGAGATTGAGGTACCGTGGTACTCCTAGCGCCTATGCCTGCGATGTGGCGGCCCGCGCCGCGGCCAATGCGGCGCTCGTGCGGGGCGACGACAAGCGGCTGGGACAGAGTTGGGGGGGAGGTGTCCGGAATCCGTATGCGTTGCGCGTGCACACACACACACACAAACACAGAGCCTGGACAGTGGCCCAAGCAAGGACGGTTTTCAGAGACAAAGCTCGGAAAAGAGTGGAAGTGTCACTTGCAAGGCTTTTTTAGGTGATGGCTTGTTGGACAAACTCTCGTCTTGCTGAAGCATGGAGTCTTGCACACCTGGTTTGGTATATGGTTTGGTATTCACTCTTTCCTGTACCACCAGCATCAATTGGTGGCCTGGGCGCCACGGAAATTGGACCATTGCTTTGGCTCATCTGCTCTGGGCATCAGCGCTACACGTTGGGAGTGTCACACCGTAGGTGTCATCCCCCCGGGCCACGGCGCTGGGCCTTGTACCTGCCCTTCATGCACTCAGAGGACCTGCAGGAGCCCAGAGGGATGGGCTGACTGGGATGAGGTGTTGCCGTGTCTCGGGATCATTCCCACGTTTGAAGGTGTCTCTCTTTTCCTGGGCTCGCACAGGCTGGTTTCATCTCAAGACGCATCGCTTGCTGTCCCTTCTGAAACTTCTCATATCGCCAGAGTGAGTTGGTTGGTTTGCTGGAATGGTGTTGGGACTTGGCTGTGGTACGCTCTCCTCCAGCTGTGGCGAGTAAGCCAGGCAAAAAGCCAGCGAGTTTCCAGGGTGTTTGTTCTCGGATGTCACACTTGACAGGACAAGGTGCGTTGCGTGAACCTCATGCGCGAGGGCCTGGGGAAGTCTCTCTTCAAAGGACTGGACTTGGAGTATCTTGGAGTTGGGCCGTTGGGATGCGATCAGACCACATACAGATCAGCTTCCCAGTGGGTCGTGCTTCCAGGCTCAGACCCGAAATACAGATCAGTCGTTGAGCCTGCTCTGAAAGCGACGGCGCTGCTTTTCAGCTTGGTATTCGTTGTGCAAGCCTTCACTGCCTTGCAGCAATTCCGCAGGAGGGATCCCTGTCAACTCTCACGTGTTCAAACGCTTGCTGACATTTACCAGGGGACGTTGGAGAGGAGAGAGGAGGGGGATAGAGATGCGCGCCTTGGATTCTAGGACTTGGAGCTTATGGCTTTGTCTGCGTTTTGTGCTGGATCAGAGGCAGCGACTGTGGCTCGTCTTGACAAGAGGCTGGATAGCCGGATAGCCCAATGATTATCAGGCTTATCAGATTTCTTATGTTGGATGCACATGTCACATGCGGGTGTGGCACTTTTCTGGTCTAGTGCTTCTGCATTTGCGCAGGAAGCGCGGAGGCCAAAGCCCTGCCGAAGCTGAATGCCTCAGGCGGCGCCCTCTCCAAAGAGTCGTTTACATTTTTCAAAAGTCATCTTGAGTTTGCCAGTCCTTCGCGAGGCAATAATTTCAGGAGCCGTCAGGCAGCATTTCTGGAAGGTGAGTTCCGGCAAGAAGACGATATAGTTCCCAAACTTTTCCCGAAGACGGATTTCCTATCACGACCTTGAGCTCGCACGATCGCTTGAACAGCCAAGAGCAACCCCCGCAGGGCTTCAGACGCGGTCTTTGCCGGCCTGTGTGCCTGCTGTTTCAGCCTGCACTTTAATTGTGTCGCCAAACTGCAAGCCAGGATCTTTGAGGAGAGACTTGGACATTTCAGCGTGAAGCACCAAAAAAACCGGTGCAGCAAAAGCGGCCGCTCGCAACACTCTCGGGGAAAAAAAACAAACAAACAAAATAAAACACTGCAATGAATTGAGTGTTGGAAGCACTCAAATCTACTACTGGAGTCGATGGAGGCCAGAATTCTTGTGTTTTTTTTCCTTTTTTTTTTTTTTGGAATGATGTCTGCTATGTCTGCACATGCAGACATGCAGGTCAAAAGCAGATATGTTTAAACTGCTTCTGGGCACCTCTCCCTTTGTAGCCGCGGTTGGCCGGCATCAATGCGGGAGTGGACTTTTCAAGGAGCAACTGCTCCAGTGAACACGGCAAATGAGGCCGTGCGGCCAAATAGAAGGGAATCTCCTGCCGTATCCTGTTGTTTACTTGCTTCTTGTGCTTTTAACCGGTTCAGGGTGGAGGTGTTTTATTCCCTGCGCGTCGCCTAAGGCCATGAGAAGAAAAGCGCAAAGTCATCGCCAAAGATTGCTAGCAGCAACAGCATAGAGAAGGCGCGGGGTTTCCATTTACCCCGTTTGAGGTCATGGCTGGAGCTTTACCTTTAACGGGCCAGAGCTGCGCATACTTCTCGCATGTGTTTCTCGATCTCCTTTGTTTGCCTGGAATCGCGATTTTTGATATTTTCCGCTAGGAGCTGTTGAGAGATGACTTGACTGTTGGTTCACGCTTTCTGTGTAAGTAGCCTGCTTGAAACAGCTGACATGGTGAGAGTTTCTGCTCTCTCTTCTTTTTCTTGTTTTTTTGGAGCTGCTTCTGCTGCATTTTTCAAGGATTGCAGTTGCTGCCCCAAATGATGTGCTTGAGTCGAGATGGGGCCTTGATGTTTGGAAGCCCTGCATACTTTTCTTGTTTTGGCGTGTGGGGCATCTGAAACTTGGCCCCTGCAGAGAATTGCGGCAGCTGTCGATTGCCCAGGGCTGCAAAAGCCCAGAGGTGAGGAGGCACGAGGAGGCGTGGGGCAAGCTGACACACCAGGTGCTGACAAGTTCTGTTGGGGCAGTTTCTATTGATGACAAGCACAGGTGTTCTGCGAGGTAGATGGGAACTAACTTTTTCAGTGCTTCAGGATGTATTGAGGCCACGGCATTTTCTTTGTCTTGGCTTGCAGAGGTCGCCACGTCGCGCACAGGAGATATCAGAGGATGAGAGTGACATCAGCGACCTGGAGGATGTGAAAATATTGAAGGTGGGAAGGAGTGTCATTCGGGGCAGAACACAAATTCATACAGTTGACTACCAATGAAGGGTCCACCATTTTGAGGAACACTCATTCACTGACATTACTTTCTTACGTGCTTGTGGTCTTTTGGCAAGTGCCCTGGAAGGATTGCGATTGGCAGCAGACAAGTCTGAATTCTTTGGGCAGCAAGTGGTGCAATCAGTCGAAAGCAATTAGTCGCCACGTGAGGCCAGCCATGCGACGCACCGGGCAAGGGATGGCAGGAAGGCCTACTCCATGCAGGCGAGCTGCAGGGACATGCGGCGCTTGTGGGACGCAGTCGAGGCTTGCTTGTTGGAAGATGGCATAAAGTATTAAGAAACTGAGAAGTCTTGATCGTTTGTATCTTAGTGTATACAAGCCCCCGGAGTTTGCCGAATTCTCCGCACGGAATTTCCCCTGGAGTACCCGCGCCAGGCAGCCTTGGAGATCCCCGCCCTGCCAGTGCTGCCACTGAACCATGCCTGGAACCCCAGAACCTCAGCAGGCGCTGAAAAGTCAGCACACGAGTTGCTTGTATATTTTGTGATCATTTGACTTCACTATGTGATCCCCGCTTCCACGGCGGCCTTGAGCAGGGTGTGAAATAGCTGCATCCTGATCGACATCAATTTCGACTGATCTGCGACATGCAGAGCTAGTGACATTGGCATGCTTGACTTCTCAGCGACCAAATGAAATGAAAGTTAGGCTGGGGAGGCTTGTTAGCTTGGAAATTACTCTCGCATCTCGCAAGTCAGGCAATCCCGCGGCAATCAACGGTGCACACCTGCGCACCCCCACCCCACACACCCCCACACTCACGCACATACACTGGCAGGTTGGAGAGAGCGAGCAACACAGTGCTAACAGTCGACCCAGAAGTTCATGGACTTTGCCCGAGGGCGCAGTGTACACCGTGTCACCGCGTTGTAGGGCTCTGGCGCCCAGAAGGATTTGTATATCCCACAGCTACGGCATGCGCCGATCAATTGCTCGTTGTTGCTCAAGGATCTCTTGAGATGACAGCTTGGCCATTCAACCTGAACCTTTGCATTGCGGATTTGGCATAAGCATGGAATGATGACGTTATTTGTAAATGATGTGAGGGTTGAAGCCCATGATGTGAGGAATGCGAGTATTGCCGGCATTCCAAGTTTCTGGATTTACTTCCCTTTGAACGCCAGGATGGTGCTTGACAGCAGCCAGTATGGTTGCCCAAACATGTTGCCCTGAATGGCTGGCAGCCGTTTGGACAGATTGCCTTTAGTTTCTGGGTTTGAAAACAATGGTGCGTAACCAGCACTTTGCAATCCCAACACAGACCAATTTGACGGATGTGGAGGTGCGCAAAGAACACCCATGGAAATACCAAAATCGCAGCAAAATCCAGGGATCAAACATCGGTTGCCCAAGTCTCCCTCCCAGCTCTTGAAATGGCTGTGGGTCAACAATAGGTACCCTAAATGGAACCCTGGTAAATGGAACCAAGGACTAAAACCTGCGGTCCAATTCCTGGTGGTTTGATTTTGACCCATCCCCAAATGGTCTTTGCGTTTCTTTCCAGAGCCATGGCCCGGGCGAATGAGTCTCGCCCGCGTCCGGACCCGCGTCTCGAGGCGCACGCCCAGCGCTTCAGAGAGATGCGGCTGGATGCGCAGACGCAACAGGCAGAGGGACCCAGGGACCGGGGGATGGCGCAGCTGGGCGCGTGTTGTGTTTTGGAGTTGGTACCCCTTTTCTGGTCCCCGGGGAGAACCCAAAGGAGAACCGGCGCGCCATGTTGGGGAAAGAGGACGACCCATTTGGGTGCGAGGAAGCCTTGATCACCAGGAATCGGGGTCTGATAGATGTGCTCCATGAGCACCAGCCTTGGGGAAGATACCGAGACAGGTACACGTCCGCATGAGGTTTGGGGGACTAGTCCCAAAAATCATCAGTTCCCCGACAAATCATTAGGACCACTAGGGGCTTTTGAATGGACCTCAGACAAGATCGCCATCTTGTTGAGATGTTGTCTATGTCTTAGGCTTTGATTCCCCTTTTGCGGGCCTTTGTGGTGTTGCAGGTTTGTCAAGCTGCTCTTGCTGTCTGCAATTATGTCTTGTTTGTCTGTTTGGTTGTAGGGTGGCTTCCAAGTGGCAAGTGTTACGCTAGGGCAGGTTTCCGGTTTTTGCTAGATTGCATGTGGTGCGTAATCTTAAATGTTGTCCCGCGGGGGAACCTTCCTGGTTCCGGCGGGGTTTCAACCACGTCGTTGCAGCCTTTGGTTTTGACTCGGAGCCTCACTCCCCGGCCATGGCTCGCCTCCTTGCTATCGCCTCGCTGCCGCTCGTCGCGCACGGCCACGGCACGCTGACTTGGCCACCCAACCGGGTGACTTTTGGCAGAGATTCAGTAAGGGACCGGGGCAGAGGTGGGGGGGGGTTCTCCCAAGAGGCGACCGTTACTCAACAACGACTTGTTGTAAAATGAGTAGTTACTGCCCAGCATGTTCAGCAAGGCAAGAGCAAACACAGTACGGATGTGACGGGGGAGAGGGTACAAGGGAACTTGGAGCCTAATGCCAGCCCACCACCCACCATCCCGAGGAATGGCAGCATGGCCAATGCCGGCAGTTGTGCGTGGGACGATTGCATTTGGTACACCGACTTCGTACAGATTCCGGGCGAGCCCACAGTGAATGCAGAGGACTGGGTGAAAGAGGTTGGTCGAGTGCGAGTTTTGCCCTTGGAAGATAGGCATGGGCAGATGATGTGAACTGGCGGCTAGCTGGCCGTCGCTTCGCTTGCTAGCATCACGTGGGCTTGCTTGTTTCCTACTATTCATTGCTGTCCATGCCAACCGGACAAATCTGTTGCCAGTGAATCTCCATGTTGCAAACAAGAGCGCATGTTTGGCGCGTTTCAGCCCACAGCAATCGCAGCGCCCAAAGCTTCGCATGGCCGAGTTGCGAAGGGCGGACAGTTCTGCTCCGCTTTGTGCTTTCGGCGTAGCTACATTGCCTCATGTGTCCTAGGTATCAGCAACAAAAGAAACTTTAGAGCCTCCGGCTCAGTCCGCCGACATTGTCCTCTCCCTTTTCTCCTGCTTCCTCTCTCCCTTGTCTCCCTGGTGTGTTCTGTCGTCCTCTCTCCCTCCCTCCGCTCCCCATCCTCCCCATCCCCCCAAGCCACTCTCTCCCCAATCTCCCTCTCTCGTATGTATGTATGTATGTATGCATGCATGTATATATTTATGTATGTAATGTATGCATGTATATATTTATGTATGTAATGTATGCATGTATGTAATGTAATGTAATGTAATGTAATGTAATGTGATGTGATGTGATGTAATGTATTGTATGTAATGTATGTATGTATGTATGTATGTATGTATGTATGTATGTATGTATGTATGTATGTATGTATGTATGTATGTATGTATGTATGTATGTATGTATGTATGTATGTATGTATGTATGTATGTATGTATGTATGTATGTATGTATGTATGTATGTATGTATGTATGTATGTATGTATGTATGTATGTATGTATGTATGTATGTATGTATGTATGTATGTATGTATGTATGTATGTATGTATGTATGTATGTATGTATGTATGTATGTATGTATGTATGTATGTATGTATGTATGTATGTATGTATGTATGTATGTATGTATGTATGTATGTATGTATGTATGTATGTATGTATGTATGTATGTATGTATGTATGTATGTATGTATGTATGTATGTATGTATGTATGTATGTATGTATGTATGTATGTATGTATGTATGTATGTATGTATGTATGTATGTATGTATGTATGTATGTATGTATGTATGTATGTATGTATGTATGTATGTATGTATGTATGTATGTAATGTATGGATGTATGTATGTATGTAATTATGTATGTATGTATGTATGTATGTATGTATGTATGTATGTATGTATGTATGTATGTATGTATGTATGTATGTATGTATGTATGTATGTATGTATGTATGTATGTATGTATGTATGTATGTATGTATGTATGTATGTATGTATGTATGTATGTATGTATGTATGTATGTATGTATGTATGTATGTATGTATGTATGTATGTATGTATGTATGTATGTATGTATGTATGTGTATGTATGTATGTATGTATGTATGTATGTATGTATGTATGTATGTATGTATGTATGTATGTATGTATGTATGTATGTATGTATGTATGTATGTATGTATGTATGTATGTATGTATGTATGTATGTATGTATGTATGTATGTATGTATGTATGTATGTATGTATGTATGTATGTATGTATGTATGTATGTATGTATGTATGTATGTATGTATGTATGTATGTATGTATGTATGTATGTATGTATGTATGTATGTATGTATGTATGTATGTATGTATGTATGTATGTATATGTATGTATGTATGTATGTATGTATGTATGTAATGTATGTATGTATGTATGTATGTATGTATGTATGTATGTATGTAT
>CAUJNA010003763.1:246138-278638 GCA_963377175.1 Effrenium voratum | reverse complement strand
AGCCGGCAGGGGGAATCGAGCCTGGGACCCCTGTTTTGCGACACCGGCTCCCCGAAGACTACGTTTAGTGGAACGTCATCAAATTGCCGCGCGGTACGTGGGCCCCCCCCCCCCCGCGGGGGTTATCCTTTATCCTCTCTTAGGTGTCCGACACAAAAGCACGATGACCGGAAGCAGGGTTCATTTCTGAAAGGTACCTTGGCTGGGCTGCAGGGTAGGGCAATACCAGACACAGCTTTATGCATGGTTTATACATGCTTACAAGTATTTCTGTCTGGACTGCAAATTTAGCAACCTGGGGGTGCTCTGAACGGTGCAGCAGGTCGCTTGTTGTGTGTGCGACATGGGCATCCGGAGGCTGCCTGGGCGCCTGCCATGTGCACAGCAAGTGCTTGTCATTCGCTCAACGACATCACCCACGACTTCCCGTGTATTTGCTGCCAGCTCCAGCCAACACACGTTGCGCAGCAGCTATCTTATTTTCTCTCGCACGCTGCTCAAGCAGGGTAGCCATCATGCACCACACTTGGTTCGCACAAACACCAAGGCTAGTCCAGAACGCCTGCAAGCATCAAGCACATCAAAACAGCAACACTTTTCGCGACGCTGCAAGGAGTTCCGCACATTCAACGTCAAGGTCTCCTCGGGCAGTGAGGACTGGACCGCCAAGAGCCCCTGGCGCGCCCCGGGGACGGCGCCAGTTCTGGGCAGGGGGTGCGGTGTCTACGGCGGCAAGCGAGACTTCGTGGAAGACTCCTCGGGGGACCTGCTGCGCCTGGGCTTTTGGCTAACACTCTCAGTTTGGGTAGGCTGGCCTTAGGTATGTTGGAATGTGGAGTTGAGGCTTGAGTTCTGCACGCTTTCTGGGGCCTTTGGTGTGCGTGTCAGTACTCCCGCAATGTATGAGATTCAGTGGTCCGTACGGACGGGACATGGCAAACCCACGCTTTTCTTCCCATGTCCTGTAATTAGGGGGAACAATTAGTATGGACCCCGTTTTCCTTGCTGTTTCACCGCGTTCAAGGGGATGGGTATGTGCTCGCCAAGGAAGAATCTTCCGCCGGGCACGGATGGCGTGGATTTGCCGGCAAATGAACCCACGCAGTGGCCAAAAGGCTCCGTACAGGAGGTGGCATGGGCCATTGCGGCCAACCACGGAGGCGGCTACTCCTACCGCCTTTGCCCAAAGTCCGGGGATGTGTCGGAGGAGTGCTTCCAGAGGCACGTGCTGAAATTCGTGGGGGACACCCAGTGGCTGATCTACGGGAACGTCACCCAGATGGGCGAGTCCATCGCTTCGGAGATGCCTCGCCTGGCCCTGCCGCTGAAACGTGTGACCGAGGGCACGTTCCCTAAGGGCAGTGAGTGGGCCAGGAACCCCGTGCCCAGCTGCGACATGTTCAGCCAGAAGATGTGCGAGGGCCTGCCGCAGAAGAAGTTCATCAATTGCGCCCAGGCGGCCAGCGGCTACGACGTGGTCACCTGCCCTCCTGGCCGGGTGCAGTTCCCAGAGCCCTACCCGGGCATCAGTGGACACGTGCCCTGGTGGCGCAGTGGGCTCAATGCCACCACGCCCCAGTGGTCCACTCATTTGATGGGCGGCTCCGCAGGGAATCCGCCCGTCTCCCGGGGCTTCCCGTTCAGCGTGGCAGACTTGGTGCAGGTGCCGGAGGACCTCCCTGCGGGCGACTACCTGCTCTCCTGGCGCTGGGACTGCGAGCAATCCACCCAGGTCTGGCAGAATTGCGCCGACCTTCGCATCGTGGAGCCGGAAGGTCCACAGGGCCCCCCAGCTTCACAGCCGGCCGCGCAAGGTCCGCAAGGCCCACCAGTCGGGAGCGAAGACACAGTGCTTCCGTAAGTGAGCGTTGCGTGACGGTCTGCACAGACTTTTGTTGACTCAGGTGAACCCGGGGCGGCACAGAGGTGCCTTGAGATTTGCAAGCCAAATTCAGGGATCCCTCTACTTGATCCTGGGCTGATCAGCATAGTGCATGAGAATTCGATGGCAACTTGTCAATCAAGAGCCGTCTGCAAGCCTTTTGGTTTGATTTGCGGCAGTTCCGAACCGCGTCATGTAGTGGTCTCATTTGCTGGAAGCGGCAGCTGACAGCAGGCCACAACCCGCGGCCGAGCTCTTTGAAAACCCGCCGCGGACAAGTTTTGGTGGTATTGCAATGCAGAAAGCTGGAAGGTGCCCCGGAAGACTGCAACGGATATTTTCCCCGGAGCCTTTTGGACAAAGCGAACCGTGTAAAACCTTTGAGTCGGCCTTCCAGTGCTGCAAGCGATGGCTGGGCCTTGTGTGACACCTTGAAGCTTCTCACAGTGGAGACAAGTGTTGTACGCATTGCAAAATCGCACCTTTCCCTTGTGCAAAACATGTACTGTATGTATATATATATATATATCCTCACCGCCTGCCAGGTATGTGCAATTGTTCTGATGGCGTTGAAGTACATGCGGAGCAATGAGCAACGCACATGTTATCAAAGCACTGTGCCAGCTACATCTAGACTTTTCCGCAAAACACGCGAGGCATTCCCCGACCTTCCCAATATTGCGCTACACTACATTCCATAGGACCCCATAGGACTGCATCTCGTCAAGCTACGTTCCATTGCATTTGGAAAAGCTGATATGTTGGAGAGTCACCTTTGGCCCTGGGCAGTTCGGACTTGCCGACCGCCAGCCAAGTTTCTATGGAACTTTATAACGTGCCCCACCACGGGGTTCAGCGCTGCTGAACATTGCTGCTTTTTTCCGAGCAGCTTTCGGCAAGCATAGACGCTCGCTGGGATGTCCACTTTTGCTCCGAAGCCTTGGGCCGTACCGAAGCCTTGGCTTTGTGCGTGGCCATTGCCCAGCGAGCTACGAATGAACCGCGCGCAGGGAGCGAAACGGAGGTGTTGTTGTCCTAACATCGACGCATATTCGAAAGAACCAATTGGAATTTGTGACTGGTCACCGCATCCGAAGGACCAGTTCAGACAAATACTGCTTGTTTTTCGATGACTGTGCGATCATGGCCTAAGAAGATTCCTTCCTACTCTGCCAGCTTAGCTAGCCTTTGTAATGGAGTTTTTGTCTTTTGATGTGTGAATTGGCCTGGTCCAGGAGTCCAATTCTGAGGGGGTCTAAATCTGGTCAGACAGAATGCTTGGTCTTGTCGAGAGAAGGCGCCTGCAACGCAAGGTGAACCTAGTGTCAAGAAATCCCATTTGCAACCCTCACTGCACACACTCTAAGCCCCCTTATGTTCCTTTTTTAGGGAGCGACCTTGTGTATCCTTCTGACAGGGTCTTTGGAGCACCGTTGAATCGTTGCCACTAGGATCATGGATATGACGTCGGGCTGGGATGTGGTCACCCAGGCTAACAGATGCAGGTGACGATTCCCAGACGCACACACAAGCACAAGTATGACTTGCTGGTGCTCAGCGGGGAATTATGAGGGAAAGACCCCGATTTCAACCATCCCCTATGGTTTCCTTTAAGGGAAGCCCCAGGTTCATTCCCTCATTCCCTGCTGCGAACCAGCAAGTATAAGCACAAGCAGATTCTTGAACCATCATGTTGCCAGCTGATTCCTCGGGGTCGCATGGATTGCTGCAATGAAACCGTGCGATGCTTCGGTCGCCAGAAGTGACGAGGTAGGATTGAAGATGTGCCCTTGGAGAGGCCTACCTGCGGGACCGAAAGGACGCTGCACGGGTGGTGCGCTATCAGTGGCCTGGCATTGATCATGACATGCAGGAATTGATTTGCGCGCTCATGTTAGTCGTGCAGAACTTGGCCACGCATTGTATGTTGTTTGCCAAGGTGCCTTGTGTGCGCCACGGACCACGAGTTTGGCATGCGGAAAGGAGCAGTGCTTGGGCTGCAGGTGATTTGTGAGGTGGAGTGGCTTGGGCCGGTGAGAGCCAGCTTTGAAACCCATGTTCAGCAAGAGTTAGGTGTTCCCTCACACAGGGTGCGACCTTTGATATGGCGTGGGAAAGGACAGTTGAAAGCTCAACCACCAAAAGACAAGACACGATCATGTTGTCTTTATGTTACGTTCCGCTTTGTTCCTCGGCCAATCGTGCGGTTTTCAGCGGGGTGTTAGTTGTGCTGACGCCAAGGCCGGGGAGCACAGCTGATTGGACTCCGATCGAATTTCGGCGATGGTCGCGAAGAAACAAACGGTGCAGCTAAAGATCTTGGTCATGCATTCTCCAGCCAGCTTGTGCTTTGGAATGCCTGCAATGGCCAGCACTTGCACCTCGGCAAGCCGCTCAATTCGGCCTTTTCAATTCTTGTCCAAGTGTTTTCACGGGATACGGGGGATTTGAACTCAAGGCCAGCCGGCCAAGCGGGCGGAGCCCTTCGGCCTCGGGGAGGTTTCCTTGAGCTAGGCCGCTGAGACCTGTACGGCCGCCGGGGCCGAAGATAGGTCCTGACGTCCTTGTGCATTGAAGGTTTGCCGCAGTTCAACACAATCTTGAGGGAGAGAGACTTGGGAGGCATTGGGGGGTGGGACGTTTCGACTTGTGGGGGGAAGATGGCCCATTTCAGAAGCGAGCCAGAGGAAGATTTCAAAAGAGCGGCAGAGAGCCGTTCAACATGTCTGCTGAAATTCTTTGTGACCCACAAGAGCTACAACATGGATAAACCTTCAAGGCCAGTGAAAGCAACATCGACACGCGCGAGCGGCTGATTCGACGGATGCTCCAAAGGAGCATTGTCCAGCTTGATGGCATCAAAAGGCAATGTCGGATTCCAGAGCAGCGCAGTGCACCGCATGATCATTTTTTTGGGCGAAAGTATGACCCAGATTTTATCTGAAAAAGATCTTAAAGAACACTTCTGACTTTGAGTAGGTTCAACTGAATTCACCGGCGCCAAACCCCAACTCCCGCAGATTACAGGTGACGATCCTTGAAGGTTTCAAGGCAAATATGAGTTTGGACTGGTTGCCATGTCCCATCCAAGCTCAATGGGCCGCAAGCAAATCATGAATGGCCTCCAGTTGCAGTGGCCTGGATTCTTTGCAAGGTTGGGCACTTGGTTCGTGTTGCTGATGTGGCAAAACCAGTCTGCACGCGGCAGTTTTGCAGAGCTGTGAGCGTCAGAGCCCTCTGGCACTTTGCACACCTCGCACTGCCTCGCACCAACTCGCATGACAGCACCTCACAGAGCCAAGAGGTTTGGGCCAATACACGACTGGCTATCGGCTAGCATCTCGGTTTGGCGAATGCGTCCATCACTCGGCGGACCTGGCTCAAGCATTGCAAGCGGTAGGATTCGTCCAGTTCTGGTTTTGCTAAGCTGGCAAGCTCTGGTTGCCGCTTCGGAGCTGCCTAGTGCTGTTCTTGGTTCGCTTCTTCCGTATACGAGCAGCAGGGAAAAGCTAGCTTGGGCCTCACTGCTTCTTCGCAATTGCAGCAGGCTTCTCACATGACTGCAAGGTACCGCTTTGCTCGGAGTGTAGATAGATTGAATTCGTTTAGGGCTTCCGTAGCCATGCGTTTGTGGTGCTTACTGCCAGTCTTCCTCGGGGCAGATGGGGCGCTGCCTGAGACGCTTTGCTGCATGTGGTGACATGCAAAGGGTGTTGGTCGAGGCTTCGCGATCCTTGCGAGAGCAGAGCTGGTGCAAAACAAGAAATCTAGACCATAGGCCCAGAAGACAACAGCGTGAATGTTCTTTGATGAAATTATTTTGCCATCTTGATATTGATAGTGGGCACTGAAGCGGCTAGTGGCAGGATCAAAATGAATATTCTGTTTCGCTTGGAGTGGACTTCGCACATTGCCACCTGAGTCACAATCAAAACTTGAGTCATTGGAGGGTTGGAACAATCCCGGCCATAAATGGGTGCGCCTTTCAATTCTTGAAGCATGGTTCTGGGTCAACCACTTTGCACTTTTTTGTACCAGGTTTGATTGTGACTCACATTCCGATTCCTTTGATTCACGGGCTGAGCTCGAAGTTTGCGCTGAGGCTGCCTCACAGCTCCCAGCGCCCTTGGCTGCTGAGGAGCGCAGCTTCTAGCGAGGGCTGGGTTTGCTGGTGCTGGTCACGGAATATGAGACTTGCCTCTACGAACCATTTGCTATGGTTTCCTTTCAGGGGGTTCCATTGGTTCATGCCTCAAATCACCAAAGTAGGGGGGAACCCTGAAAATGGAGGGCAATGGAGGGTTTGGCTTCTTTCGAACACCTCCAGAAGGGACTCTCAAAAGAAGAGACGTCCTTCCCACAAACAGGGTGCAAAGCTTCTGACATGGCCCGGGCCACTTTTCATTTGGTTGACAGTGTTGGCGCACATGTTGACACTCCTCGGCTTTAAGCTATTCTTCGCATCAGCTGCAATGCCTTTCTCGCTTTGCTCAGCTCTGCTGTCGCATGTAGAATGCCCACTTCTCGCCGCAGCTCCAATCGGCACTTGCAGAGCGCATTCGACATCAACACATCAACCTGAAGCCGAAGAAAAACATCAACATCCAACGCGCTGGGTCCGATAAGGACACTGCGCACATGTCACTGACCTTGCAAGGCCTGTTTTCACACGCAGTCTGAGCATGTGTTGATGCTTCCATTGCTCAGGCGTGTTATAAACGTCGAAACTCTCACCAGTTTGATTGAGTTTGACCAAGAGCCTCACAACCTGCTGCATACTTACCAATGGAACCAATTTGCAAGTCCTTGTTGATGCTTATTCAGAGGCGTTGTATGTCGATCATCTTTTGAGCGACCTTTGCATCCACTGAAGATCTCGAGTGAAGGCATACTTTCGTGCATAGGTGCCGTGGAGCAATACAGCTCGACTGGGGCGAATGAAGCAACTCAGTATCCTGCAGGATGCTCATGCTATCAGCAGGTTGTTGTTGCTTTAGAGAGGTATTCCTGATTCTCAGATGAGGCTGACCCATTTTGCTTCACGGTCTTTGATTTGCTCGTGTTTCCCAGGAGGATGGCAACCCGGCCTCCTTTGCAAGAGCCTGGAATCGCGTCTGAGGATTCAGAGAGACAAGAACCGCTTAAACTTGCCTTTGCTCATTGCTCTGCGCCCTTGCTCTGCATCATTTTTTGCTACGAATATTCGGCCAGTGCGTTGCGCAGGAGAACAGTTCCGGACCTCTCCGTGTACAAGAAGGCCCGCCGGGCCTGCCCGCCTCCAGCATGCGTTGCTTTCTGAAGTGACAAGGTTCGCGAGGCAGTTGCTCGCCATGCTCCCTCAGGGCGGAGTATGAGAAATGACAAGGAATCCTTATTGTATGATCAATTGCATTTAGTGCCCGCTTTTGTTATCAAGCACATGCTTATACAAATGATCACTTGCAAATGCCATGATTAAGAAAAGGGCCAGCACTCATTTGTGGCATCATCTCCAATCGCCAAGCGATTCCCAACTCCAGCATTTCTTGGCTCCAAGCGGCGCGTTGAGTAGAGCAAGAGCACTTCCAACCATGAAGTTGTGCTATGTGTTGGCAACACTCGTGTTCTTGCTGGTGAAGGGCAAGGATGAAGTGCACCACCTTCGGGGAAAGAGCGAGGAGGTGACAAATGAAGCTGCTCAAGGAGAAGAAGCTGGAGCTGGTCTTGAGACTGAAGAGGGTGCCACCACAGGCGCAGAACAGAAGGCCAGAGTCTGCCGGAGTTGGGTGTCCTGCAAGAATGGCTTCTTTGGCAACATTCGATGCGACGGCAACCGATACTGCACACGCTGGGGCTCAATGGAGAAGGCAGCCGAAAAGCCTGCAGAATCAGCCGCCGAGATGGACGCAGAGAATGAAGCTGCTCAAGGAGAAGAAGCTGGAGCTGGTCTGGAGACTGAAGAGGGTGCCACCACAGGCGCAGAACAGAAGGCCAGAGTCTGCCGGAGTTGGGTGTCCTGCAAAAACGGCTTCTTTGGCAACATTCGATGCGACGGCAACCGATACTGCACACGCTGGGGCTCAATGGAGAAGGCAGCCGAAAAGCCTGCAGAATCAGCCGCCGAGATGGACGCAGAGAATGAAGCTCAAGGAGAAGAAGCTGGACCTGAAGAGGGTGCCACCACAGGCGCAGAACAGAAGGCCAGAGTCTGCCGGAGTTGGGTGTGCAATGGGATGCGACGGCACTGCACACGCTGGGGCTCAATGGAGAAGGCAGCCGCCTGCAGAATCAGCCGCCGAGATGGACGCAGAGAATGAAGCTCAAGGATGGAGCTGGTCTCAGAACAGAAGGCCAGAGTCTGCCGGAGTCCTGGACGGCTTCTTTGGCAACATTCGAGACTGAAGAGGGTGCTGCACCACAGAAGCGCAGAACTGGCCAGAGTCTGCCGGAGTTGGGTGTCCTGCAAGAACGGCTTCTTTGGCAACATTCGATGCGACGGCAACCGATACTGCACACGCTGGGGCTCAATGGAGAAGGCAGCCGAAAAGCCTGCAGAATCAGCCGCCGAGATGGACGCAGAGAATGAAGCTGCTCAAGGAGAAGAAGCTGGAGCTGGTCTCGAGACTGAAGAGGGTGCCACCACAGGCGCAGAACAGAAGGCCAGAGTCTGCCGGAGTTGGGTGTCCTGCAAGAACGGCTTCTTTGGCAACATTCGATGCGACGGCAACCGATACTGCACACGCTGGGGCTCAATGGAGAAGGCAGCCGAAAAGCCTGCAGAATCAGCCGCCGAGATGGACGCAGAGAATGAAGCTGCTCAAGGAGAAGAAGCTGGAGCTGGTCTGAGACTGAAGAGGGTGCCACCACAGGCGCAGAACAGAAGGCCAGAGTCTGCCGGAGTTGGGTGTCCTGCAAGAACGGCTTCTTTGGCAACATTCGATGCGACGGCAACCGATACTGCACACGCTGGGGCTCAATGGAGAAGGCAGCCGAAAAGCCTGCAGAATCAGCCGCCGAGATGGACGCAGAGAATGAAGCTCAAGGAGAAGAAGCTGGAGCTGGTCTCGAGACTGAAGAGGGTGCCACCACAGGCGCAGAACAGAAGGCCAGAGTCTGCCGGAGTTGGGTGTCCTGCAAGAACGGCTTCTTTGGCAACATTCGATGCGACGGCAACCGATACTGCACACGCTGGGGCTCAATGGAGAAGGCAGCCGAAAAGCCTGCAGAATCAGCCGCCGAGATGGACGCAGAGAATGAAGCTCAAGGAGAAGAAGCTGGAGCTGGTCTCGAGACTGAAGAGGGTGCCACCACAGGCGCAGAACAGAAGGCCAGAGTCTGCCGGAGTTGGGTGTCCTGCAAGAACGGCTTCTTTGGCAACATTCGATGCGACGGCAACCGATACTGCACACGCTGGGGCTCAATGGAGAAGGCAGCCGAAAAGCCTGCAGAATCAGCCGCCGAGATGGACGCAGAGAATGAAGCTCAAGGAGAAGAAGCTGGAGCTGGTCTCGAGACTGAAGAGGGTGCCACCACAGGCGCAGAACAGAAGGCCAGAGTCTGCCGGAGTTGGGTGTCCTGCAAAAACGGCTTCTTTGGCAACATTCGATGCGACGGCAACCGATACTGCACACGCTGGGGCTCAATGGAGAAGGCAGCCGAAAAGCCTGCAGAATCAGCCGCCGAGATGGACGCAGAGAATGAAGCTGCTCAAGGAGAAGAAGCTGGAGCTGGTCTTGAGACTGAAGAGGGTGCCACCACAGGCGCAGAACAGAAGGCCAGAGTCTGCCGGAGTTGGGTGTCCTGCAAAAACGGCTTCTTTGGCAACATTCGATGCGACGGCAACCGATACTGCACACGCTGGGGCTGAATGACTCAGCTCGACGCGTCGAAGGTTGTTTAAGCTGCACAGGAAGTGTTGGCGGAGCCACGCTTCAGGTTTTGTTTTGTCAAGCCGCCATAAGAGCTGCAACTTTTGGCCCACTTTGGCAGTACATTCCAGATAGGATAAACTTTTGAGCCATTGTGGCGAATGCGCAAGAGTCACAATGACCTTGTTTTTTACGATGCAAGCATGGACAGGAGCGGGTGTCGGCAGGATCCCGTCGCGGCTTTGCGATTGTAGGCCAGTGTCTTAGGCCAGGAGTCCTTGACGCCCATCTGTTGCAGCGACTCAGCGAGTCTTGCCGCAGGAGAAACGTGGCTGCGCTGGACAATGCTCAAGGGTGGGAGTTTGGACAAGATGTGCCTGGTTTGCGTCAGATAAGTCTAGAGACTCACGCACGGACAGCCCTGGTGGGCCCGAAATCCGCTAACTGGCTGTCTCCAACAAGTTCCCCTATACAGCAGACCTTGCCTTACCACTGGAGCTCCAAACCAAACCATTCTCACCGGCGATATTCAGACGATTTGGCAGCTTTTAATGTCAAGCCTCAATCTGATTTGGATTGCCAGTCTGGCAGCCCGGAGCTACGCTCTGAAGAGCATGTGGTTGACAAAACGCGCTCGATACTTTCTGCGCGCCTGGCTCTGGTCGTCACCAAGCTGGCGTGCGCAGCATCTATCAGGTCATGCGGGTGTGATCAGGATAGGTTCAGGGCGATGCCCTATCAGAGCAGTTGCGTAGTTGCTGTAGGCATTGTTGCAACGGCCTAGTAGGTCTGTTGCCAGCCTCCTCCCGCACCCGTTTGGAGGCTCCGGGTATGAACACTACTCACCTCAGCCTTGATAAAGCAAGTTGAGCAAAGACAACATTCAACAACTTGCCATAGAGAACACATATTCATGGCGTATGCATTTCAGCGTTGCCTCAAACGCTCTTTGCCTTGTTCCTGTTCCCGCTTTGAGGCTATAGCCTGGCTTCAACTGTTTTGGGCTGGGGGTTGATGTAAACTACACATGTACTACCTGCATGTGCCTGAGATAATTGCTTGGTCTCTGATGCATCTGTCAGTTCATCCCGTTTTTCCGGAAAGCATGGCGAAGGGTTCTTCCGCTGCGTTCACTTGAGTTGTTCTCATGAGAGTCATTACAAGGTGTCATTGCAAGGAATCATCATCATGAAAGTCATTGCAAGGAGTCATTGCAAGGAGTCATTGCAAGGAGTCATTGCAAGGAGTCATTGCAAGGAGTCATTGCAAGGAGTCATTGCAAGGAGTCATTGCAAGGAGTCATTGCAAGGAGTCATTGCAAGGAGTCATTGCAAGGAGTCATTGCAAGGAGTCATTGCAAGGAGTCATTGCAAGGAGTCATTGCAAGGAGTCATTGCAAGGAGTCATTGCAAGGAGTCATTGCAAGGAGTCATTGCAAGGAGTCATTGCAAGGAGTCATTGCAAGGAGTCATTGCAAGGAGTCAAGTGCAAGTTGCAAGTGCATGGAGTCAAGTAGAAGTTGCAAGTGCAAGGAGTCAAGTGCAATTGACTTGCGAGGAGTTAAAATCTCTTCTTAGGGCGGCGGGGTAGTGCCGACGACACTACACGAAAATCGACCCTCTGCGGGGATCGGCGTGGTCGAGGTGCAAAAACCCATGGTTTGTTTACCGATTTTTAACATGCTCGCGCGACCCTCTGCGGGGATCGGCGTGGTCGAGGTGCAAAAACTCGAGGTTTTTTTGCGATTTCTGCGGTGCTCGCGCGACCCTCTGCGGGAATTGGCGTGGTCGAGGTGCAAAAACTCAAGTTTTTTTTTGCGATTTCTGCGGTGCTCGCGCGACCCTCTGCGGGGATCGGCGTGGTCGAGGTGCAAAAATTCAAGGTTTTTTGCGATTTCTGCAGTGCTCGCGCGACCCTCTTCGGCGTGGTCGAGGTGCAAAAACTCGAGGTTTTTTGCGATTTCTAAAGTTCCTGCGCGACCCTTTGCGGGGATCGCCGTGGTCGAGGTGCAAAAACTCGAGGTTTTTGCGATTTCTGCGGTGCTCGCGCAACCCTCTGCGGGAATTGGCGTGGTCGAGGTGCAAAAACTCAAGTTTTTTTGCGACTTTTGTCAGTTGTTCGAACTGGTCCTCGCGAGTTGTCTCGTGGTTCGCGCCCGGGACCGGCGGGTCGCGGGTTCGATTCCTCCCTGGTCCGCGGGCGGGCGTCGCAAGATGCAACTTGCATTTTAAAGCAACTTGCGCTGTGCAACTTGCGCAGACCAACTTGCACCGACCTGTTTGCGCAGAGCGCCTTGTGTAGAGAGTACTTGCGCAGAGCAACTTACGCAGAGCAACTTGCACAGAGCAACTTGCACAGAGCAGCTTGCACAGAGCAACTTGCAGGGAGCGCAATTTCACAGAGCAACTTGCAGGGAGCCACTTGCAGGGACCAACTTGCCGGAGCAGCTTGCGCGGAGCAACTTGCGCAGAGCAACTTGCACAGTGCAACTTGCGTAGAGCAACTTGCGCAGACCAACTTGCACCGACCAGTTTGCGCAGAGCACCTTGCCTGGTGCTGTCTCGCGCTTGCTTCACGAATGCTTCGTGTACGGAAAAAGAACGCATCCTGCAGCGTTTGGCCGACCTCGCTTGCGATGTTATGCTTTCGGGCCAACCGTGGTCTAGTTAATTTGCTAGATCAATAAGACCAGAGCTTTACACCGTTTTTGTGCACCCTGAGAAGTCTCGGCTTGGCTCTCGAAATCGCCAGGGTGAGGTTTGGCAGAAGCTTCCTCAGGCTGGGTCTGTTTTGCCAATAGCGATCTCCCGAGAGCCTGGTACATGCTGCAGCAGGGTGCTTGGAGTTCAGGTGGCAAACACGTTGGTTTTTCAAGTATGTTTGTGGATGAGTTGTGTGAGCCAATCGCCGTGTCGCTGTTCGTGCTAAGTTGTAGTGCAGCTAAACAGGCATTCATGCTCCTTTTGCTCGCTCCACGATTGGTTGCTCACATGACAGGAGAAGCGCAGGCTGCAAGAGAAGCCAGCATGTTCCGTGACAGCCGACTGCGGCCCAAATGAGTACTGCATGAGTCTTGGCCTGGTAAGCAAATTCCTCCACAGCCACGGCTCCAAGTGTCCGGCCTTTTTTGCACAGGGATTTCTGAGAGCCTGATCCACGCATGCGGCAAGTTGGCCTCTGGATTTCACCAGCAGCGCCTCTTAGGAGTTGCACGAAGTGCGCAGAGTACCATGCTCAGCTTCCAAAGGAAGCGCAAAGGCCGGCTGGGGGGAGGGGTGAGGGGGCGGCCTGGGGGGCTCTGGGGGCACTCAAGCCAGACACTGGAGCTCCTTGTGAAGCTTGCTTTGAGTCGCGTCGACTCCAGGGCGCCATCTCGGCTTTGGAGTTCTGTGGGTCGCACACCACCAGATCAATTGTGGCAATCGTATCCAATGGAATGAGCTCATGAAATCCAGTTCCACTTTAAGCCAACAGTTTTGTCCCTTCCTTTGGGTTGGAGCCTTCGCAGTTCTGAGTGTCCTGAAACAATTGCGAATGCGCGAATGCGAACTCCATTGACCAAGCTGGAATATGTTGATGCATTCCAGACCCCTCTCACTTGCGCATCACAGAGATGCATCCTTCAAACGCATCCGCGCGCATCCTGCTCTGAGGCGTTGGACTTGCGACCCCTGCCGAGCCGGGGAGAACCTGTGCGAGTCTGGAAAGTACTGCACCGTGGCACATGACCCGGTAGGCGCGCCTTTCAGTTGCGAGCGTCTGAGAGGCGTTGACTCGGCCTCCATCGGAGCCATGGAATTCCCGTGATAGGTAAGCGTGATATTCTGACTACGTGTACCGTTTTTATGCATTTTGTGTGGAGCAAAAACCGGGTACGTGGAAGCGGGAGATCTTTGCCGACCAGGATTGTCATTTCACTCGAGAGGGCAGGTGCGTGGAAGTCGCTGCTATATTCATATCTTTCGGTTAAGCGATGTTTCCCACTTATGCCTTTAGCACGCATGCAGGCAGCTGCCCGACCCAGTATCCGGGTTGCAATGCTCACTCGGACTGTGATTCCGACGAGTATTGCTTCTCGTGCCAGAAGTGCGAGGAGTACATGCAAACCCAAAGTGCCTGGGCAGACTGCAGAGAGAGTTGCTCATTCTTCTTTGGTGGGTTTCCAATCGTTTGGCTCCGGATGATGGTGAACTTTGGAGCGTAAGAGCGTTTTTGAGAAGGAACCACCCAATCTGCTACAGCCCAAAGAACAAGGGCATGAGAGGAGCAGTCTTTTTGAAATGTGTCTCAATATCCTTTTCAATTGGTTGCAGCTAGCTCTCAAATGAGTGAATTGGTCACAGACTGCGGGCTCACTGCCTGAGGCGCGAACAGCTCACTTTGGCGCTGTGAGCCCTGCCCGACCAGCGTCTCGACTGCGAGTTGTCATGCGGAAGTGTCTGCAGATGCGACAACTCGATTCCTCTTGAAAATAGCTTGACACCTGGACATCGTTTTTTTCTGGAGTCATTGTGTATTGCCCCTTTCTTTTTGGAGCTTGTAGTATTTCTTGCCAATCTCGCGGTGGGTCTTCATGGCATTTGCCTGGCTTCCCTGAGCAGTGCCGCCTCATTCACTCACCAAAGCCCAACACAAAAAGTGCTCCAGCAAGGCATGACGGGTCCTTGCTCCCTTGTCGGTCCACAGATATGCCAGACAGAACTCTGCCTGTCCATCTGCAGTTCCTTCATGAATTTTGCCACCCCGTGCATAATTGTAGCCTCGTGTTCAAAGAGGCCTCATGTTGGAAGGTTTGACTGTTGTGCACTGATCCACTATGGTCAGAGAAACGACTGGCGCAGCTGCTGCAGCTTGCATTGGCTGTGGGGCTGGTCTTCAAACTCAGATTCCGAGTGCTAGAATGCACCAAAAGGGCTGGGCTGCTTTCAGTTTCCCTGGATCCTGGCCAGGAGGTGCGGAAAGTGGTTTCTTCCAGGCAGACTGACATAGATTCTCTTGTTAAACCTATGGATGGGACAGCCAGATTAGGTCTTACAGTTGATTAATGAGGATGGGATGCACTTTTGCTGGGCAGATTTGTGCCTGGGATGAAAGCGGGCAGGCAAGGGCGGCTTTTGCTCGAAGCAGTGGTGGTGTCCGATGCGCAAAGATAGCATCACAGGCGCTTGGGCGGAGCCAAACAAATGTATCACTTCATTGTCACTTCATGGATGTTAGGAGAGAATACATCTTGATCGAGCTTACTTTTAGTCAGGATCCACACACTCACCTTATGTGTGGTAGCGGAATGCAAACAAGCAAGACATGATATTGTGTTCGGGGATGTTGAGGCTTTGTCAGTATACCTGACCGCCTTGATAGAGGGCGGGGGGGCAGGGGTGGGAGTGGAACAAGTGGGAGACATGCCGAGACCTTGATGAAATGGCAGGCTCTTCATAGGGCGTTCCTTCTTTTCCAGGAGCCCCGCCCGAGAACATCTTCTTTCAGTCTTTCAAACCTCAAGGCCCCTTCTCCCACTTCGTGCCTCCGCGGTGATGGAAAGGAAGTCGCCACCGATCTCATTCAATCAATAAGACCCTGCAGGGGGAATCGAGTTTCACACAGTGGGTGACAGCCTTGCCAATGTATTTGGGGAGGGAGTGTAAGCATGTGCTCTTTTTCCAGACAGCTTCATTTGATTCCAGACGCAACAGTGCCACCAGTGGACTGGAATCATCAATGTGTTCAGACTTGCATGTTTGCATGTGTCAAGAAGCTGTACTTTGTGCAAGAGTCGCTCCAGGATTGGTTGCCCTTGCAGCACGTTGTTGCCCTCGCGAGGCAGCTGCCCACAGGAGCCAGGCTGCGGCAAGCATTCAGACTGCAAAGAGGGGGCTCCTTGGCTTGCACAGCGAGCATGTGTTTCTTTTAAGACAGCATTCTGGAGAAATGTTGCTTTCAAGAGGCCTTGTTTGGTTGATTGGGAGAGCCTTTTTTTACAGTGGTCTATCATGCATGCTGTTGTGCATGCTCTTCACCCTAGCCCCAAGCGTGGCCACTCGGTTCACAGAGAGCTGAGGAATACTGCGAGAGCTGCGAACTTTGCCTCAAGTTCCAGCAGAGTTTGCCAGCGAGCCAACAGAGCCTTTGGCCCTGCACTGGCTGTCCCACCGCCGGAGGCCGGCTGAGTGGCTCACTCTTGGCAGAATTTCGCCTTGTGGCTCGCTTGTGTTGGATGCCATGCAATGGAGCACAGGTGGCATTTGCGAGCCTGCTCGACTTTGTCAAATGGCCGCCCGGCCCGATTCGGAGTCGAGTGATAGCCATTTGCGCGGCACTGACACCCCTCTCAAGCATTGCCTGAGTTTGTCAGAGGTTAGGGCCCGCATGTACCGGTATGTTCTTTGAAGCTGAGGCCCGCTTTCTTGGGGAGTCCCCACCACTCAATCTTCAAATTGGCAGACAATACATAACTCTCCAACATTTCTGCGGTGTGAAAGCCTTACCCCGTTTCACCCGGCAAGAATACACTTTTGCCAAGCCAACATGACCTGGCATTGCCCTTCGGACTGTTGCGCATTCGTGCTCAGTTGTGAAATGACTACCCTAGTGCGTGCGTTTGGTTCATATGCACACGTCCCAGATGACCTTTCTGGGATCCAGTTGGTGCAGTGAAGATGTGGGGTCATGACTGTAAGGTTAAGGACTGCATGCTTGTCTGATCCTGAGTTGCGGTCCTACAAAGCCTTGAGGCGAACGACGGCATTGATCGTACCTGCCCACCGGAGAAAGGCTGCGATGCTCATTTGCAGTGCAAACCTGACGAGCAGCTTGGCCGGTTTGCTGCTCGAGTGTGAAGCATACGACTGTGGCGGCTGGTAATTCACCATTTTGTTAGTCGTGTCATGTCATTCATTTCTTCTGGAGACCCACGTAAATCCACGATGTCATGTTGTGCGGGCTTAGGCGGTAAGTAGCTATTCACAGGTTTTGAACGCATCAGCTACTTCAGAGACGTCCTTGTTTGCTGTACTGATAGGAGCAACAAGATGTGCATTTATGTATATATATATATGTATATGGTCCCACCACCCCACGGACTGACCTACCTTTTTTGAATGAAATCGGTCGATAGGAATCACATCAGCCCCAAATAAAAACGACAGATACTCATTCGGGGCCCGGATTCAAGATTCAAGATTCCAGTAGGCGCGAATGAATTGTTCGGTTTCATTCGGGGTTTGGTCCTAGTCATAGTTGAGAGATCCTGGTTCCAGTCCTAGTTCGGTCTTAGTTCTAGTTGAGAGATCCTGGTTCCAGTCCTAGTTCGGTCTTAGTTCTAGTTGAGAGATCCTGGTTCCAGTCCTAGTTCGGTCTTAGTTCTAGTTGAGAGATCCTTGGTTCTAGTCCTTGGTGGGCAAATCATGAACGGGAGAGGACCAAACATGGTTGTTGGAGGGAGGGGGGGAAGGGTGGTGGTGTTGGCATATTATGTATATATATATATATAAATACATACATATATGTATTTATCGAGGTAGGCAAACCCGCTCTCTGTCCTCTTGGACGGTTGATAGCTGGGGCTGAAACAAGCAAGCCAGGGACTTTATCGGGTGCTTGTTGCAGCAATGAGCGCGAATATGTCTGAAAGAAGGGAATTTCCTTGCAAGAAATCCTAAGTGAGGTGGGAGGGACGGGCTTCTGGGCAGAGGGTTTTTGGCAGGATGATCATTCTAGACTTTCGACACGGGCAACTTCCATGAAGGATCCTGATCAAGCTCAACACCACGTTAAAGTTCCGGCCACGGAGAAGCTCAACTCCCCGTCGGGTCTTGAATCTCAACACATGCCACAAACAAACCAACAGCTCCTGAGCTCATGTGAGCCACAATCAAAACCTGGGTAGATGAAGGTTAGTAAGGGGTGATCCCAACCATAAATAGCTGCGGCCGCCTTCTTAATCCTGTACATGGTTCTGGGTAGACCATTTTAACACCAGGTTTTGATTGCGACTCATGTGTGCCCTTGTCGTGTTTGCCTTTGCATGTCAATATGTCTTAACTTTACAGAGTACCGGCATGAACATCACATTGAGCGAACAAGATGAGCGCCGTGAATTCACAGCAAGTGGCCACTGGTGAGCTTGCGCCAACCAATTCTTGGCTCAGGTACTGTATGGACTGCAACAAGTGCACCACATATCGTGATAGTCTACCACCAGCGCAGCGCAACTTTTGGCCTTGCGGCTACTGCCCGACAGGCCTGCAAGTCGAGCCACTGCCGCACAAATCTTTAGGAGGTAACATGTCTGGAACGGCTTCGGTGCAGTCGATTCCCAAAACCACGTGGGCATAGCAGAATTGGGTACTTGACACACATCAAGGCCGGCTCTGAGTACAGTGTATGGGGCAACGCGACCATGGTAATGCACCTGCCTGGGCTGTGTGCCTTCAGGCAATGCCGAGGTTCCGCCCCGTGCACATGCACAGGCAAAGACGAACGTGAACACACATGCACTCACAGTCTTACACACACACACACACTCAGGCAGCTGACAGCCTCTTTAGCTGTATGATGTTTGTGCCGTCGGACTTTGTGTTTGATCTTTGCAAAGAGCCCTCTCATGCTTACTCAAGGACTCATTTAGATGCTTAACCCAGGAATATCGTCGAAGCACAAGTGTCTCGTGCTTGCGTGTCAACACCACACTACGGTTTTGAACGAGCACGGTCCGTACAAAGAGCATGCCAATGTCTCCACCAACTTTCGATGGGCTCAGCTTGAAGTGCTCTAGTGCCTTCTGGGGCTCTGTTTCAGGCCGCGGTGGTCATTGCGAGCGCCGGGTCTTTTGCTCTGTGGCGAATGACGGGGTTACCGACACCTGCCCCATCTACGAAGGAGCGCAGATGTAGTGATTGTGGGCGCGGTGTCAAGACCACAACATTTGTCAGCACAACGCCAGGCAGGCAGCTGTTCATTTTGGGATGCAAGCTTGTAGTCCTCATCCCCTTGTTTTGACAAAGCAGTATGAAGACCATTTTGCACAAGCCGAGCTGTGTTTGCCGCACCACCTCTGAGCAGCCCACTTGAGGATCAATTAAGCGCCAATCATAAATTCCTGAGAAGACCTGAGTTTCTAAGAGACGTGCTGCCGACTGTGGCCTGCGAGGATGCTTCAAGCATGGTGATTGCTCAGAGGGCGAGTTCTGCTGGAACTGGGATGCTTGTGAGGAGGAGGACGTGCACAAGTCAGGTGTCTTGGGCTGAAGTGCTGTTTTTTTGCAAGCCGTATTTGGCATCATTGCCTGTTCTCGTTTGCAAATAGGGCCATTGAACGATCGCCTTCGCGATTGGGTCGCACATGCTGTCAGCATTCCCCCTGCTCCCCCTTGCATCACATGATTTCTCCCATGAGCAGCCGGATGTACCCCCAACGCAAGCGAGAGAAGCGAGCGAGAGAGAGAGGATGGGAGGAGCACTTGCTTATTTGTTGCCAGGGGTCCAAGTGCCGTCGATGTAAGGCAACTGCGGAGACAAGCCGCGGAAGGACCGGACACTGCCTGTATTTGTTTTTGTGGAGGGACTAAATATATAGTTATACTCTTCCGGTACTACACATGCAGCCCAACGTGTCACCATTTGTGGAATCTGTCGTGCCCCCTTTTTGGCTTCCGTCTCAATTCGCAGAGTACCGGAGACCCACTGGAGTCGGACATCGCTCGCCAGGATGGCTTCTGCAACCCAGTGTCCACCTGCACTTCCAAGCGCTCCATCGACGGCCACTGCCGGGGCGCGAAGTCCTGCAACAGCGCCCTGACCAAAGCGCCAGTCGAAGGGCCCTTTGGTGTTTGAATGGAAGAACAGTACATACAAAACATACAAATACATGCGATACATCCAGTACATATCATCAGCTCTGTCAAATCCCAACAACTTGATCTCAAGAAACATTGCTGCTTGAGTCTGGTTCACTAGTCCCGGCTTGGGGTCTTATTTGGTGAGGATTCCAGCATCCTAAATTGGCCATCAGTCTTTGTGTGTTGCTCTTTGCTTTCCCTGTTGCACTCATTCATGTCCTGTTCTTCTGCTTCCTGTAGTCATCGAAGTGACATGAAAGAAGTGCCCCTCTTTCAAGGTGGTGCCGAGCAAAACGGGCCTACATGTTCGGGCTCGTGGCAATGTAATGTGATGCAATGTAATGTGATGCAATGTAATGTATTGCAATGTAATGTAAATGCAAAGCAATGGAATGTAAGTACACTGCAATGGAGTGTAATGTCATGTAGTGTAGTTTGTGATGTGATCTAATTCATGATGTGATGTGATGTGTGTGATGCAATGTAGTGGTACGGTACTATACGGTAGGGTAGGCCACGGTAGGGTAGGGTATACCGTTCCCACTGTTGTATGGCTGCATGTCAGGGATATTTAGTAACCGTGCGGTTCCTCAAACCATTCCTTTGTTCCAAAACGCAACATGCTCAGGCTCGCCAAGTGCACACTTGGAACACGGGCAAATTGCAACCCCACCTCATTCCCAACGGGATCACACCAAGAGCCCCCCAAGTAGTTCAACATAGGGCAGGCCCCAGAAAATGTGGAATTTGCCTTGGTGATGCTCGAAGCTGCTGTGGGGCTGGGAAGTTGGCCATTGACACCATTCCCGAAGATCCTAGCGATTGGGCAAGGTCACCGGGAGTGCGGCCGCGACCTCTTTTGCAGCCTCTGGACGGAGTGCCATCAGCGGTCCCCGGACATTTGCGGGCCACAGCCAGCTCACCGCCGCGTGGACCACAAGCTGGGGGCGTTGCATGAAATTCAGGACCCAGCGGAGTGCAGATGTTGTCTCCTACAAGGTGTTCGAGGTACCCTATTTTTGAGCCACGCGCGGGGGCAATCCCAGGGGCAGGGGTTCGTTTGGGTATCCCTTTAAAATGACGCCATCCTGAAGAAAAGGCCTGCCCGCTGTGGAATTTCAAGAGCCACATGTTTCATGGTTTGATTTCCCCCTTTCTTGGGCTGGGCGTTGGATTGTCCAGCACACTTTCAGTACACCCCACCGGGTCTTTGGAGTCAAAGTGCCCAGAGTCCCTGAAGAGCGATGCGACTTGACAAGACATGCGCAAGACATTTGTAAAGACGGGGGGGTGCCCGTTGCCCAGCTAGTTGGAACCACCTCTTGCAGTTGGTGGACATAAAGCCCCCACCTAAATGGTGTGCACTACCGGGTCCACAATGAAAATCCATGGCAACATGTTTTCAATCGCATTTGCGTGGGCCTCTTCTGTACTTTGGACCACGTCTTGTATGCAGAGGTTCACAGGACAAGTGCAGACACCCCCTTAGTGTGGGTGATAGAAATGCCAACAGCCAGAACCTTGGTTTGAACGCAGGCTAGAGTTAGATACGTTGTTGCTCAATCAGAGGCTCTTTGCTTGGCGAATATTTGTTCATGCCCTGTCAGCCCTGGTTTGGTCTCCCGCTCGCTCCCGCTGGCGCATTGGTGAGGCGACGGCATTTGTTTGCCTTTGGAGAACTGTGTCCACGGCTTCCATGCCCCCCTCGGTGGCGAGTGTCCCGCCTGGTATGCCCACAACGGTACCAGAGGCTTGGAGCCGCAAGCGGACTGAAGGGGCTTTGGGCCTTGATCCTTTGTGCGTTGGCCTTTGCTTTGTGCTTCAAGTATTCAATCGTGGTTTGGCTTTTATGATTCAGGCTTTGCATGTGGAGGGCAACTTTAGCACCAGTGCAAGTTTTGAGCGGCAGTGCCACGAGTGTAGAAGTCATGGTATTCCATTCTTGTGGCACAGAGTGTGACCAGTGATGAGACGACCTCTTTTCATTGGGAATCACGTGGAGTGTGGGCTGAGCGTTGTTCGACTACGGCACGGCTCATGACAAACCTGGAAACTGCAAGACACTTTTCTTGCGGGGGATCTCCTTGAGGATTATACGTGTGCGTGTATATTAATACTTCAGTCAGACAAAAGTTTATGCTTCTTGGCTGTTTTGAAAAGATACTACCGGGTCAGCGGCGGATCGAATTAACAAGTGCGTTTTGTGTGGGAGGCGTGGGACGGTCAATTATCACCCTGTTTTAAATTTATAATAATAAAAGGCTTCCCGGGTCCAACAATTGACCGCGCGTACCCCCGTAGGACTCTTCATGAAGGATTCTAGGGGGAAAGGGTTGTAATCGCTTTGAGCTTCAAGAAGCGTAACTTTTGTCTGGCCAGTGCATGTACATGTATATATATATATATATGTATATTTCCTATACACGTATATAAACAGCTCTTCTTTGGCGTGTTATGCGACACAGCCGTTCACAATCCAGGCGGGCAGCTGGAGGTGTCAGAGGTGCTGAAGCTCAACAGCACCGCGGCTAAGTCGGGGGGGAATGGGCGGGGGCTGCGGGGCTGCGGTTTGTTGCCTTTTGGCACGCACATTCTGCGGAAGATGTTTGGGATCTGGGGCATTTGGCGTAATTTCTGCTTTTGGGGAGGTATGCCTACTTGTACTCTTGCGGAGTTGGATTGACTGGCGCAGAACAGGAATAGCACGGAAGCGCAACCTCTTCCTTGATCGTTGTCCTTTCCCCTGCGCACCGGCTTTCGGAGATCCACGCACAATCCTAATCAACCATATTGCCAGCGGTGCTCGCAACAAGCAATGCACAACGCGCGTCTCACAAGTCGGCATGCGTACAGAGGATTGCCACGCGCGGCACGGTGCACCAGTAAGCACAAAGAGGGAGCATGAATCTTGCCTTGGACCGGACTCAGCTTGCAAGTTCGCAACAATCCCCAGAGCCCAGTACCTAGGCGTTTCTGCGCTTGCTTGCCAGGCACGCTGATGCTGGCCACTTTCCACCAAGCAATGAACGCCTGGAGATGGATCCTGCCGCATCAGGAGACGAGAATGCTATGGGCGCAGTGGTGCGTGCGCATTTGTTTAGTAGCACTTGTGTGCAGCTTTGTCAATCAAATGGTTTCGGGCTTACTTGCGAAAGGCTGGAGTCTTTTCGGTTCTCCCCAAAGCTCTTCTCATATCACATCATTATCCAGGTTGGTTTGCCGTTGTCCTTTGCCAGTAGATGACACACACACACACAGAGACACACGACGTAATATTTTCGCAGGAGCGGGACCTCCTCCTCACACATTTGCACGACTATGGCGGCAACGGCACGCGCAGAGATGATGCAGAGCAGCTTCTCATGCAATTCAGGGGAGCCCAGACGCAATGACTCTTTGATTTGCCGCGGACCGTATTGTTTGATGCTTTTCCAGACAACGAACCTTTTGCCCCCAATCTCCCTCCTTTTGCGTTTGCACTCAGAGTCTCAGGAGGGCTTTGAGAAGATGCAGCACTCGGATGCAGCGATGTTCCACGCTGATAGAACTGATACAAATATGGCACCAGTGGTACTCCCATGCTTTCACCTTGCTGTCCTCCGTGTTCTCCTTTCCCGCTGATACATAAAGGTAGTCTGCTCAAGCTTGCAAGGCACTAAGGCGCGCTCCTTGATTGTTCTTCCTCTTTCGTGAAGTGCATGCCTTTTTTGTCACGTGTCCTACTTGGTGCTTTGGACGATGCCCTTGTGGCTCTCATGCCCAGCGGGACCCCAAGTCTTGCATGTTTGGAACCCCAGGCTCTTTGCGCCCAGAGCGCATGAGAAGTTTGGAATGAAGAACAACTGCAAGCTTTGGCAGCAATTAGCCATTGGAGGTGAACACGAAAGCGGACGCATGATTTGGAGTGTCATTTCAATCGGACCATGATTTGAACTGGAAAGACACGTAGCCTGTGCCAACGTTGGGATTGTTTTCGACATGGCAAGGTACGTGGGCATTTTCGAGGCTACTGGCGGCAAACTCGTGCAGCAACATCAGGTGCGCCGCATGTCATCCAAGGCCTTTCGCGGTTGCAGCGTTGGAAGGCCGACCCACTGCGAAGTGGCACATGAAGCCCCAAGTCTGCCAGAGCTGACGTAGAATCCGGTTTTGAATGTGTGGAGCGCCAGGGGAAAATTCGCTTGCCTCTTGCGCTGGGGCACAAGCCGTTCCCGCGCTCGCCAGGTGCAGCTGTCCTGTCCCTGGTCAGAGGCCCCGTGGCTTCCGGGCGGACAGCGGAAAGCGCGAGAAATGCGATGGATGGATGGCCCTTTTGAGGGCGCGCCTTCTTGCCAAAGAATGGGGCGGTAATTAGGGCTGACAGATACAACCAGCTTTGCTAGATGTCCGCACACTGCAACAGGGTCCGACTAGTGCCAGAAGCCCTGAGCGACGGACGAGTTGAGTTGTTTGCTCCAGCATGGAATTGATGAGCAGGTATTTTTCATGTGCAAGAAGCCCTGAGCGACGGACGAGTTGAGTTGTTTGCTCCAGCATGTAATTGATGAGCAGGTATTTTTCATGAGCAAGATGCTTGCCGAAATTGCAGCGCTGACGCAAGATCTTTGTCTCGGCTTGAAGGGGGGACTGCAAAGAGGTTGTCAGCTGCAATCTCTTTCCTTGATGCCCTTTTTGTTGCCTGACCGTAAAACGCCGTAAGATGCAAAATGCGGCCAGGCTGCTTTCATGGGCTGGGCCCGTAGAGAGAACATGAGGCATGGGTCACCTGCCGTTGGATGGCTGTCAGGTGGCCATCCCTGCCCGGGGCCCGCGAATCTTCGAGGCCGGGGCCTCGGTCCCGCAAAGTGTTCCGGGCAGAGTGATGATTGCCTTAGGTGGTCAATCCAGCAACGGTTCGTGAGGACTGTAGGCAGCTATGAAGGTTAGGAGCCGTGACCGTACGCCGCGCATTGGCTGTTGCACTCAAATACCCATGTTGCCAAGGAACCTGCTGTGAATAGCTATCCGTTCTTTCCCACCTTGCAGACCCAGGACGTTCTTCTTTTCCACCTTGTGCCGGCTTGCAGATATGACCACGTTGAAGAGGTAGCAGCAAGGTCCCGAATTCTTGATTTAGTGCCTTCACACTATTCATGGAGAAGAAGGTGCTGCAAACAGCAATGATAACCTGCGAGCGACACGCACGCAATCAGGATGAAGCACAGGTGTAGCCCTCTCCGCGTTTGGAAAAGTAGTACTGGACCTTCGCGACCTTCAAGATTTCGGTATATTCCACCATCTAATATCACACCTAGCCTCAATCAACAACTTCCAGCAAATTTTCCTGGAACTTGCCTTCAGATCAAGATCCCTGCGGTTGTGCACCTACGGCACGCTTCTTTGCGCGGCCGTCAACCGGGCCCACAGCAAGTGCTCATGCGCTTACAAGCAGGACCACACATGCTGCGAATGGTGATGTCCACGAACACTCACGGCCATCAACAAATTAGTCAGCAACAATACGAGTGGGACACAAAGCCAAACAGAGAAGAGACAGGCAGCCTTGTAGCCTTCTCTTGCCCGAAGCTAGCCGCCGATCATGGAGGCTGGCGGTGTGGCGAGATTTGCGCGAGGGGTGCCTGTTTCAAGCTTGGGACTGGACAGTTTGACATCAGGCCAGGCATTTTCGAGGTGAGAGAGTTTGAAGGTCGGGTCTCAGCAACAGCCAAACGCACACGTTCAAGCATGCGGCAGATGGGAGGGTGGAAATAAAGCGCCGCTTTCATCTGAATGTATTCCAATTTGGCACTGCCAGGCCGACTTCGTTTCGCAACTGTCAAATGCTGACCAAAGCCCTTGCCCTTCCAGGCTCCAGATGCAGAGGCGGGGGGCCAGTCTCTGTTGTCGCTGTAGCGCTGGATGCTGCTTGGGCGGATGTGGAATTGATTTTGCGGCATTGCCCCAAAACCCCAACACTGGCAACAAACTCACGTAGATATCCTTAAGCAATCCGAAAGGCATAGCTAAAGCAGCCGCACACCCAAGCCAGCCCCAAACATCAGCCCTTTGCCGAGCCTGACTGAACCACCAACCAACCCAAGACCCGCCCTCATTAAGATCGAAGCAGCCAAAAACCCACCGCAATTGACCAGCCCCGCGGAGCCATTGGGCAGGGCTAGATCCAAGCGAGGGTGGTGATGCTGAGGATGCGGCCAACCGGGGCTAGTAGAAAAGAACACCCCAACCCTCGCTCTCTCTCATGTGTGCGCGCCCCTTGTAAACAGCTTTGTTTGCGTGGAGCTTTCGGTTTACACGCTGAAGAATCAATCAAGCGCCCTCTTGGTGGTTGGCGTTCTGGCAAACGATCAGCAAGTCGTCCATCTTCACCTTGTTGCAAGTCGCGCGAAATAAGGTGGCCAAGCAAGGGAAACATGCCCGAGCCTAAAGATGCTATAGTATCGGCTCAGTCATATGTATTGAATGCCTGCACATGAACTCTTTACACCTCTCATGGAATCAGCATCTCCACCTCATACAATTCTCACACATTGATTCCTGGGATGGAGTCGCTGCAGACATCGAGCAGCCATACAAAACGTCTGGTTTTGGGCAAGTTTTTGAGGGCTACGAGCCCGGAATGGTTCCGAGCTATCACAAATCACGTTCATGCACCTTGGAGACAGACTCGAAATGCCGCACCACCAAAGATTTGCTACTTGCTTGAAGTCTTGTGCAATACCTTCGTCCACTTGGCAAAGCGCTCGACAGCTCACAGGTGCCGCTTTCTTCCCTCACGCTGCCAAAACAGCTGGTGAAGAGCATCGCGAGGACTGGACTGGAGAGGGTTGCCAGAAACATAGCCGTATGGTCCCGCATGGTTATCCAGTTTCAAAGCCGGGCTGGAAGATTGTGTGGCCTCTCGGTTGTTCATGGGGCAACAAATCGAGCTTAGACGAGCTGTAATCTACTTGTGTTGGTATGAAGGGAATGAGATGGGATACGCAATCGCCATTGGCCAGTGCTGTTTGATTGCAACGAGTTGCAATACAGTATCAGTGCTGTTGGTTGACCATTTCATTTGGTGTCCTCAAGCTCAGCCATCCTTGACTTGTTTTGGTCGATGGGATACATTATCGTGTTGCACCCTGTTTCCTTATGTTGCACCCCGTGTGGCGGAATTCGCAGATGGGTGCTGTTGTTCTGCCCTTAGCATCACTAGGGCCAAGCTGGAACAGTGACTCCCTCAGCTTCAGTCATTGCGGGTATGCATGCCAATCACGTTTCAAGTTCAGACTCTTCTTGCGAAGTTCACTTTGAGCATAGAGAAGATATCACATTATGCATATATATATATGTACAATGTGTGTTCCTTCGAAGCCTGAAAGCGCGTGAGATGGAGGTTAGAGGCAATCCTTCTTCCATGCGATGCAAGGCTTTAGGCAACGTTTGCCTGCAGCTTGTCAGCGTGGCTTCAGCTGGGGGGAACTGACACAGGCCTGAATCTGGTTTATCCAGTTCTCGATTCCATTGCCAACCGTACCTTGTCGGCTTGGCAAGCTCTGGCGCGCAGCTTTTGGCTCAGCAGCCAACAGTAACCAGACCAGGTGAAGCCAAGCTGTTTGGTTGTGGGTAGCCCTATTCCCGGCTTTCTTTGTGCCCTGGTCAGCAAACAAATCACATGCCGCGACATGAGCTAAGACGGCAAGGCACGACTCGTCTTTTCGAAATGAGGATTAACGCGTTCCTGAAACATGTTTTGATGTGAATGTTTGGCAATCAAAGACCATTTTACATGGTTCATCCACTTGATAATTCCAGCAAGGTTGACGCTTATCCCACCTGCTCTCCGAGTCCAAGCAAAGTCACCTGCGCGTGTGGTCAATGCGTTGAGCAGCATGCCACGTCAAGGGCGAAGACGACGCTCAGCTGAGACAAGCTCCTCCCCATGCCTCATCAGAGCTGTTGCGCGCATGGCAAGTGGCAGGCTTCGTCATACTTTCCCTTTCTGAAGCCTGATAATGTATGTGTAGGGCCTTTCTTTGCGCTCAACGTCATGCTGCTTGAGGAATTGAACACGCAGAAATGAAGGACAAGCTGCATTCATTCGAACGAGCTGCAAGCACTCTAGCACCCCCAGGCTAAACGTTTAAGATCTCAAACCCAGGCAAGAAGACGCGCACGGAAAAGGAGGCGGACATCGGCGAGAAACAGAAGAAGCTGACGCCCCGCTGCTTCGTCATTAAGCGCGGGGACGTCCCTCTGCCTTGAGTTGGGGCATATTTGGGCGGGCGTCGGGTCTGTGTTGGAAAGACTGCATATCGTTGGTTTTGGAAGGCATGGATGCATATTCAATGTAGGACGAGGTTACAGGTACCCTTCCCAAGATGGGTTTCAATGCAGATCATGCTTCGTAAGGGGGGTGACAATACCTTCTCACTGTAGGTTCATGAGTCACCACCGCCACTGCCACCACCACCACCAGCACCACAACCACCACCACCACCACCACCACCACCACCACCACCAGCAGCAGCAGCAGCAGCAGCAGCAGCAGCAGCAGCAGCAGCAGCAGCAGCAGCAGCAGCAGCAGCAGCAGCACCATCACCATCAGCAGCAGCAGCATCACCATCACCACCACCACCACCACCATCATCATCATCATCATCATCATCATCATCATCATCTGGAAAGAGTGGCCGACACATTGTTTCAGGATCCGTACGGCTGACTCTGAAGACCACCATGAGAATCGAATCATATTGGCACAGCTCATGCATCCAAGACAATTGTGCCCGTTTCCCCACTGTGTGGAGCCAAGCTCGCTGTCGGAGTTGTCTAAGTCCCGCGTAAGTCCCTGCCTGAATGCAGCTTATGCACTTGTCCAAGGTTCGGTTTCTGCCTTGGCTGCATCTTCCAAAACTGAGTAAAGGCTCGTGAGAGGAATGATGTCGCATTCGTCTTCACTGATCCGATGACTGCACATGGCCCACAAAAGCCACACACTCTTGGATCCATTTGCCTCTTTCGTTTGCTCGGCCACGGTTGCTCAGTCGGTTGTCTGAAGGGTCTTGATTGTCGCTTCTTTCCTTCCTCGCTGGTCACTTCTTCCCTTTTCTAGTCTCCAAGTTCAAGGAATAGGAATGTTTGCTCAGTGAACGTTACACGTGTGCAGTTGGCTGGTCAGGCTTGCTCCCAACGTTGGGAACTGCAAGACTCTACCAGTGAAAGGCGAACCATCGAAGCATCGACGTAGCTTGGATTTTATCAAGAGACAACTCAGCCAGGTTGGGGACCGCATCAAGGACTTGGTGCAGGACTTCCGGAATGCTCCGCGGCTGCACCGCGCAAAAGCAGGGAGCGAGTGAGGCACGGCGTTGCAGGTGATGATGCCCAACTCGGCCAAATCGCTGAAGGAGTCCAAAAACAACCGGATTGAGGACTTCGTCGCAGCCCGGGCCCCAATAACTGGCCGCGAAAGAGTGCTGTGTCTCATTGCAAGCCGCTGGCTCAGCAAAGCCTACTGTGCCCTTGGACCTGTGAGAAAGGCAGAAGTTCTCGTATGATGGCAGCTTGAGAATGTGGCCACTTGGTAGTTTCTTGTGTTGTCCAAGGGAGAGCTTTGAGTATGTGAGGTCGCCAGCCACTTCAATGTGACTCACCTCATCATATTCAGCGCTACGAAAGCGGCAGCCTGCATGAATTCAATACTTGAGCGAAAGCATGCAGCGCGGGACGATCAGTGAAATAATTTGAGGCTTTGTGCCATTGTAAACACGGACTGTTGATGGCTGATAGCTGTTGGGTAGCTCCACCTCATTCAAATATAATATGTCTACTTTTAGCTCCTCGGCAATTCAGACTCTCACAAAACGGGAGTCCGGAAGCATAGAGCCTCATAAAAGGGGCGATGGCTTTGACTTGTTTCCGTTGCTTGTTGCTTTTGGGAAACGTGCTTCAAGCAAGCACAAAAGCAAATGCTTTCTGCACCCAGAAAGTGAGAGTCGTAGGGGGTTGCCCTGAGGCCACCTACATGAAGCTTGCGCGGCTTCCGCAGGGGCCGACGCTCACCTTCCGGGTGGAGAGCTCTTCGCCTGTAAAGGCTGTCAGTCAGTTCTGTGGGCGGTTGGCAAAATCAGTGGCCCCAACCGGCCGTAATTTTGACCCCCCACTGTTTGGTTCGGAAGGTTCTGGTGAGCCACGCGCAGAGGCCTTGAGCTGCGAAATTGTCCCTAGGCTTCACCCTAGCGCGGGAGGTGAAGGCGGCGCAGAAGCGACCTCAAGGCAGTGCCAAGGACTTTACCACCCCGCCGCTACAGGCGCGTAGACGGGAGGGTGTCACGTGGCTTCAGTGGCTTCGCCTTGCTTTTCGCACGGTGATAGATCATGCTGGTCTCTTTACAGTGTCTCGATCACGGGGATATGAGGGGACTCAAGCTGCCCATTTTTTCGGCTAGCTCCAAATGCGAAGGGTGACGGCATGTGACGGCGTGCATTGCAGGTGCTGAATGGCCTCGGCGGGCCAAAGGCACGACTCCGAGAGCTATGGAAACCGTCAGGGCTGAAAAAGAATGGTCCATTGGTGCAGGTGTTAACTCACATGACAACGAGGCGTGGAATCTTCCAGCGAACTCCCATCTTTTACATAGTTTAGCTGACGCACCCTTGAATGTTGAGTGTTGTTCACGTGAATTACAGCATGAGACAAATTCCTCATCTGAATGCCATGGTCCCGCGAGATGCACAGGGATGCCGGGAGACTTCCCATGTGGACACACCGCTTATCCTGGAAAAGGCTCGATAGCCTCTCAGTCAAAACGTCCACGTGGTCAGCATACATTCAACCTAACAACGAATCGATAAATGCATGTCCGGTCATTCCACTTTCGCCTCCAGTTCACGCATGTTCTCCTACAGGATGCCCCAGCGGGTGCTGGAGGGGGCAAGTCCCTGAAGATGGGTGAGAGGAAGCTGCTGGCCGAAATGCTGAGAGGCTCGCTCGGACTGCAAAAGGAACTCCACCGGGAAGACAGACTGGGCCCCTTGAAGGGAAAGAAATGGGGGCTTCTCATGTTTGTTTACTTTGAAAGTGGTATCGTTTTATACCACCAGGTAGAGGGCGAATTTGAGAATGTAACATTGATGGACATAGTAAGAAGGTGTGTTTGATCGCTCTTGATCCTATGATGTACTTCATCTCACCTTGCATTCTTGTTGTCAGGCACCTTCCCAGCCATTGACGTGGCAACCTTCAACCAGGCCTGGCATGAACTCGCTGGAAGAGCGCAGCTGGTGGTGTCGTGGGAGGAAGTTCTTCTGAATCACTGAACAGACGCGATTCCCCGCTGAATCCCTGAAGCCTTTGAAGAAGCATTTGGGTTTAATAAGCAAAAACATTTCACATGCATTGGGTTGTATAAAGACCTCATTCCGCTCTTCAGTCGCAAGCGAAGCTGCCAAGCTGTAAGTCTGTAAGTCTGTGGACCTAGGGCGAGTGCCGCCGGGCGGCGCTCTTCCACTATGACCGGGAGAGCGACGCCATTGTCTTTCGGCACTACGCAGCTCGGTGATTGCGAGTTAAACCCGTCGAAAGTGCCACTTTAGCTACAGAGAAGTCACCTGGCGACATTCCTCAGCTCTGAAAAGGATATGGCTATGAAGCTTAATAGGAACCACCACCACCACCACCACCACCACCACCACCACCACCACCACCACCACCACCACCACCACCACCACCACCACCACCACCACCACCACCACCACCACCACCACCACCACCACCACCACCACCACCACCACCTCAAAAGTGGTTCGTGAACATGAATCCTCCCCCACCTGAATTTTCATGATTAGGGCTGAAAGCTCGTCTACCGCTATTTCGCTCTGGGCGGCGCAGAGTTGGAACAGCTCTCAGCGCTAAGGTGGTGACACGCCGCCAGATGGGCTTGGAGCGAGGACGGATGGTGGCATTGCATTTCGGAAGAGCCCTTGCATTTCGGATCTGCGAATTGGAAAAGGAGAGCAAACAGTTGCTGCTGGCCAGGTGTCAAGAAGCTCACGAGCCTCAGCCGCCTGCCAAACTTGTCTGGCAAGGCGGGCCGGCTGACCGAGTTCACGCGTCTCCGCAGTCTGTGACAGTTACTGCATGCTTGGTGCTCTGGATTGCACCCCTGACGGTAACTCATGTTGGGCTGGACCAGCACCATGTTTGAGAACATGAGAGGAACGATGCGATTTCTCCCTCCCGACGCCCTGCAAGGCAGACATCTCTGACTTCATCCTTGGCGGCGGTGGCGGTGGCGTCACCTCAGAGTCCGAGATCGATGAGAGCGCGGAGGCCTGCAAGAAACAAGGCAAACAGCAGTCGACGAACACACCCATACGACGCCACACTACAGCTCACAATCCAACTCAAACCAACCCAATCCAATACAGCACAACGCAACACAGTGCATCCCAACACAACACGACACGATACAAGACTCACGGCTCGAATGCTCGCACTAGAAAATCTCGCACGCACATACACACCCACACACACACACACTGTCATGCGAGACAATCCAACACAGCTACACAAGCTCACGCCCCAAGCGCCGCGCACGCACGTAGCCGCGCCTTCAATTACACATCTCCACTCGACATGATGCAGCCTACTACAACACACACACACACACAACACCTCACCGCACCACAAAGCACCACACCCCGACACCACGCAACACGGCAGAACATACTGCACGTTGCGCGCGCACGCACTCGCACCCGCACTCGCACCCGCACCGCACCTGCACCCCCCCCCCCCGGCACGCAGAACCGCACCCACACTCGCACTCGCACGCACAACCGCATGCACACCCACACACACACACAAACACAAACACAAACACAAACACAAACACAAACACAAACACAAACACAAACACAAACACAAATACAAACACAAACACAAACAC
>CAUJNA010003763.1:243810-246038 GCA_963377175.1 Effrenium voratum | reverse complement strand
CGCACCCGCACGCGCACGCGCACGCGCACGCGCACGCGCACGCGCACGCGCACGCGCACGCGCACGCGCACACCCACGCGCACACCCACGCGCACACCCACGCGCACACCCACGCGCACACGCACGCGCACACGCACACGCACACGCACACGCACACGCGCACGCACACGCACACGCACACGCACACGCACACGCGCACGCACACGCACACGCACACGCACACGCACACGCACACGCACACGCACACGCACACACACACACACACACACACTTGCACCACGCAGATGCGCGCACGCCCCAGGCACAGACGCGCACACACACCACCCCACACACACACATTATCACACACGCACACACGCAAACACCCACGCACATGCAAACCACACGCACACACACACACACACACACGCACCACACACACACCACACACACACGCACCACACACGCAACACCACACACACACGCCACGAACACAACATGCAATTCGCACATCTCAAACACAACACACAGACACACACACACGCATACAGACCACACACACACACAGGCGCACCATCCACCGCACACACGTGTACAGACCACACACACAAGCCACACACGTACAGACCACACACCCCCCACACCCCCAGGCACACACAAACACACACCACAGACACACACACACAGACAGACAGACAGACAGACACAGACACACACACACACACACCCCCACCCCACCCCCACGCCCACGCCCACGCCCACGCACACGCACACGCACACGCACGCGCACGCGCACGCGCACGCGCACGCGCACGCGCACGCGCACGCGCACGCGCGACGCGCAACGCGCAACGGCAATCGGCAACGCTCACGCGGCACTGCGCTAGCGCACTGCGGCCCACGCGCACCCGCACACGCACCGCCACCCGCACCCGCACCCGCACGCGCACGCGCGCCCGCGCCCGCACCCGCACCCGCGCCCGCACCCGCGCCCGCGCCCGCACCCGTACCCGCACCCGCACCCGCACCCGCACCCGCACCCGCACCCGCACCCGCACACGCACACGCACACGCAAACGCACACGCACACGCACACGCGCACACGCACACGCACACGCACACCCACCCACCACACCACAGAACGCACACACGACCCACAACACACCACACCACACAACACACAGTCGCACAGCACACGGACACACAGGTACACACAGACACACAGACACACAGGAACACACAGACACAAGACACACAGACAACGACACACAGACACACAGGACACACAGACACACAGACACACAGACACACAGACACACAGGGAACACACGACGCACGCAAGCGCAGGCAGCAACGCGGCGCGCGCAAACACGAACACGCACACGCACACGCACACGCACACGCACACGCACACGCGCACGCACACACGCACGCACGCACACACGCACGCACACACACACACACCCACACACACACACGCACCCACACACACACACGCACGCACGCACGCACACACCCACGCACGCACGAACGCACGCCCGCCCGCCCGCCCGCCCGCACGCACGCACGCATGCACGCACGCACCCACACACACACACGAACACGCACACGCACACACACAGACACAGACGCAGACACAGACACAGACACAGACACAGACACAGACACAGACACACCCACACACCCCACAGACACACCCACACACCCACACACCCACACACCCACACACCCACACACCCACACACCCACACACCCACACACCCACACACTCACACACCCACCCACCCACCCACCCACCCACCCACCCACCCACCCACCCACCCACCCACCCACCCACCCACCACCCACACACCCACACACCCACACCCACACCCACACCCCCACACCCACACCCACACAGGGGACACACCGACGAACGGAGACACAGACACACAGACACACAGACACACAGAGACACAGACACACAGACACACAGACACACAGACACACAGACACACAGACACACAGACACACAGACACACAGTCACACAGACACACTGACACACAGACACACAGACACACAGACACACAGACACACAGACACACAGACACACAGACACACAGACACACAGACACACAGACACACAGACACACAGAAACACAGACACCCAGACACACAGACACACAGACACACAGACACACAGACACACAGACACACAGACACACAGACACACAGACACACAGACACACAGACACACAGAGACACAGAC
>CAUJNA010003763.1:193810-238810 GCA_963377175.1 Effrenium voratum | reverse complement strand
ACTCCTCACGCAGGCTTCCCGCAGCTTGTCCACAGTCTTTCCGAGTTTTCTCCGGCCCGCGTCGTGCGACCGTGCCTCCGTGTACAGAGATGTGTCACGATCTGCGGACGCATGTTTCGATTAAATCGAACCCGGCTAGGTTTCACAATGAATGAACGGCGTTGCAGTAGAGAATGAAAGAATGTCCTTTCTATAGGCCTGTCCTTCCGGTAGCCTTCCCTGCGTCTGGTCTTCCAGGTTTCCCAACTCGCGTCGCGCGACGCGGGCGTAGTTTTCTCATGGTCTTCTCGTAGTTGTTTGGCACAGCGCGCCTAATCCGCCTGCATCCGGGAGGCGGTGTGCGGTAAAACTCCCTGCGCTTGTCTTATTGTTTTTCCTGAGTCCTCTCCAAGGTTTCCGCAATCTTATTTGTTAACGTTGCGCACTTCCCGAGTCTGCCCCGGCCCGCGTCGCGCGACGCGCGCCCGTCTTGCTGTAGACTTTCAAGAGTGTTCCGCCAACTTTGCCGTGTCTTCCCGCAATCTTCGCGAGCTTTCCCCGGCCCGCGTCGCGCGACGCGCCCGGCGGTCCGTAGTCTTCGCCTTGCTTGCTCTTCCCGTAGTCTTTCCAAGTCCTCTCCAGCCCGCGTCTTCCGGCAGTCTCCTTTCCCGGCCCGCGTCGCGCGACGCGGCCCAACACGCCCGGCGCGAACCGCGGGGCCGGCGCAAACAGCGAAGCAAACGGCGTGGTGAGGGTAGATTGGGGCAATAGACGGGAAACCAAGGCAACACAAATGACAACTGGCGATTCCTGTGCTCCACGGTCGACTCCCATCGGTCAGCAATTCCCCGCAAGAAAAATCCACAAAGCTCCTAGCCAAAAATGCTAGGTCCGCTGACCAACTTCCTTCAGCGTCACCCAGTTTCACCCAGCGCCACCCCTTGTCACCCATTGTCAGCCCGGCAACCTGTCAACTTCCCCCTAGTCACGCCTTCTTCCACTAAAGCGCACTTGCGCCACGCAGGTCTCAGCGCGTAGAGGAGAGGTGGAAGGAAGCAGGGGGGCGTGAAAAAAACACGCCTTTCCACACCCCTCAAAGCCGCGCGCGTGATTCCGAACTGCGCGCAAAGGGTGGATCTCAGGGGCAACTCAAGCTTCTGGCCGCGCTTAGCTTGTTTTTTGGCACTGATGGGGGCTAATCGCGCAACAAAGTGGATATAACTGCATGCGTCACAGCGCAATGAGCAGTTTGCGAGCGTATGACATGGACTTCGCCGACGCCTAGTCCTGATTTGCCCAGTGCTCCTCGAGAAAGCTTTTCTGCAGGTGGTCCCTAGCAGGTTATGACTGGTACTTTTCTGACCGCCAAATCGCAGCAGTTGCCGAAGCCACTAGCGATCTCAAAGGCACCGAAAGCGGCTGCGCAAAACATCGCAAAACATCTGCTCTAAGGTGTCACTCAGCAAAAGGCTTCTGAAACTTCTCTTCTGGGCTGCCTTTCTGGGGAAAAGCACGCCAGAAAGTTGCGTCTAAATTGCCCCGAGGCTTGCAAGGCCACGAGCCACAATCCATTGTGATGCGATTGAACGATATCAAGCACTATCGTTGCGCAGACTGCTTGCGTCACCGTAGATTCGGAAGCGCGCAGATCTTCGCAGTTGGGCAACGCCACGTGTTGCAGCTAGGTGACAGCAGTTGTAGCCGTCGCGTTGGCGTTCGCAGCTACCCCGTTGCCCAATGAACACGCAGGCAGCGAAGTGTGATTAGATCTATGAAGGGGCCCCTGTCTTACATACTTCCAACAATTCCCCTCGATGGGCACTTCCCAGATTTTGCTGGGGATTGCAGCTTTCCAGGAGCCTTGGCTTGCATCTGGCTGGGGTTGACAACTCACTACCCCGGCTATCAGCTGTCCAGCCCGAACACCCGAGACTTGGGGTCTGGCACCCTCAGAGCCAACTTTTTCTGGCCCGTGCAAGCACGCAATGCTGTGTAGCAATTTCGCACCCATCCTGACACTTCTCCAAGCTGAGTGCTGGCTATGGGATGTCCAGCCTGGACACCTGATACTTCAGGTTACTGGCGGCCAACAAGCAGCGTGTCTTTTTTTGATGTCCGGCCCCTTATAAGAATTGGCTTCTGCGTGTTTCGCCGGAAAGATAAGTCTGGGTAGTCAACCCGGTTATTGTGTCTTGGCAAGGTTCAGTATTTAGGGTTAGGGTTGTTTGGGCCAACCCACGTAATACGCAATGAGTATGTCAGTGTGACGCACTGAGCTTGCGCTGCCGAGCAGGTTGCGTGATGTAGTGGGATGGGGCGTGTGGATAATTTAGACGGAGATGGGCAGAGGGCCTTGAGCTCGACATTCAAGCCGCTGAGCAGCAGAGCTGCTCTGGCAGCAGCTGCGCCGTGGCGAGCAAATACTGCAGCAGCTGTTCAGTTTCTAGGTGCCTTTGAGATTGCTATAGTGGCTTTGGCCATTGCCGCGATTTGGCGGTCAGCAAAAACGCAAACTGCCACTCATAACCTCCTGTAGAAATGCAGAAAAGCTTTCTCCGCATTAGGCTCCAGGCCAGCAATGAAACACTTTCAAGGTGGTGTGTGATTCGCTCATGCACAGACTGCTCATTGTACTGAGCCCACGCAGTGGTATCCACTTTGTGCGCGATTAGCTCCATCAGTGCAAAAAAAGAGCCAGCTAACGCAAAAACACAAGCCGCCGGCAAAGATTTAAGCTTGCGTCGGTGCGCTCCTTGCGGCCCACCCTCTGCGCGCATTTCGGAATCACGCGCGCGGCTTTGAGGGGCGGTGAATGGGCTTGATGTGAAACACGCCCCTGTGCTTCGTTCCGCCCCTCCAATAGACTACGGGGAGATTACACAGGTTGCCCCACGTCGTGCGACGCGGGCCAGGGAGGACTTAGGAAGACTATGTGGCAAGCCCAAGGGGTGATTAGGGGAGACTACGAAGAGACTACAAGAACATTGTGTGTCACGCGGCACGCCCTTTCAGTGTGAAGACGTGGATGTCGAAAGAAGCAGGCGCAGAGCGGCGCCACTTGCGATGGGCGAGCATCCCACTTGCACGCAGTATGTAAGTTGCCTCGGAAGTTGCTTGCAGAAAGGGGAGGAAGAGGCAGTCTTGCCGTAGTCTTCAGCGGCCCGCGTCACTCAAGCGGAGGTGTTGCGGGGCGCGACACGCCTTTGCGCGGCAGAGTCTCCCTGTAGAAGCGTCTTCCCGTGGTCTCTTCCAATTCCTCGCGTAAGTTTTCCGTAGTTAATATTTTTCCGAGTTTCCCCTGGCCGAGTCGAACAATGCGCGCGCGCAGCCTTCCTGTCGAATTTCCGCAGTTTTCCGGCAACTTTGCCGTAATGTTCCCCGTCTTCCCCGCCCGCGCGTGCTCCGGCCCGCCGAGTTTCTGTAATCTTTCCGTAGTCTGCGCCTGTCCTTTGTATTCCTCAAGTCTTCAATCACGACCCGCCGCGCGACGCGGACAAAGTCCCGCAGTCGCCCTTCCCCAGTCCAGCGCGCCCAGTCCGCCTGCGTCCCGGGGCGCGGCGGGCGGTAGAACTCCCGGCGCTTGGGCTTCCCGCAATGTAATTTGTCATATGCTCTTCCCGAGTCTTCCTCGCCCGCGCGACTCGCGCCCGTGTTGCTCCAAATTTTCTGTAGTTTTCCGCCAGCTTTTTCGCATCTTCCCGAAATCTCGCCGAACATTCCCCGTCGCGCGACGCCCCCGGTCCGGCCCACGTCGGAGTCTTCGTTTGCTCTTCCCGTAGTCTTTCCAAGTCCTCTCCAGCCCGCGTCTTCCGGCAGTCTCCTTTCCCGGCCCGGAACATAGACGGGAAACAGAACAAGAGCATGCCATGGTCCATTTCCCGCAAGAACAATCCTCCAAGCTCCTGGCGAAAAATCCTACGTCCGCTGACCACGGTCCCAGCGCCACCCCTTGCCACCCTTGTCAGCCCAGCAACCTGTCAAAAGTCACGCTTTCTTCCACTAAAGCGCACTTGCGCCACGCAACGCAGGTCTTTGCGCCAACGTGGCGCAAGTGACACTCCGAGTCCTGCCCCTACCATCAAGGCCGGCAAGCCATAGCCAGCCTGTCAAATACTGCAGACCACGAAGGTGATCGGGGGCCTCCGCAGGCTCCAGGCGTGAGTTTGTTGGGGCTTGCAAGTTGGCAGTGACGTTTGTCAGGGTAGGTGTACTCGGCGCAGTGTATACTCTTCTCTTTTCGCAACGATTTCCCGGCTCCCACCAGGTCGCCAAACACAACTGCACTCACATCTGAACAAAACTCTGCCTTTTGCTAAGCAGGTGTTCATTCAAGGTAGATTTCCAGAGCAAAGGTTTCCAATCAGGAAGTTGTTCATTTTTAGAACACTTCAGAACCCTATTCATGAGTTGCCAGCCATTCTGGAGCGCCAAGGACCTGCCTGAAAAGTTCAAGTTGGAGGGCGGGGAGAAGTTGGAACTTAAACGAAACTTAGAGATGTTCACCCGCTCGCCTGTCGGCCAAAATGCAAACCAATGTTTAAAGACGTCTACTTGAAAGTAGGTACTACAGCAAGTCGTTGAGGACAGCCCTGTTGCCTGGCAGAGACGAGTGGACAAGGGACTCCGAGTCCGCCCGAGCTGGCAGGTGCTGCAGGAGCGAGCCCGGCAGCGGCAGAAGCTCAAGGACCGGAATGCGCGGCTGGCCCCTCGGCGAATGAATCCGTAGAAGGCCATTGGTGTTTTTTGTTCGTAGGGATGGAGGGGACTAGGGTGTGGCGCAACGAGAAAACGACAGTTGCGAATCTTACCAGTGTTTGCCTTCACTTCAGAGAAGCTGCTTGTTTTCCTTTCGGTCGGACCGCATCCGAATGGATTTGGCCATTTCTTGGATTCGAGCGGAGTGTGGTTCAGCACACAAGTGACAGGCCTAGGCTCATAGGATCAAACAAATGAAACGGGACACGCGGCTATCGAACCTTCCTATTGCTGCAGGTCCCGTGTGGATGCTTTGTCTCTATTCCTTGAGACGCGGACTTTCTATTTGCTTGTCATTCCTCTCCTCGTCAGAAGCTTGCTTTGGTTCTCATTGCTTTGACTATTTGTGGGTCGTGCGGGTATTCGTGTGACGCTCAAGTCATGATACAGGGTCAGAATCAGCAGACTTCATGAAGATTCTTTGGAGGAAGAGGATCTTCGCTTCAATTGTGTTTTCAGGGCTGCCGACAAAGTGCTTTGCCCGAGTCGGGTTTTCGGCTCCGGGTCAGTTTGGGAATCAACATAAAGACTGCAAGAGTAGCTGCTGCCAACGGTTGCATCGACCGTCTGAGGAAGCCAAGGCTAAGGCCATGAAGCAGAAGAAGCGGAAGAGAGAGAAGAACAAGGCCCGGCAAGCGGGCAGCCGCGGCAGCGCTTCTCCACTAGAGCCCCAATGCATGAGAATCGCAGATCGCCTGGATTCTTGGATTGCCAGGAACCAAGCTGATGGTGCAGGTGATGTTTGTAATTCTGACCCTACCTGTACTTGCCAACAAGAGCAATTTCATGCAGCCATTTTGGAGAGGATAAAAACTGAGTAGGATTTGGTCGGCGCTCGGAATCATTCATGGGCGCTTTGCAGCCAAATGGGTGACTACAAACATGGGGAGCTCCAAAATGGGCGCTTCTCCCTGTGATTTGCCCTTAAAACGCCGTTTAACTAGGGTGCATTTGAGAGCCCTTGTGATCGTGGGAGGAAGGCAATCGATCTCGCCTGTTGACAATGACCACATTCAACCTGACACCATGAAAATCAACACTTGGTGACGCGCGCGCGCGTGCCTTTGTTCGGTGAATGTGGTCTGGAACATGGAGTTCCCTTGCGAACTTGGCCTGGCTGTCAATTGAAGATGTCATGTTAAGGGTGTGTTCCGGTTTACAGCTAGGTTTTGAGTAGGAACATTGGTCCAAACTCCACAATGGGGTTTCGTAATTTGTTTTCCTTGTTGGTGACAGTGGCAGATTGCCTTCAAGAATCACAGGAGCCATGTTCTCAGTGTCAGTTGAACATGCTGGACCCTTGGCCCGCGGCTGCAATTGCCAGTGCTGTGAGGACGATGACGATGAGCCAAACTACAATGTGAGGGATGACGATGAGTAGACGCTTTCAGGCGGTCAACCTTTGTGCAGCCCGCACTTGCTGGAGAACAGAGGTACTCCTGTGTAGCTAATAGGGTCAATGTCCATGCAGAGTCCAGTATAAGCCGGGTCCGTGCACATCACCTCGCACGAAAAGCGTGCCAAATGGCAGGTGACGTGAGTGTAATTCCATTGTGCGATCCAGCACGAAAAGTGGCTGTCAGTGTGAGGGAAGAACAACTTCATATGCCCAAGTAGCGCATTCCTTTTACTGTTGCGGCGTCCAATCACCAAGCAGAGAAAGGACCACTTGTGGCCCATTGCCTGTTGAGCTAAAGGCTGCGCGTCAGACAGCTGCAGCCTATGCAAGTGAAGTCTGCGGGATGTGAGCAATGCAATTGATTTGTCCCCTCCATAATATACGAAGCATGACACCTACACATGGATGTACGCCCAGGGTTCTAAACGCGAAACCAGCGTGATCCTTTCATTACCGAAGCTTTAGGCTTTCTGCGCTGGAGAATCAGGACAAGTGGGGACCGCCCACGGGACCACTTGGTCCAAGGATCCACCATCTCGGGAGCCACAGATCAGGGTCCAACATTCTGCATTTGCCGGCAGGGCGCCCCCGTTGCGAGCGTTCCCCAGGAGCGCCACGCAGGCGCGCTTCACTCCGGAGGCCTTGTGTGGTAGGCGCCTCATGGCGCGGGTCGGGGGGTTCGGGGGGGGTCCGGAATTGTCGCGTGTAGCGCATTGCGAGTAGAGCACTATTGCCGAAATGGAACGACGGATGCTGACTAGCACTGGAGAAGTTTATGCTTGCTAACATGCGCATGTGGTTGCCTGATGCGTTTGTTGAATGACCACAACGTATTTGTGTTTGTGTAGTTCATTTGGCTCAGAGCCTTCCTGCGAAGACGAGGGAGTACATGTTCTTTGGGCTATGGCGCGGAACTTGCGATTGTCCAGGAAACATCCGCAAAAGTTCTAGCAAACCTTGGAATACTCGCTTAAAATATAGTCTCGATGGATCCGAGAGCTGCTTTGTAAAAACTAAATGCTGTAGAGGAGCCTGGAGTTCCTCCCGCAATTCATGTTTGTGTCTTTGGCTATTCCCAGTCGACTCCAGTGCTTTCTTGACTCGCCGCGGGTTTTAAAGCCGTGGACCTAGTTAAGACATATGATTGTTTGTGCTCATGCCGCGTGTGATGCTCCCTCGAGCGCTTTCCCAGCATGAGGCTTGCATCGAGTGGCCCAAGCCTTCGTGTGCTATGCCACCGAGCGGTCCTTGCAGGAGGCAGACGTGTGTACAGGGCAGTTGGGGCTTCCAGACCTTTGCCATGCTTCGAATGTTGCAGTCTTTCGTTTCTGCCTCTAAACCGAATAGTCCATGTTACAGTGTACACGCATTGATACAAGAAAAGCCGGCTACTGCCAAAAGGTAGCTTGTTGACCTTGGCAGTGCAATGCTGGCAATGCATGCTGGAATGAATCCATCAGAAGAACTGCAACCTTGCGAGTGTAGTAGAAACTCAATAAGCTGAGGCCTTTCCTGACCGACCAGGTTAGATTGACTGAGTACATGAATCAGCCTCAGGCCAGGCTTTAACCTGCAACAGATGCTCGTACCTTGACTGTACCTCCGAGGTTAGATGCTTTGGAATCGGGAGTGGGAATCCCCCTGACTTTGGTGACACTCTTGAAACATGCCACACGTGTCCAAACTCCAGGCTGGGGATTTGTTTGGATATTGAACTGGATCTGCGGCCAGTTGAAGAGCGAGCAGTCGGCCAAGGCTGGGGTGAGAGAATCGCGTCGTGAGAATATGCCAATGGATAGCGGCCAGATGATGGTCTCTCGTACTTATCAAGTCTCACTCAGATACGTATGTTGCTTTCTTTGAGTGCGATGCCTCTTGCAGGTGAAGAAGGGTGCTAAACCAGCCGCCGGCTCAATCCTTTGGCAGAAGCCACCGAGGCTGATTGATTGCGCTTTCCTTTTGTTTTGCAGACAACCATTGGCAAGACACGTCATGGCCAAGCTTCCTGTACCATGCTATGGCTGCAAGTTAGCTGATTTCAAGGACATGCGTTTTTGCTCAAGCAGCTTGGGACGGAGAACGTTTAGAGGGCCAGAAATTTGCAACATTCTTAAAGCCGCCCCTCTTGCTCCAATTGCTTGGTGGTTCTGACGATCTGTGCACTGCGATTGGCAACATTTTGAAGGCTTCTCTGCCCAAAGTGCTGGTCGAGACTCTGGGGCAGACTTCAACAAAAACCTTGATTTGGCTCTGAGTTTTAAGACTCCAAAGTGGTTGGTGGACAGACATCACCACCAGAGTTTCACCTAATCTATGAAAGGGCCAAAAGAGTTGCTGGAGCCCGAGTGGCTCACGGGAAAGAGGTCCTTGGACCTCCGACCAAGGTCTTCCGCAAGACACTTTCTGCGAGCGCCCTAGATCGAGGGGAGAAATTGGGCTTTGGAAAGCTCCGAGCTGCTTTCGGGAGTCATAGAATCAGCTACAGGAAATTCCTTGTTTCTTGTTGGCATTTGGCCAGTTTCCTGCAGGATTTTCTGTCGTTGGTTTAGTGTTTGCGGCTTGCACCGTCACGTGGGCATCGAAGGGTTTGTGTGCCACAGCCCTTGTTTGATCCACCGCCCCAGCATTGAATCAAGCATCGACTTGGACAATCCACTTGCTCGGATCAATGTGACACAACAACTCGGTCAAGCCAGCAAAGCTCCTGCAGTTCAAGAAGCCGGTTGGCTCTTCAAAGGAGAAATCAGGTTTGGAGGTCGGGAGCAGCGCCGATGCCTTGAGCCAATGCAAAACTTGCGGACAAATCGTATCGACACCCTGGAAATACCAAGAAATGCCAGCTTTGGAGAATCAATATGTTGGTCTTTTCGTGCGAATTGCGTCTTGAGGCCAAAGCCTGCATTTAGACAGTCAAGTTGTTTTGGGAAAAGATCTTGAACCAGCCCCGGAAGTTCACAAACTCGTGATGTCCCCGACGATGATGCAAACTGAGGCTTTTTCAGAAGAACACATTCTTGGGATCCATGAGTCTAGCATTCAAGGTCAACGAAGCTCTGGTCAATCTGCCGTGCAATAGAGAAAGTCTTCTTCGTTCGTTTTGCAAATAGTAACCAATCCCTTATCAGTGCTTCAAATCGGAACCAGCTAGCGGACATCAAACGATGATGGAAGTTCCGCCGATATTTCGGCCAGCAAATGCTGCGGCGGTGTCATCCATTAGTTCCTCACCTACCGTCATTGTCCCTTCAGAATACCTGCTCCGCTATCACTTTGGGGTCCTGGATAAAGAACTGTGCCAGATACGCAATAATTTAGATGTATACATTTATATAGTTACAAGGCCAGTGTCTGGTGTAGCAAGGCAAACTACCTGGTGGATATCTATGACGCAACAAAGAAGAAACAAAGACAAGCAGCAAAACACACATCCCCTCAGCTCCCTTCGAGATTCGCATGCCCTAGACGTCTTCGAGAACCCCCCAAACCTTCCAGCATGCTCAACCAATTTTGGTCTCGGAAAGAAGCAGCAGAAAAGCGGTCACACTGGACAACGCCAATGTCGGAGCCCAGATGTGAGACTTCAGCCCAGGCCGACCACGTGCTCCGCTTCCTGAAGGCGGACATGCCTCAGCTCACCACGAAGCTCGGGCCCAAGGGGCCGGGCGACGGCAGCACTTTTCGGCCAGGCGCATGTTGCGCCGCAACTTCTTGGGGGATTGCGACTGAAATGTTTACGTGCGTGTTTTGTCTCTGCAAATCTGACATGCTTTTTGAATTTGGTGTGAGCGCCCGAACTTTGATTGCCGCATGTTGATACAGATGACCACTTGAACCTCTCCCTTCAAGAGCTACCATGAAATAGTAAAGTTGGTGAAAAGGGGGCCATATCCTCTATCCTCTTTAATCTCTTACGAGAACAAACAGTGCCGGCTCCAGCATTTATTGGCTTCAGGCGGCACGCTGAATAGAGCAACGAACCACTTCCGACCATGAAGTTGTCCTACGTGTTGGCAACACTCGTGCTCTTGCTGGTGCACGGCAAGGATGAAGTGCACCACCTTCGAGGGAAGGGCAAGGAAGTGAACAATGAAGCTCCACAAGAAGAAGAAGGACAAGTTGGAGCTAGTCTCGAGACTGAAGAGGGTGACACCACAGGTGCAGAACAGAAGGCCAGAGTCTGCCGGAGTTGGGTGTCCTGCCGCAACGGCTTCTTTGGCACCATTCGATGCAACGGCAACCGATACTGCACACGCTGGGGCTCAATGGAGAAAGCAGCCACAGAACCCGCAGAATCAGCCGCCGAGATGGATGCAGAGAACGAAGCTGCTCAAGGAGAAGAAGTTGGAGCTGGTCTTGAGACTGAAGAGGGTGACACCACAGGTGCAGAACAGAAGGCCAGAGTCTGCCGAAGTTGGGTGTCCTGCCGCAATGGCTTCTTTGGCAACATTCGATGCAACGGCAACCGATACTGCACACGCTGGGGCTCAATGGAGAAAGCAGCCACAGAACCCGCAGAATCAGCCGCCGAGATGGATGCAGAGAGCGAAGCTGCTCAAGGAGAAGAAGTTGGAGCTGGTCTTGAGACTGAAGAGGGTGACACCACAGGTGCAGAACAGAAGGCCAGAGTCTGCCGGAGTTGGGTGTCCTGCCGCAACGGCTTCTTTGGCAACATTCGATGCAACGGCAACCGATACTGCACACGCTGGGGCTCAATGGAAAAAGCAGCCGCAGAACCCGCAGAATCAGCCGCCGAGATGGATGCAGAGAACGAAGCTGCTCAAGGAGAAGAAGTTGGAGCTGGTCTTGAGACTGAAGAGGGTGACACCACAGGTGCAGAACAGAAGGCCAGAGTTTGCCGGAGTTGGGTGTCCTGCCGCAACGGCTTCTTTGGCAACATTCGATGCAACGGCAACCGATACTGCACACGCTGGGGCTCAATGGAGAAAGCAGCCACACAACCCGCAGAATCAGCCGCCGAGATGGATGCAGAGAACGAAGCTGCTCAAGCAGAAGAAGTTGGAGCTGGTCTTGAGACTGAAGAGGGTGACACCACAGGTGCAGAACAGAAGGCCAGAGTCTGCCGGAGTTGGGTGTCCTGCCGCAACGGCTTCTTTGGCAACATTCGATGCAACGGCAACCGATACTGCACACGCTGGGGCTCAATGGAGAAAGCAGCCACAGAACCCGCAGAATCAGCCGCCGAGATGGATGCAGAGAACGAAGCTGCTCAAGGAGAAGAAGTTGGAGCTGGTCTTGAGACTGAAGAGGGTGTCACCACAGGTGCAGAACAGAAGGCCAGAGTTTGCCGGAGTTGGGTGTCCTGCCGCAACGGCTTCTTTGGCAACATTCGATGCAACGGCAGCCGCTATTGCACTCGTTGGGGCTGAATTACTCAGCTCGAGATGATTGAACCTCTGCACAGCAAGCGTTGATCGACCCACTCTGTCGGTTTGCGCTTCAAGCAGCCATAAGAGTTGCAGATTTTGGGAAATTTGAGCTGTACAGCCCAGCTGGATAGACTTTTGAGCCATTGGGGCGCATGTTTGTATACAGAATGGGCCCCATTTTTGACGACTGCGAGCACTTGGCTGCGCGCATTTGCATCCTTGAAGGGAGGCTGGGGATCCTTGACGCCAAGCTGTCCCAGTGAGTTTTGCTTCTGGATGAAAATGACTTGAGTGTACTTGCACCCGCAGAATCCGTTGATCAATGTGAGGAATGGTTGTCCCGCTTGCTGACATAAGGCCCTTCGTGACAAGGCTCAAGGCGCTTGGGGAGTTGCTGTTTGCAATCCGCACAAGGTTTTGCCGCTGCTCATGCCGAGGTTGCAAGCGAGTTTGCTTTTTTTGGCTTGAGGCTGGCTCTGATTGCGCCCAGGTTGGCCTCGCTGTTCCCAGACATGGTGCCGGAGGAAATGTGGCATCGATCTTTGCTGGAAAGAGTTCAGTTCCTTTCTTCTTTGCAGCGCGACATCCCTAGAATTTTGGAGTACAACCTGGCATTTCCAAATATGTGCGCTGGCACCTCATAAACAACTGGGAGACAATGGGGATGACTCTTTGGACAAACAGTAGATGACTTACAGCGGTGGTCCATATTGCCACGGCAAGATTCCAGGCCTTCTGAATAGACTTAGGCCTAGTCATCACAATTGGAAGGGGGCAGAACAACTTTTCAGCCTGTGCCACGCAAACGCACAATGAACCTCTATATCTCACATTTTGAATATTGAGCTGTGTTCAACTGTAGGTGATGAGAGGTCAGAAAGAGCCTGGTGTTGGAGGGGAAAAAGAGATTACTTTGGGGCAAAGATCAGGGACGTTCGCTACTTTGGGCGACGCGGAAGTATGTACAGTACAAGAATGCAGGGTTGTTGTTCCGATCATGAGCAGAACAAGCTGCAATGTGCGGAACACAAATCGCAATGAGCTGCCTTTGAGTATAGAACCATGCCTGAAGACTTAGGGGCAATGACTTTGAGCAAGGCGAGACGACTGGACGACTCCGGCCCCAAATCCTTCAATTCAACGTCCTCAGAGCTGTCATTGCCATGCCCAAGAGTAGATTTCTGTCCAGCCACGCCTGCAGATGCACAGAGCTCCCCTTGTCATTCCTGGCTTATCACACTGCGGTCTCAAGCTGATGTCTGGATGAAATGAGCTCACGCAGGCGCCGAAGAAGCGAACCTCCCTTTTGGGCGCTTGGTCCACTTTCGGAGGCAAAATCGAAGGCACCGAATGCTTCACTCTCAATGTGTCAGGACTTCCAGCCCAGCTCAGTGAAGTTGCTGAGGAAGCTGCACCAACAGCTGGCACAGGCGGGAGATTTGTCACAAATCCCAGGGCCTGGAGTAAGAGGTGCGTGCTGGTTTCAAGGAAACCGGAGGTGGCAGTCATTTTGGATTGGAGATTAATCTATCAGAGGGTGCTCATTGCGTGTTGTTTTTGACCGGCAGTGTACCGAACTTGAGTCCAAGCTCCCAGAGTCTCCCAGAACACAGTCAGTCCTCCAAAAATGATTCAGCTTTCGCAGAGACTGATTTGCGAGACGTCGGTGCTTGGTCAAGTGTTTTTCTCCGTTGCGCACGCTTTCTTTATCAACAGAGAGCAGTTTGTGTATATTCACCAAACATGAGGACACTGCCCAGGATTTGCAAATCGCAGCGGAGGGCGTTCTATGTCAAGCCGAACAGCAAGCACACTGGCAGACTTGTCAAGCAACAGATCACCACTTGGATGGTCTTGCGGCCTCAGTGAGGGAAATGTGCACGTCCGTGAGAGGGCTGATTAATTGTGGGTACCAATGAATTGAATAGTGCGCTCATGTTTGGCAAGTGAACTGGTTGCAACAAAGAGACGATTCACTCCTGCCAGGACACGACAAGGAGATGGAAGGGCCAATCACTGACTTTTTTGATCAAACATTTGTGGCCCGCGCAAGTAGCCAGCATGGGGCCAAATGCCGACACTCAAAGCAGTCAGGACAGGTAATTTGAACAGTCCCACGTTGAGCACCTGACTACCTGACTACCTGGTATGTTGAGCACCAAAGCGGCATATATGACAGTTGCACCAGAGGTAGCATTTGTGCTGGAACACAAACATGTTCCACAGGGCACTGTTGCAGATCTATGCACCTTTAACCCCTTGTGATAATTGATGCAGTCAAAGCTTTTTGCATTTTGCTGTACTAGTATAGCCGAGCAGATTGTTCGTTTGCATGGTATTCCTTATCATTGGCTTAGTCGTTCCTTTCGTTCCTTTCTGCCCCCTGTGCCACCGTGTCCTCAAGGGGCATCGTGTTGGACCAAGTTTGAACTCGCGATGTACGGTGAACCCGTTGATCGGCCTTGACTTGACATCCATTTCTTGTGGCATTAAAGGGTCCTGCATCAACTTGATTCCCTGCACATTGCTCTGCCGGCGTTGATCATTGAAGCCAACGTTTGTGCAACTGCTTCGGCATGATATATTTTTTCATCTGATTTGCAAAGTTGTCCAAACATGTTCCATTCCTGGATTCCAGTCTGCGAACAAAAAATCGAAGTTGAACAATCCCCTGCAGTCGGCAACCCTGCACCCCAGATAGCTTCTCAGGCGCCGGGCGCTGATTCTTTAGAGGACCCCATGTCGCAATCGCTTTTCATTGTGTAGGGGAAGGGTGGTGGGATGTGTGATCATGATGATGATGAGGTGGTGGGTGTTGGCGGATGCTGGAGTTTTCTGATGGTTTGGCCAGTCCTACAGTTATAATTGAGATACTACTGATTCTCAGCTCCAGCTGCTGCTGATAGATGTCAGGTTTCTTCATAGGTGTTGGTCAGCAGTTAGCAAGTTTTGGCTCTTGTTGATCATGATCAACATACTGAGGCCAACATGATTTTGTTGAGAGATGCAAGTTAAAACGCCAGCGCCTGGTTGGGGTTGGGCTCTGCAAAATTGATTGACTGCTTGGCAGGGACTCAGAGGCCAGTCAGCCCCGCACAAGATTGTGATCGAACTTGCGGGGTTCTCCATTTGCCAGGAGCCCACGATTCCAGAGAGCCTACCAGCTTCTTGCCTGCTAGCAAGGCATGCTTGCCAGCAACTGGCTAGTTTCTGACATGAGCCGTTCATGCCCAGCCAACTTGTGGACGCATGGACGCCCGCCACATCTAATACTTGTGTTTGCTGGAAGGGGGACCTGATTTACAATGGTCAGGTGATCATGCGAGTGTGTAAGGTTTGCAATCTAAGATGGCATTTGGTTCCCAACCATGCTGCGCATAAATATATACTATTATGCATATATAGCAGAGATACTATGATAGATGCGGCGAGAACGGGCCAACCTTGATCGCCCGAGGCTGCTTCCGCTCCGCGCGAGGCTGAGCTTCCGGAGTGCAAGGCTGCACCTCGTGGGCACAAAGGACGCACGTGTTGGCGGCTGCTTTGCAAGGCACCTTGCGCCCTGCCTCAGTTGCGCGACTGTCTTGGTGCAAGCGCATTCTTCGGCTGCGCTCAAGTAAAACTTGATTCAAGGTGCTGTTTTGCCGATCGGATTAGGCACTTGCAACAGCGCGGCCTTGAGATGCACACAATCGTGGCCCTGCCAGGCTTTGGCCCGTTTCTCGGAACTGCCAGGGGACACCTGCCAGTTCAGCTTGCTCACCAGTATCGATTTAGTGCAAAGCAGCACTCAAATGTCCAAGCCCGGCAGTGCCAACACCCCCTAGGGCAAGTTGTGGGTCTCACCAGAAGCCAGAGCCCAGTGCGACCCAGCCACATGAGTCTGGCTTGAACCCATTTGTTTGGCAAAACACGGTCCAGCCAAACTGCCCTGCCTCCAGCAGATGAAGAAAACCAGACATGCGCCGCCCTGCAAAACTCGCCACGGCACATCGAGCATCATGAATGAAGACGCATCATCTTTGTGTGAGCTGCACGAAGCGCGCGATTTCTGGTGTTTGGTGCTACGCAACCAACTTCAGTGTGTGTCATGAATGATACATGGACCCGAGTGACGTTGGACGATTCAAGAGATCCCGTTTGCCAGAGCCCGCTTTGGGCTGCAAGTTGTCAACGATGCTAGTCATGGTGCCTGCATTCAGCGTTTTCTTTTTTGCTGCAATCGGGCAATGTCGCTGTAGGAGGGAAGAAGAGGTCCAAAGACCAAGATGCTGAGGAGGTGGCTGGGCATGGGCCAAAGTCTGTTTGGGGGCGCATCGCAATCCCAGCAGCTTGACCAGGGTCCTGGCTTGTGGGTTGACGTCATGTGGCCAACCTTTCGCCTTTTCGTGAAGCTCTACTAGTCACCTGGCAGTTGGTCAAAAGTTCCTTTACGCGGGGTGACCATTAGCCAAGCCACCAAAACCGATGACTTTCCCCACTAAATGATAATAGTTACCCATAGTCATTTGGGGGCCGATCAACCCCCGCCTCCCAAGAATCTCTGCACTTTGGAAATCTCTCTTGGCTTGAAGCTGAGCAATCAGTCGGGGAAGAGAAGGCTAGCAGACCAGGAGGGTGTGTCTGCATGCTTGCCAGGCCGAGGATCGGCCCAAGAAGGCAATCCGCGAAGTGGTTCTGGCGAAGACTTTCGTTCCCTTGGATTGTGGTGTAAGTAGCACCAGATCTGAATTGCTCTGCGCATTCAGCCATTCGGAACAATTCCCTTGGATTCATTGGTAGCCGGAATCTTCTGCTGGTTGATGTTGGTCTGCGTGGACAACGATACTTTTGAATGCCGGGAACGAACGGCCCCAGCAACAGTTCTCGCAGTAGGTGTTTCGGACGGCTGTGAGTTCCCCTTACAAGGTATGGCGAAGAGTCAAGAGCTAGATGCATCGTTCCGGTTTGGGGCTCGGGGGAGTAGGTGTCTTTATGAGTTTTGGAGTGTACACATGTGGGAACAGTGTGCTGCTTGGATGTGCTCTCCACACATACCAACGGCGTAAGTAACACGATGCAATCAGCGAGGTGGCCATCACCTCATTGCCCCAGTTTGAGAGATCAACTGCCGGGGTTCCATGATGGGATCATTCAATCAGTTCAAGGGCGACCAAATTGGCAGCACGTCTAACTGGTCCCCCTGGGATTTGTGATCTCAGCTTTGTTCAGCCTTATTCGGAATCCCGTTTAGGGCCTACAGTTCTTGGCCAAGTGGAACACGATTTCGAGCAATGCCCGCTTTTCATTTGCCTCATTTGCTAGTCCCTGGCTGTTCCGCGCATTTCCAGTGCTTCAACCGCTTCTCCGTAGGTCACCCGGAGCCTCTCTGCCTTCTTCCCCAGGGCGCAGGCGCCGAAATGTTTCGGCTGCAGCGTGGGCACTAAAAGCATGGACGTTTTTCGTGGGTTCCAGATGGTGACGGTCCCAACCATGAATGGCCCTTCTGATTCTTTGCATGGCCAGAACCTGCTATCATCTCCTTCACAGCAATGCATCCAATGTAGGGGGAACACAACATATGATCCGCCCTTCAGGGCTAGGCTGGCCGAGCGCGTGGCAAGGAGAAGCCTTTGGGATTCGAGGTTGACCTCTCGTTGGGATGATCCATGTCGGTTCTTGTGGAAAGAGAGGAATTTCGGCGAATGTGGGGAATCCGTAGTTCTCCGTAGGGGTTCACGTATTCAGCTGTACGAGCCGTCTGTTAAATCTGTCAGAACAGTGGCTGCGAGCCATCCAAATGGCGTTTTCTTGGAGTACAGCGCTTCCTTGACGCGGGGGGAAATTTGCACAGGAGCCGGGCGACGATCAAGGCGACGCGTGAGTGCCTTCATAGATGGCCTCGCAAGCAGCTTCTGCATGGAAGGGCCGTTAGGGCATTTGAAAAGTTCTTGGAACCGCATCAGTGGTATTGTCTACAGCTTTGAAGAGACCTTTGCAAAGCGCAGCTTTCTGCGAGTAGAACATGCGACAAAATCATTCACCATTGGAAATACTCCACCAAACTCGTGAAAGGAACATCCACAAGCTATCATGTTGCTTGGATATCTCATGTGAATCGGCAAGCATTTGCAGCAGCCTATAAGTGGTGTGGTTTGCATCTTAAAACCACCCGATGGCTGACCGGCGTTCCTTGGCAGGTGACCAAGGCAAAGGCTTGTGAGGCGACAAGACACAATTTGCCAGCATGGGGAGCTGGCAGTGCCTGGCTGTGCCAAATGGCAACAGCCTGTCGAACGCTGATCACGCAAGACACTAGTTGCGCAGTTTTAGGCTTCGTGTCTGAAGCTCAGATTCAGATGTATTGCACAGATGCACCATTGTGTTTCTCAATGCAAGTAGTAAATTTGACTGTGGGCGATACAACAATTATGTTCCCTGACAGGAAGACTTGTCGGCTTTGGGCAGGAAGAGGGTGGCAGACCTTGTCAGCCGATGTGGTTTGCAGTATGCTGCGCATTGCGGGTTGCAATGCCTCGGGGAGTTCTCGGGGAGAGAGAAAATGTGCCGCTCAATCGCGCCGCTCGCTCAGCAGTTACTGCTTCATGTGAATGCGAGAGCGCTGGAATTGATGTTGTTTGTACGGCTTCAGCGAAATTTGCGAATGGCTTGCTCGGTCGAAAAGACCCTTTGCCCAAAACTAGGCATCGCCCGGTGCATTTGGCAGAGGTCCGAGTTCCGCGGTCGTGCACCGAGGCCCGGATCTTCATGGACGAGCTGCAGATGTCCCAGAAGCATTCTGAGTCCGGACGCCAACGAAGAGGGGTCGCTCGGGGCATTTGGCGGTGAACATGCGCTGAAACAATAAACTGACCTCATTGAACAAGTTGTGCCGAATCGTGCTGAACTCTGCGACTCAGACTTTACTTTCGTATCTCCCCATGGGCAGCAGCCCAGGTGTCCTGTTTTTTCCTGGCAGATCGCTTGACGATACGTTTGACAATTTGACCACCGCCCTGGTGCTTGGAAGTGCACCCATAAATGTTCACCGAGCAATGGTGTGCCTTTTCCGAATTCTCAAGCTCTCATACTCTTCTCTCAGTCCTTTCTTGATCCACAATTCCAGAACTTTGAAGTGCCCCGTCGAGTCGCCCTTTGACCAATGTTTTGCGTGACCCTCCGACACTCGGCCTTGGCAAGGTTCGGGGATGCAACTCGCAGACCCTTCCATCCAGCCGTAGGGCCGATGCTTCGGCATTCAATCGCTGGCCCACTGTCGCTGAGGTGCAGCTGCATCCTCGGTGAGTCTGGCAGATGCCCTCGGGGTGCCAGCTACATGGTTGCGTGGCGCCTCAGCACAGGCGACTTTGGGTTGAGCAGTTGCATCTGGATGCAGCAGCAACTGCGGCATGGAATGGCCTTGACATTTGACATGGGTATCACTCTGGTAGAGAGGTGTAGTTCATTCCCATACAGACCTCAAGGCAAAGTAACGATTGCAGACCCTTGCCCAACGCGTTGGCTATTTCACGACCCGCATGTCCCCTTGCAGAGGATGCCCCCGACGAGGACGAGAGACAGAGGAGAGACAGAGAAAAAGAGAGAGAGCGAGAGAGAGAGAGAGAGACAGCAAGCAAATGCAAACAATCAGTCAAACATGGTTTCGCCAACGGCGACTTGAGCCACACAGCAGATACTATTGTCGCAGCTGCTGACTTTGTCAGCACTCTTTTGCCTTGCTACTTCACGGCCTGCACCCTCTCCTTCTAACCATTTTTACTCGCTGCCAATCTTGTCAGTTTCAGTTATGCTGCGAAACCAAGGTGCAAACGCCCCCTTTGCCAAGGCCAGCATCCAGCCAGAGGCACCGCCCTACTGCAATGATGACCCCTTCGTGGGGGCCGCCGGATGGCCCAGGTCGCTCGTACCTTTTGGCGCGGGCGGCAGACGCTGTATCGGCACTTAAAGCATCACAAGTTGCGCTCGGCAAATGCCAGAGGTCCAGCTTATCCATGGAATTCCGGAGGTGTTCCGCGCGTGCAACATTGTTACACTCGAGTTCCTCAGCCGCGGTCGGGAAGTGGACCGCCTCGGCTGGGCGCCTGTTATGCATCCTCGCCAGATACGTTTGGGATTGGATCTAGTGGGCTGGCGGCAAGCTGTCCCTTCCAGGGGCAACCTTCAAGATTTGAGAGGTTTTGAGAAATCGGTCTCATTTCCCGGTGGGAGATGCTCGAAATATAGTCTTGCAGCCCGGCAGAACGCATATTGCCAATTGCAGTGTTGAGAATGCTCCAATGGAATTTTTGAGCAATCCTGAACCTCCTGCTTGACGATTGTTAACACCAGCAATAGTCAAATGTCAGAAGTCTAGCCTAAAGTGTGAGACAGCACAGGCAGTCTAAATGATCCTGGTCGGATGTGTTTGGCCGGAGAATGAGATAGACATGCATGTTACATGAGCACAAGCATTAGATGTACTACCATACATGTATAAACAAGTCTATTATGTATCATGCATGCACAATCATGCACACATTGTCACATGCCTATTCCTCGTACGTCGGTTAGTGCTTGCAAACTGCAGTCTGTTTCAGAGCTGCAAGATCTGTTTGGGGGAATGAGCCGTCCTTGCCTGCAAGGGCAGCTTGGCACCGCCCCTCTCAGATTTGCTATCCGCAGCAAGCGGCCCTTCAACAGTCAAGGCCCCGCAGAGCCAGAAGGAGATCCTCCCACAGAACATTCTCAACGTGTTGCAGAACTGCACTGGGGCTGTCAAGGCAGGGGCTGAGCGCTGAGCGGACTCCAGCCGACAAGATACGAAGAGCAGTACCGAGAGGCTGGGCTACTTCTCAGCAAAGATTGTGCTAGAATAGTCTAGCTGTTCCTATTGAAGAAGGGTGAATTTTGAGATGGCGCCTTCTTTTCATGGCATGCTTCAGTTGCAAACGTTTGCAGCAGGCTGTTACAAGAGATGATCCCCCGGCATGAGCAAAGAAAAACATGTTCAAGCCTTTGCGTGTGAAAACAGACTGACCCAGAGTCAATAAGACCTGCAATCTTAAGGACAACTACACTGCACATGTGGGCAGCACTTTTTCAGAAAAGACTTCAGCTCCCCCAAGAGATGATGACTGAACCTCGCTGCCAGGTCCGATAGAGAAGCGGAAAACGGCGAATCAACTATGGATGCCAGTGATTCCCGGTCCCCGAAGCTGAGGCTTTCGCCAATCTACTCGCAACCTTCTTTCTCCAGCTTTGGCCGAAGGTGTCTTCTCAAACCCTGATCGCAATTGCATGTCCTTGGAAACACGCGGTCCACTGTGATCTCGTTATCCTGTGTTGTCCTGTCTTCTACAATTTCGTTGTGTGGAGGTACCTTTTTTATATTAACAGCTAATCGTGGGCCATCTCAGGGACAGTGGTGTTCGTTTGGGTGCAACCTGAATACGCATTTGGCTTTGTGTTGCCCTTGACAGCAGAAACAGAATCGTTTGGGATGGCTCCAGCCAAGTTCAGCCAGGTGATCACCCAGACCACCTTGATACTCCAATCGCCTGGAGCATCTGTGAGGCGTGCCGTGTGCAAGATTGCGAGTGGCCGCTTTTGTGGGCTTAGGCTGATGGTTTAGATGGTTTGCCACATGCTCTTGCGTACTGCTTCGAATACCTTCCTGACTGTTTATTTGCAAGTCAGGCCTGAAAGCACCCCTTGTCCCCGCGAGTCTTCTAGGCAAGGATCATTGTTGAGTCCAACAAGGAGAACTATAAAGTGGATGTCAGAGAAAGCGCGCGGCACAGCCATTTGGATGTCCAAGTCGGTCTCCGTTCCCACGCCCTCGCATTCATGTTGGATCGCCTTGTTTCTTGTGCATGTTCATTTTGTTCGAGTGACGGCACTGCTGGTACAAAGCAAAAGCTGTTCAGCAGAGCCAAGTGGTCCCTGGCAACTGCCTGTTGCTCAGAGACGCAAAATCTTTGAATTGAGCGACCTGCGACCCCAAGGAGCCCAGTTCTCGGACGATGGTCCCCTGCGGCAGGTTCTTACGAGTGGATAACTTTGAGATTGAAGAGGCGGGCGGATTCGAAGAGCGGAGAACCGGGGTATTTTGCAATGGGACCACTTGCTGAGTCGCAGGTCTTTGAGCAAACGCCAACAGCACTGCCTGAGAATTCACCACTTTGCTGGGTCCACTTTGGGGCAGAATAATGCCTGCTATGGGTTACCCATGGACGCAGCCAAAGAAGTACAAACCCTTTGCTGATGGTCTGACTCAACCCGAAAAATCGAGCCAAATCCAGTCACGGATCGTTCTCCAGTTTGGATCATGTAAATTGTGCAGAATCACGATTCTGACCCTGCAGACTCCTCAACTGTCAGCCTTTTTGTAATGGCGCAGGTGAGCGTGCCCGCGAGCGGAAGCACCAAGTTGACTTTCGATGGCCAGAACTTGCGATGCCGCTCGACTTGACAAGGGACACAAGGTGTCATTGGCATTGTCAGACCGTGTCAGAATAGCAAGCATCGCCTTCTGCTGATGCAGATGCTGACTCAGTTCAATCACGCGGGATATTACCGTATTTTGCAAGTCTGTTGCTTTTGCAAGCCAGTTTTAGTTGCATTCAGATGGGACTGGGAAAGCATAGGATCGAGGGTTTGGTATTGTCAAAGCAGCTGAGGTGCGCTTTGAGGGGTCAGCTTGGGCTTGGATTCAATCACAGCCCTTTTTCTCGGGCTTGCCTCCTGATGGCATTGCCATGGGTTGCGCCTAGAATGTCACTTGCCCCCCCGGGGAATTTGCCGAAGATGCAGAAGATGCCCATTTATTTTGCAGCCTGAACCATCCTAAACCTATGGGCACCTGTTCCTTCCCTTGGCTTTTACCTCTGGATCTTTGTCACCTTCAAAAGCCAAGAATAGAGGAAAGGAAAGATATTAATGTGGAACGAACGAGAGGTGAGTGGGAACCCATTTCCTGTCTCTTTAGGAAGCACCTGTATCCTTCATGGCTGTTAGGGAGGTGATAGAGGGACCTGTGTCCGTGTAATCCTACATGCTGCCAAGGGTTCCATCTTTATCACTTCCTGGATTTATCATTCACGTTATTACGACTTAAAAAGAAAACAGGAAAAGATGGGATGGAGAGAGGAAATAGAGTGTTGGGAGCCGCTGGAAGGCCTTTCCTGGCGTTCATTCGTTACCTTCATTCACTATCTTCTCTCTACCGAAGGAGCCGGATGGCGGGTTAGTGAGTGAATAGAGGCTTGCCGGCCTACGTCCTTTTCCTTTCCACTCCTCCACCAACCAAGATGTCCAGCATGTGGTCAAGGATTTTAGAGAAACCGCTCCGCTTTGACGTGGCCCCTGAGTGGCTTTGCTCACGGAGGCGACTGCGAGTTGGAGCTCCACCACGAATGCGGCAGCTTGCATAGGCAGGTTTGTCACTGGTTGGGCGTTTGTCCAAAAAGGGGGCTGTAACCCAACTAAATCCAAAGCACTTCCCTTTTTTAGTTTCCGGGTTGCAAAAAGTCTAACCTTTGTCGGACAGGCATGTAGTCGATGGTGAATTGATTGGTAGCTTCGCAAGCGCTTGGGCGCAATTGTTTGACAAACGGTGCTGAAGCATAGGATATTGTTGCATGCATGCGTAGGCTGGCTTGTTTTTTTGTTTTTTTTTCCCGCAACACGCAAGGGTCGGAATGAGTGAGCCGGGGCCAGTAGGATTCCATCGTATGAACACCAACAGGGTGATTGCCAGCCCATATATAAGATGCGTCCCACTCTTGTTGAATAGTCGGGCAACTCGGGCAAGGCCAAATTGGAGGCCAAAGTGAGGAGCAGCTAGGGGTTCCACTTTCCTCGTGGAAGACTAACCCTGGAGGAAAGCCGTGCGCGTTCAATTAGAATAGGTGAGCTGAGCGGAATCAAATACCTATGGGCGATCTCGCTTGCGATGGAGCTGTGGACTCTGCAAGCAGCTAAAGCGTGGCCTACAGGCGACCAAGCCCAAGGAGGGCAAATAAAAGGTCCCCCGGCTCCGATGCTAAGGCTCAAGTTGATCCCCAGCTCAACGCCAGTGCCGGAAAGAGGACAGTTGCTTGGGGTTCAAAATTGGAAGCGCGTTCTTGTTGCGAAAGTTCCATTGGTGGGGTTGAACTTCCTGCTTTGCAGGGGACTGAACATACCCGTGGTCCTAGAGTCCTTCAATGTGGGCGCGGAGCCTGAAAAGAACACGCGGGGACCCCCAGCGGGTGCTTCCTTCTCTTTCTCCTTCTTCTTCTTCTTGTTGTTGTTCTTCTTCTTGTTGTTGTTGTTGTTGGTGGTGTTGGTGGTGTTGGTGGTGTTGGTGTTGGTGTTGGTGTTGGTGGTGGTGTTGGTGTTGGTTGTTGTGGTGGTTGTTGTGGTTGTTGCTGTGGTTGTTGTTGTGGTTGTTGTTGTGGTTGTTGTTGTGGTTGTTGTTGTGGTTGTTGTTGTGGTTGTTGTTGTGGTTGTTGTTGCGGTTGTTGCGGTTGTTGTGGTTGTTGTGGTTGTTGTGGTTGTGTGATTGTTGTGGTTGTTGTTGTGGTTGTTGTTGCGGTTGTTGCGGTTGTTGCGGTTGTTGTGGTTGTTGTGGTTGTGGTGGTCGTGGTGGTTGTTGTGGTTGTTGTGGTTGTTGTGGTTGTGGTGGTTGTGGTGGTTGTTGTGGTTGTTGTGGTTGTTGTGGTTGTGGTGGTTGTTGTGGTTGTTGTGGTTGTGGTGGTTGTTGTGGTTGTTGTGGTTGTGTTGGTTGTTGTGGTTGTTGTGGTTGTTGTGGTTGTTGTGGTGGTTGTGGTGGTTGTGGTTGTTGTGGTTGTTGTTGTTGTGGTGGTTGTTGTGGTTGTTGTGGTTGTGGTGGTTGTGGTGGTTGTGGTGGTTGTGGTGGTTGTGTTGGTTTCTGTGATTGTTGTTGTGGTTGTTGTGGTTGTTGGATGTTGGTTGCTGGTTGTGGTTGTTGTGGTTGTTGTGGTTGTGGTGGTTGGTGTGGTTGTTGTGGTTGTTGTGGTTGTGGTGGTTGTTGTGGTTGGTGTGGTTGTTGTGGTTGTTGTGATTGTTGTGCTTGTTGTGCTTGTTGTGGTTGTTGTGGTGGTTGTGGTGGTTGTGGTGGTTGTGGTGGTTGTGGTGGTTGTGGTGGTTGTGGTGGTTGTGGTGGTTGTGGTTGTTGTGGTTGTTGTGGTTCTGGTGGTGGTTGTGGTTGTTGTGGTTATGTTTTTCTATTTTGCTTTTTCTTGTTATTTTTCTTGTTCCTGTTCTTGTTCTTGTTCTTGTTGTGATTGTCGTTGTCGTTGTTGTCGCCGTCGTCGTCGTCGTCGTTGTTGTGGTGGTTGTGGGGGTTGTTGTGGTTGTGGTCGTTGTGGTGGTTGTGGTTGTTGTGGCTGTGGTGGTTGTGGTGGTCATGGTCATGGTCGGGGTCGTGGTTGTGGTCGTGGTCATGGTTGTGGTCGTGGTTGTGGTTGTTGTGGTTGTGGTGGTCGTGGTCGTGGTTGTTGTTGTGGTCGTGGTCGTTGTTGTGGCCATGGTCGTTCTTTTCTTTTACTGCTGTTGGCTGTTGCCTTATGACTGAGCAGGCCAGGTCGACTCCGCGTCCAACTGCCTTCGCCCATGATTGAACAGACGCTAGGCAAACAAGCAAAACTGGTTAATTACTTAAAACACTTTGTGCAGCACGCTCCAGGGAATTGACAAGAACGTGTATTCATGTCCGCGCAAGCAATGGCCGCAGGGTTTCGAACGGAATTGTTGCTTGCCAGCAGGTGACACTTGAATATGGTTATCCGGTACAGTGACATGGCCTTGGTGAAATGCGGCCGACAGTCGCGAGGTCATTAGCGTAATCAGAACGGAAAGAGCCTTTTGTCAAAACCAGGTCACAAGCTGGGACGAAGCTTCGAGCCAGGATCAACTACCGGCGGTACTGCACCAGCTGCCAACCTGCTTTGAAGAGGCCGGGCCTTGCACGCCTCCAATAGAACACGCGCTCCAAAAGGCTCACAGCTTTGAGTGCTGCTGTGATCTTATGGTTGTACGTGATTTGTACAAGCTCGCAGCCTCTCAGAGCAGGTCAAGCGCGGAGCATGTGCTTGTTGCGGAAAGCCTGCCATGCTGCGAAGGGAGAGAAGGAGAAAGTCAGCGAACAAGCTATGGATACAGAAGGAATATGAAGAGGAATAAAGAGAAGACATATGATTTGTCTAGCTGCCATTCTGTTTCCTTCTCTTCCTCCACCCGTGCATTTGCCTTCATCATCTTGGACACGGATGGAGGAGAGGATCGGGATGAGGGATAAGATCATAGCAAAGACAGAGACATAGAAATAAAGACCTTAGGAGGAAAGTAACACGACGTCACGACATACAGATTAAAAGATTCTGATGCATTAGAATGCCACATCTTTTCTTTTTTTCCACCATCGTCTCGCTCGCTCGCATCCATATCTTGTCTTTGTCATATGATTTGCCTCCATCGGAATCAATTCATCCCCTTGGAGTTTTCATAGGTAAGATTCTGATGGGACATGATGTGATGGGAAAAGACCTTATGACTACTTCGTCCACATCCATGATTCTCTTTATCTCTGTATCTCCGGAATTCTCTGGAATGAGCTGCTCTTGTTGGATTCCCTCTTCAATCCTTCCGCACCGCGGGCCCACGGGCGTTGGAGTCATGGCGTTGGGAGGCTACACCCAGTCTTCTTCTACGACAGCTTCGACATCGCCGCCCTTCGCGGTTTATTGGCAACAGTGTGGCTCCCTATCTAAATTTGCAGGCCTTAGACGGGTTGAGGAGTACGTGCTTCCCATGCAAAACGTTGATTGGATCCTTTCACTGACTCTGCTTGCCTTTGCTGAAAGCGCTAGTGCTCAAGGATGGCTTTGGGCTCTACCATGTATGTTTGAGCCTCTAAAGTAGAGCAGCTGGATGCGCTGTTCTACTCGTCGTTAAGGGCTGAGTAGTTGCAGATGCCAGTATGTATTGGACAGCGGGCATGCTTACTGATCACGCCATTCCCTTCCAAAGCGGGAAGTGTTCCTAACCAACTCAGATGTGTTCGGGCACCAGCTTGCCTCACTCCAATGAGAAAAGCCTCAGACCTTGGTTGAGGTTCTTAGCTGCTACATTTTGATTTGGTCTCAACACCTGCCAGAATGACATGTTAGCCGGCAAAAGGGGGCATTCAGTCCCCGAGTCGCGACAGGCGCTGGAGAACAACCTCACCCTCTACTCCCTGCGCTTGGGCCTGAGGCTACGTCACTCCCAGCTTGGGTCTAGACATGGGAGGTTCTCCATTTGCCCCTTTTACAGTGATGGCAAGTCGTAGGCAAGTAAGCCTTATGAGCTACGACTACTTGTATCTATGTATAATAGGAAGAAATGGTGTGGTTTGTTTGCTTGTTTGGATTTGCTCACACGTTGGGTGGTTCCATGGCCGAAACAGAAATGGGATGACCGAAGTGACAGATCATCGCAACCCCATAGCTGTTCATGCAAGAGAAAATGTCATACTCTGGATGGTTGCGAAATCCGTTCGCATCACTTTGGCACCATGGGAAACCATTGTTGCGTGGTATTTACAGATATCTGCCGGAGAATGGTCATTCCAGGGCTTCTTTTGTGCAGGATTTCGTCCACAGGACTTCCCGCCCCACAAAAGTGCCCCGCCCACGTGCACTAGGCGAGGACATGGTGCGCCCGGTGCAGCTGGTGGACTCTCGAAAGTCGCCGGAGCAAGGCGCCGGTTTTCCCAAAGCCCAGAGCAAAAATCGCTGACCAAAATCGCTCTCTGCAAAGGGCACATGGCCAAGGCCTCTGTGAACAAAATAGGTCCGACCCGCGTGTGCGTGTGTTTGTGCCTGTGCCTGTGTTTGCGCGTTTGTGCCTGTGCGTCCGTGTCTCCGTGTGTGTGTGTGTACGTTTTGTGTGATGCACTTGTTCTTGGACGGTTCTTGGATGCAATGTTGGCTTCTACTTGTGATCACAGGCCTATTTGGCCGCGTTGGCACACGCGTTGCGCAAGCAAGCACCGAATAGAAGGGGACTTCAGATTTGATGTCCCTTAACCTCGTACAACCTGGAGTTTGGAACGATGGCTTGCACGCACTTTGGGCCGGGCATTTCATCTTTCAATTGCCAGGGGTTACCGCAGCGCCGTGTGAGCCTGAACTTATGTGACAATAATATGATTAATTAGGCTGACAATAATCGAAGGAAGTTTAGAAGTCTAACTTCCGACAATATCGACAACTCAAGCAGAGCAGTGCAGAGCGAGAGATAGAGAGAGAGAGAGAGAAGAAGAGATGAAGAAGCGATGAAGAAAGATGAAGAAGCGATGAAGAAAGATGAAGCATGGTGTGCGAAATGTTAGAAAGGTCGCGAAATGCTGTATTTTTCAATGTTTTGAGCCTCCAGACGGCCCAGAAGTTACTTCGGTAAAGCGGCGGGTGCGGAGCCTTTGGTCGGAATTGCTGGCAAAAAATCGCACGCGGCCTGCGCGCGGTGCACATTTGGAAGTCAAAATCGTAAAAACACTACATGCTCGGGCTACTTTTGGAAGCTCCAACTTTCAAAAATCGCACGCGGCCTGCGCGCGGTGCACATTTGGAAGTCAAAATCGTAAAAACCTGAGAGGGTCGGGCTACTTTTGGAAGCTCCAACTTTCAAAAATCGCACGCGGCCTGCGCGCGGTGCGCGTTTTTAAGATGCAATGTAGCTTGACAGCGGTAAAACGCATTGGAATGGCAACGCGCAAGGCTTTTATCTAACTTGGAAAAATGCGTGGCGCCTGCGCGCGGTGCGCGTTTTTAAGATGCAATGTAGCTTGACAGTGGTAAAACACATTGGAATGGCAACGCGCAAGGCTTTCATCCAATTTGGAAAAAATGCGTGGCGCTTGCGCGCGGTGCGCATTTCTAAGATGGAATGCAGCTTGGCAGTGGTAAAACGCATTGGAATGGCAACGCGCAAGGCATCCTACGCTGCCCTGTTGAGTTAGTCGCGCTCTAGATAGATAGACAGACAGACAGATAGATAGATAGATAGATATATAGAAAGCTGGAAAGATAGAGAGACAAGTAGACAGATAGATAGAGAGGTAGACAGGCAGATAGATAGGTAGATAGACAGATAGATAGATAGATAGGGAGGTAATGTCGCTGTGACCGTGTGGCGTTTCGGCTCTGTCTTGTCAGTTGCTCCGCGTATGTCATGTTTGTTCAATGTCCCGGTTTTCGTCACCAGCATCCTAGCATCACCACCACCACTGTTCATGTTTGTTCATGTCCCGGCTTCAATCGCGGAGCGGCAACTCACATCACCACCACCACTACCACCACTACACTTTCACCAGCACACCCACCAGCACCACACACAGGCCGAGAACATGTTAATGTTCTAGTTTGTTGTTTGTCACCAGCCGACCTACCAGCATCACGCTCAGGCGGACAACCTCTTGATGATTTTTTTTTAGTTTGTGTTCCCACAGAACGCATATACTTCCACAGACACATGCCAGTGACATCGTTTCCTTGTGTATCCCGCACGGTGGAGCGCGTCTTTTCTGACCGCTCCGGACGCCATGGCAGACGCCTTTGATAAGACGGTGGCGTTTTTGGCAGCCTACTCGCAGGAGCTTGTGCAAATGAAGAAGCCGACGCTTACAGCTTTGCTCAACAGCAAGCGGCGCAGTCAGGTACCAGAGTGGGAGCGAGCCAGAAATTTCTGCAGACAAAAACTTTCAAGCTTGGAGCCAGCTCAGCAGCAGATTTTGGAAGACTGGGAGTTTGTGCTTTGTGACAAGTCCACGTTGGAGGCTGCGCCTTTTCTGGCCGGCCTTCATGCCAGTGACATCGTTTCCTTGTGTATCCCGCACGGTGGAGCGCGTCTTTTTTTTTTTTCTTTTTTTTCTTTTTCTTTTTTTCTTTTTTTTTTTTTTTTTTTTTTTTTGTTTTTTTTTTTTTTTTTTGTTTTTTTTTTTTTGTTTTTATTTTTTTTATTGTTATTTTTTTTTTTTTTTGTTTTTTTTTTCTGTTTTTTTTTTTTTTTTTTTTTTTTTTTTTTTTTTTTTTTTTTTTTTTTTTTTTTTTTTTTTTTTTTTTTTTTTTATTTTTTTTTTTTTTTTTTTCCTTTTCTGACCGCTCCGGACGCCATGGCAGACGCATGTGATAAGACGGTGGCGTTTTTGGCAGCCTACTCGCAGGAGCTTGTGCAAATGAAGAAGCCGACGCTTACAGCTTTGCTCAACAGCAAGCGGCGCAGTCCGGTACCAGAGTGGGAGCGAGCCAGAAATTTCTGCAGACGAAAACTTTCAAGCTTGGAGCCAGCTCAGCAGCAGATTTTGGAAGACTGGGAGTTTGTGCTTTGTGACAAGTCCACGTTGGAGGCTGCGCCTTTTCTGGCCGGCCTTCAATGCTGTTTTTGCCGCGTGGAGGCATTTTTGACAGAGACGGCAGAGGCGATAAGATACTCAAGCAAGCCAAGCTTGCTGGCAGCTTTGCAGAGTCGACACATGCAGGAATTTCAAATGTCGAGCTTTTGCCGTGTTTTCCTGCTGCGCTATAGCGACCGCTTGGCGTCTGCGGAAAAGGTTTTTTTGCTTGCAAAGGAAGCTGAGTTGTGTCAAGTGAGTGCTGCGGCAAAAGAAGCTGCAGCATCGCGTCGTGCTCCTGCCTTTGTCGAAGTGCAAGCCTTCTTCGCTCAGAATGCTGTTGAAATTGCTCAGCTACAGAAGCAAAGCTTGTCAGCTGTTGTCAGCAGCAACCGCGCGAATTCCGACACACGTTGGAAGCAAGCTAAGAATTTCTTCGACAGGCACGTGGCATTGTTGAATGCCGACCAGAAAGAGCATTTAGAAGACTGGGAGTTTGTGCTTTGTGACAAGTCCAAGTTGGAGGCTGCGCCTTTTCTGGCCGGCCTTCAACGAAGCTTTGCAAGGCTGAGTGCTTTTGTCCAAGCTTACTCTGCCGTGCTGCGAGCTCAAGAAAAGAGCTCCCTGGTGAAGGCATTGCAAAGCCTTGACCAGGGAGCTGATGTAAGCTCTTCCTTTTGTGCTATGTTTCTTAAAAGATACAGACAGCATCTGTCGCCGGAGCAAGAAGCACTCGTGCAAGGCTGGGAGCGTGACTTGTGTGTCTCCGAAACCGCTCTGGTCGAAAAGTTTTTGACTATGCTTCAGCAAAGAAAGGCCGAGCTGCAGGCACTGCGAGCTACTTGTGCCGAGGAGCTGTTCAGCGGCCATGGCAAGAAAGCCGATGATGATTTTCGCTTCGGCGATTTTTTTTTTGAAAATTTTTTTTTTATTTTTTTCGGGTTTTTTTTTTCCTTTCCGCAGTATTTGTTTCCATCTGTCCTTGGTGGGACCAAGAGGCGTGTTGCAGGGCGCTTGCAAAGCCGCCTTCTCTTCGAAAAGTTTAGGTGGGGGGGTGGGAACACATTGCCATTATTGGCTTGGCATGAGCCAACAGCTGCACGCCTGTGGAGGGGACAGTTTTAGGAGGGGACCACTTTGACGGGCCTCGGCTGCCCAAAGAGCTTACGGCTTTTGTACGGCAAAAACATAAAAAAAAATAATAAAAGGGGGGGGGGGGGGGGGGGGGGGGGGGGGGGGGCACCTGGACGCCGAAGCCCGCATATTGCCGTTTTTCCACCGTGTGCATGAGGTGGACTCCTACATGCTGAGCATGGAGTTTCAGGACTGCCATTACTGCAAGGAAGGCTGGTTCGGCATTGCTGCAGGCAAAGGCAAGAGTGGCCTGCCCGGAGGCTTCGAGACCCAAGCGTTTCAGAAGACCAACTTCTGTCGGGCACCTGAGGCCGATTGGCTGGAAGCCGGCAAGCCAATCTGTGAGAACTGCTTGCACGACGCCAAGGAACGTGCCAAGGCGATGTTGCCCAAGGAGCCGTTCCGCTTGACGGCGGCCAACCACGCAGATCCGGGAGAGACTCTCCCGGAGATCGATGCCCTGACTTTCTTCGAGGAAGAGATCCTGTCCCCGATCCAGCACTTGGTGCGGATCTTTACGCTGTACGGCACGGGCCAGTGTGAGCTGCGAGGCCACGTGGGCAACCTTTTTCAAAACGGCCCGCAGTTCGTGCGAGACATTCCTGCTGCTGTTGGAGACATGAAAATGCTCCTGATACGCCGCTGCAGCAAGGATGTGCACAGGAAGCAGCGAGTACCTTTTCTGGTCTCGCGCCGGCGTCTCGAGCGTGCCCTGAACCGACTGTGCCGGCCAGTCGAAGATGGAGGCTCCGCGGCGTTGCGCCCGGGTGGCCTGACTCCCGAAGGATACTGCGGCTTCGTGAACCGTGCAAACTTGGAGCAGTACTCCAACACTGAAGAGGGAGCAGAGCCTGAGGGCTTGGAGGTGCAGGAAGTGCAGCAGCAGATCTGGCCCCAGATCGAAAAGTGGCTCTTTGCGATGTGGATTTCCAGCACTTTGTCTTTGCAGCTGGCCTCGCAAGTACGAGCTTTGCACGAGCCGCCAGAGAGCGTCAGTGATGCTGACCGCATGGAGAAAACTTGGTGTAGCTTGAGACAAAAGCTCGACGAGCTGGACTTTGCAGCTGTCGGTGGCCCAGATGAGTTGGTCACCTCGACTCTCGTGGGGTACTTAGTCGTGCGTCTTTTCTGACCGCCCTTTGACAGACCAGCCAAGCATGGGACACGACCAAGTTGAGCAAATTTTGCACGATGAGTTGACAGCCGTGCAAGAGCTGTCGGCCTGGGAGGAGCAGCCGCTGACTCCCGAAGGCTTTTGGTCTCCCGAAGACTTGGCGGGGCAGCAAACGCAGCAAGAGATGCAAGAGGATCTTTGGAATGCCTTGGGCGATGCACATCGCTCAGATGTGCTGGCCTCAGCCAGTCTTCAGCGCCACGGCGCAGGTCGTGTGGCAGGCCTGCCCATTGTGGATCCCCCCACAGTGCTGTCTCGCAACGTGCTCATCCGTGAGGATCACCCGTACTACATCGCTGCAGGGTTCCTCAAACTCTTCCGCTGGGACAGGGGGACTACTGGGCCCATGTTCAGGAGCGAGCGGAGAACCAGCAGCCGCTCTCTTTCTGGGAGTGGATCAAACACATGCTGCTGCGAGCCGACGGTCGCTTCCAAGCGCACCCGCGCTTTTTCTTTTTTGCCTTGAACACGGCCCTGCGTAATAAGGCACTACGCTCAAGAACTTACTTTGTGAAGCGCCAAGTCGGCCTGAACACGAGTGCTTCGTACACCAACGAAGTGTTGATGAAGATGGGGAAAGCTCAGTTCACAAAGGTGATTGCTGCTTTCGAGCAAGCCATGATTGGCTCGGCGCAAGAGAAGCTGCAGCAGAGGAGCGATATTGAAGCTTTGGTAGAGCAGATTGAACAAGAGACGCTCGAGCAGAAGGCAGAGCAAGTTTTGGAGGTGTGGCGCACAGCTGTCAGCGCCGAGAAAGAGGCATAGGCGCCTGACTCACCTGTGCAGCAGGCACTGAAGGAGCAATGCGTGGCTGCAGAGCATGCGCTTGAGGCTGTTTTGGGAGCTTCCGCCGTGACCGAGACTGCGTCTGCGCGTGTCTTTTCTGACCGCGTCGGCGACACAGCGCGCGTCTTTTCTGACCGCGCTGTGGATGCGTCTGCGCGTGTGTTTTCTGACCGTGTGGGCGACGCAGCGCGCGTCTTTCCTGACCGCGCCGTGACTGCGTCTACGCGCGTTTTTTCTGACCGCGTGGGCGACGCAGCGCGCGTCCTTTCTAACCGCGCTGTGGATGCAGCTGCAGCCGAAGACCCAGAGCTGCGTGCCTTGTTGGAAAAGCTTCAGAACTCGCTGAGTTGCTTGCAAGCAGGGGGAGAAATTCCTTGCCACTTCACGACCTTGACGACTGCCATCTACCACTGGCAGGACTTAGCGCAAATTTTGCAAAAGTACAACGCCGCCGTGACTCGGCGACGCTCCGACCCACTAGAGCCGGCAGAAAGGAAGCTGTCCCTGGACAGACGCTTGGTGTTGAAATATCCAGGGGTGGTAGCATGGTACACCGGCTACAAGATGGAACTCTTCTACAAGCATGTCTTGAAGTACGAAGTTGGAGAAGGCGTCTTCGAGTGGGGTGCCGGCGGCATCATGCACTTGCATTCCATCAATTTTGGCGCGCAGATGCCACGCGTGGACCCTGCAAGGGAGGAGTGGCGTTTGCCTAGTTCCGAGAGCGTGCGCACTGCTGAAGAATTTGCCCGTGTGCACGAGGAATATGTCACGGACTGGAGCTTCGGCAAAGCGGAGAAATGGTCTCAGCAGGACATTGAAAATGCTCCTGCCGCAAAACGGCCGCAGACTCCCCCTTGCACTCGGATGCAGAGTCTGACGGATCCGAAGACTTGGAGCTATCCCGTGTCAAGGAGACTGCGCAGCCTGCGCGCAAGCGTGCGCGTTTGCAACCAGAAGCTGCGCCAGCAGCATCCCAGCAGGAGCCTCCTGGTGCGCCTTTTCTGGCCGCCAGGGAGCAGTTTTCCCAGCAAGCCTTGCCAGTGGATGCAGATTTTGCACGAGTGTTTCCTAGTCCCACTCGCATGGCGTACGTGAAAGACGGTGCCGGAAAGCGAAAAATTGTTCATTTGACTTGCCAAGAAAAGGCACTGTTGCAAGATTTGGAGGCACTTTTGGCACAAGCAGAGTGGCACCCCTGCCGCATAGGCACAGAGCAAAAGGCATTGCTCATGACCAACAATTGCCAGCTGGTCAGACGCGTGCGTCGAAAGTTGCAACATGCACGACCGACACAGTGGCCACGGTGTGGAGGTACCTCCGGTGTATGTGGAGGTGGCCATGGAGCAGGCAGCAGGGCAGCTTGAAGGCGACACTGGTCGGAGACTTCTCTCAGAAGAAGTCTTTGACCTTGCTGTAGGCAGCTTGAACTTGTTCCAGCAGCCCTTGCGCCAAGATGTTCGCGCCAGGATTGGCGAGTATGATGTGTTTTGCATGCAAGAGGTGACGCCCAGCACTCTTCCTGCTATCTTGTCTGCGGGCCGCGAGTTAGGTTACGATGTAGTGAGTCCCGCGCAGCGTGGCCACAGCACGCTGGAAGGCTTTGATGTGTGCATGCTCTTGCGCAACGCTACGGTGACGCGGCTTCGTGGGGGAGTCGTACCTTTGACAGCTGCAGGCGTCCGGCACTTACTGCATGTTCAAGTGCAGGTAACCAAAAACGGAGCATGCTTGGCGCTTGCCACTGCGCACTGCACCGCCAGCGCAGAGTTTGCAGCGCAGCGAGCCTCGGAAATGGAAGTAGTTTGGAATGCCCTGGAAGCTTTGCCGGTGGGCGGCTGCATTTTTGCCGGGGACACTAATACGCATGCCTCAGAGAAGATGCCTGAGCGCTATCAGGAGCGCTGGCAAGATGCTTGGGAGGCAGATGGTGCAGAGGTGACTTTGTCAGGCACTTGGTGTCACGACTGGATGGACACGTCCCATCCCAGTGTGCAAGCGTGGCGCTTCGACCGTTGCTTTTTCTTGTCGCGCGCATTTCGCCGTGCAGTTCCGGAAGATGAGGGTGCGACTTTTCTGTCCGCCACTCAGCAGCCTCCTGGTGCGTCTCTTCTGTCCGCCAGTGAGAGCCAGCCCGGCGACCGTCCAGTGCCGAGGTCGGCGCGGCAGCAAACCGTACGGCTCGTCCAGGGCAGCTTTCAACGTGTTTGGGGAGTAGGCATGTCCGACCATGCCTGCATCAGCAGCCGCTTTCTTGTCCAGGCAGGCGCAGGTTTGGAAAATATGCCGCAAGCAGAGTACTTGCGCGTGGTGCGGCCCGGCCGGGGAAGCAAAGTGGCACGCCGTCCGGCAGAACATGAAAGCTGCGCTCGCAAGACGCAGACATATGCCTTTTGCAGCAAAGACTACGAGAAGTCACGCATGCCGCCAGGCAAAGGGGTCATCTTGGAAGACCCCCGGCGTAAAGGGCTGTACCGCCTGTACGCCCGCAGGAACTGCCATCATGTCAACACGCATGATCCTTTGAAGGCCATGGGCTTGGTGGCAAACGTTGACGATCAGGTAGTGCTGACCATACAGGCAGCAGTTAACTACCTCACAAAATATATGGGCAAGCTTGGCAGCGGCCACACGGCCACCAGCCGGATCGGTGGCCTGCTAGATGATATACTGTGCCGCATGCGCGACGATGAGACCATGACTGTCACGTCGCTGCTATCGAAGCTATTCATCCATACGGCTGTGCCTGACCAGATTTGCTCACTGGAAGCATGGCACGTCTTGATGGACTTGCCGCGCGTGCTGTCCAGCCGATTTTTTGTGAATCTGAATGCCAAGGAGCAGCCTGTCAAGGAGCTGCAAGCCATCCAAACTGGCACGGAGCAAACTACCGTGACTAAGCAAACTAAGGTAGACATTTATGCCAGCCGCTTGGAGAAGCTGCGTTTGGGTGGCGGCTTGTCCGTCGAAGCCGTGCGAAAAATGTCCTTGTCTCAGTTTGTTGGACGCATAGATCGTCGGGGCAGAAACTTGAGCTTGCGCAAAAAGCCCGCGATCGTCAAGGAGAAGCCTTACTTGAATCTAGACGGCCGCAGACCGAATGCTAGCGACATGGCGAGATATTGTCTGCGACTGCACAGGCCTTTTCCAGCGGCAGAGGCAGATCCCAGAGAGCTGTCGGATCGTGAGGCCATAGAGCAATTGCATGCGTTTGTGGCCTCCAATCAGTGCCCTTTCTGGCTGAAGAAGCGATTTGCTCAGCAGAATAAAGCCAAGAAAAAGAAATCTTCAGCAGCTGCGCCGTCCGAGGCACGTGCAGCGGACTGCGGCCAGGAGGCAGCTCACGTGGGAAGCTTGCCCACTGCCGAGCAGCCTTCTCGCAGTGTTGCCGCCGCCAGCAACGACGCGACTGTTCTATCCGTCGGGCGGCCCGTAGACGTGCAAAGTGCTAGCACCGCAGCATGTCTGGTAGCCACCGGGAAGGATGCGGCTTTTCTGCCCGTCCTTCCCACAGTTGAGCAGCAAGGTCAGTCTCAAAGTAGCGTCGCTGCAAGTAGCAATGCAACTTTGCTGTCTGCTGCAAAGCCTGCTGCTGGTGCCACAGCTCAGAGTGTTCTGGAGGACACCTCCGCAAATAGAGCATCTGTGGCGGAGCAGCATGGGTTTCCGTGGCAGCCAGCGCACGGAGACATGAGATACTCGGTGCAGGAAGCTTGTCAAGGCAAGAAGCCAACGCCCAAGCGTCTACAGCTGGAGCTTTACTTGGAGGCAATTTTGGGAGAGAGGCCGCGGAAAGGTGGCCCCGCCACGGAGCTCATGCAAAAAGTTGTTTTTCAGATGCTTGCGCTTGATTTGGTGCCGTATGTCAAGCGCGGCAATGGCCTTGTCAAGCCCGGCTTGTCAAAAAAGTGTTTGGAGCAGCTTTGTACAGTGCATTTATTACATGGGCTCCCAAAAACCTGCCGGCAAGGAGCAGAAGGCTATCAAGAATAAACTGTATGCAGACTTATGGGAAGAAGTGAAGCACAGGATTCTTCGTGAGTGCGGTGTATGCGTCGGCCACGGCGCCAAAACCGCATAGCTGTCAGTCAGGGAGCAGATCTGTCCTCGCCAAGCAAAGAGGGACAGTGGCGCTATGCTGTATTCTGTCCCCATCCGTGGCGCCAGGACGATGAAGACTTGGAAGATCCTGAGGAAAGAAAAGCCAAGCGTGCCAGGTTTGTTGCCGGAGCCATGCAGGAGCAGAGCATGGGCCGGCCCGGGTGTAACCCGTTGCACGAAGCGCTTGTGCCTTTGGACGAGGATGCTTTGCTTTGTGTGGACAAGGAGACTCGCTCCGAGTGGGATGCTTTGAATCCTTTTGCTTCCAGCTTGAGCCTGGAAGCTTTGCCAGATGTTATGACTAGTGCCATTTTGCCTGAGACTCATGCTTGGACTTTACGTGTTGGTCAGGGTGGTATTTCGCACGCAGATGCGATCGCCCTGATTCCAAAGCAAGCAGGTGTCGATGTGGCTTGTCTGCCCGCCGATTCCTCCGCCCCGCAACGTGCTCCACAGCCAGCAGGCGTCGATGCGGCTTTTCTGCCCGCCGACGCTATCGCCTTGCAGCATGTGCCACAGCCAGCAGGCGTCGATGCGGCTTTCCTGCCCGTCGATGCCTCTGCGCCGCAGCTTCCACAGCTTGATCCAACGCAGCAGTCTTTTGTTGCTCACATGTCCGCCTGGTGTGAGGCATACTTGAGCGCGCCATCTGCTTCCGGCGTGAATTTGCCTCTGCCAGCAGATCTGGGTGGTCTTTGGAAGCTGTGCGGCCCCGTCTTGTTGTTAGGGACTGCAGGCACAGGCAAGACGACAACAGTGCAAGCTGCCAATGCAGAGATGGGGCAGCGCGGCATCAAGGACCGCATCGTGCGTGCCGCGTATACCGGTGTGGCTGCCAGCAACATGGGCAGCGGCGCGCGCGCCATAGCGTCCTTGTTTCGCTTGCGCCCAAATGGTGGCGGCGGTCTGTCCTCGCTCTCCGAAGAGGACATGGCCGCCATGGCCACAGAGCTCGGAGAGATGGCAGTGCTTGAAGTGGACGATGTGTCAATGATCGAGAAGAAAGTTTTGGCATACATTCACATGCGCTTGCAGCAGTGGCGGTACGCAACCTACCACCCTAAGCACTGTGACCGCAAAGGCGCCTGCAAGTGTGGCGCGCGCTTGCCGTTTGGTGGCGTCAAAGTCGTGCTTGCGGGCGACTTTGGCCAGCTGCCCCCCGTGGCAGTGAAGGATGACGCAACTTTGCTCAGCACGGCCGCCCAGGCCACGGGCAAAGATCATGCGGATGTCAACCTTGGGGCAAGATTGTTTGGCAGCATCCGCAACGTGATTCGCCTGCGACGTGTGCATCGGCAGGCAGGTGTTTCGCTGTACAAGGAGTCACTGCTGAGACTCCGCGATGCTGCACACACAAAAGAAGATGTCGCGTTGTGGAAGACACACGATCTCACCAGCCCAGAGTGCACTTTGACGGCCGAAGAAATCCGGCGCTTCCACGAAGAATGCGTGCACCTTTTTTGTGAGAAGCAGCGCGCCGGCCAGTTCAACGGCCGCCGTTTGGGCGAGGACGCTGCAGCAGAAGGTGGCACGGGCATTTTGCGCGTGTGGTCGGCAGACTCGAGCCCGTTGGTAGAGCGTCATTCTTGTGACTCCTTTGGCGGACTGCGCCGAGTTTTGCACTGCACCCGGGGCGCTCCCGTGATGCTGACGTCCAATGTTCGCACAGTGTGGAACTTGGTGAACGGCTTGCGTGGCAAGATCGTCGGAGTTGTCCGGCATGCAGCGGCGCCCGTCTTTTCTGACGGCGCAGCAGGTCAGCAAGCAGCTCAAGCGAAATCTCGGAACGCAGCAGAGGTCGGAGGCTGCTCAGCATCAAGCTTGAAATATTTGATTGTGGACTTTCCGGGCTACCTTGGGCCATGCATGGTAGAAGGCCATCCAACATACGTGTGCATTGGGCTGCACGCGTTCGACATGAGCGCATGCCCATGCTCTACCGCGAGCAGTTCCCGCTGGTATTGAGCTATGGCATGACAGTGCACAAAAGCCAAGGACTGACGTTGTCCGATGGCTGTGTGTTCGATATGGCGCACGAGCCTACTTGGCAGCCGTTTCGCACGGTGCCTGGCTTGGCCTTTGTTGGGCTGTCACGCGTGACCGATTTCAGGCACATGGCGTTTCGCCACGTGCCTGACTACTGGGTGTTTCGTGCCGTTGCAGAGACCGCCTTGTTTCGGTACCGCTCCACTTTAGAGGCACAGCTGGACAACAAGCACGATGAGACTGCTGGACGCCATTTCTTTGGCAAAGCCTCCTTGCAAGATGACCTCGAGCGTCACAGAAAGTGGTCGGAAGCAAAAACTGGAGCCCCATTGAGCGAGGCTGAGCTGGCAGACCTCACTCAAATGCTGTCCCTCCGTGGCGTGCTGCCAGACCCTGGCTACACGGACAAGCCACAACGTTTGCCGGCCAGCAAACTCGGCGGCGGCCGCAACAAGCGTCGCACCATGCGCGACGAAGTCGCTGCGGGAGAAGACGAAGACGGAATGCCGCACGAGGATGATGATGCTTTGACTCCAGATCAGCTGCAGCAGATAAAGGAGGAGGCAGTGCATCGTCAGATTCTTGCTGAGTTCTATGAAGAGCTGGATGCACAGAACTCGACATACCTGACGCGAGAAGAAATGGGCATCAGCCCCGAAGACTGGTATGCGTGAGGGATTATCTATTGCTTCAAAGACTGTGTCTTTTCTGACCGGTTTTGGCAAGCCAGTGGTAGCGCCTAGCATTGAGTGGGCATTTTTGGCACGCTTTGGCAAGCAGATGGTGTGCACGAGCAGCAAGCTGCGCAGCGGGCGCAGGGTACGTTGAGGGGAGGCATCTACAGGAATCTAGACGCCAAGAGTGCCACAGAATCTAGACGCCAAGTAGTGGCACTGCAGAGTCGTAGCGTAGACAAGCTCGTCGTGGATCATTTAGACATTGGTAGTAAGATGATCATTGGTGTTTCCTGGTCGCAGTTGAAGCTTTGGTAATGATCCACATTACGTGAGCTTTCCTTGGGAGCAATTGAAAACGAAGAATCACTTGGTTGGTTCATGGTACGGTTAGTTCTTTTTGTCTGGTATACTGGCCCCTGGTACCAAGCCGGCTCCACCGCTGTCAACTCAGACTCCCACACGTGGAGTCACGGGATGAGGGTGGGCGGGTTGACATGTGGAGACCCCTTGTTACATTGGTTTCTTGTTTGTTGCTTTGTGTACGGTACGGTTTGTTCAACGGACACAGATTCCTTCGTTTTCATCAGGTCACGTGCGTCTTTTCTGACCACGTGAGTTGGTGCTGCGTGTATACTTCATCTGACAGATGGCAAAAAAAACAATGCAGACGTTCGCGATGCCGTGAGTTGTGTCCTGGCTACGGTTTTTTTGGAGTGATGTGCGAGGGAGCTGGAGTGATCGCGACGACCATGATAGATATCAGGCAACAGAGGCGAAGGCAAGCTTGGGGTTTTTACAGCATGTTTTTCCGTGTTTCATTGTCGACACCTGCGTTTGTCAACACAACACAGAACAGAGTTGTCTCTTATCCGCAGCTGGTTATGCATGAGCTAAATATGGCTGCAACATTGCAACATCATGACAGCAAGCACTGACACAGCTTCATCACAAGCCCAGGCACCGACACAGCATCACCGCAACAAAGCAGGGAAATCACAGCTTTTTTTTTCTAGCAGCGCGGCTTTTCTGCCCGCTGTGCCATGGCTGCCTCAGATGCGCAGTAGTGGCGGTTTTCCGCATTGGAGGGAGACTTTGTTTTCAGGGGCTGAAAAGGCCGTTTTTTAAGGCTGGCGCTGGAAAGTGCGGGCGAGCCGCGTGGCGGAGCGAGTGTTCCTTTTATGTGGGCAACGGGGGGACTTTTTGGTATTTCCTAGCCGGGGGGGGAGACCGAGTTTTTCAGATGAGCCAAGCTTGTGGAGTACTTGGCTTCGATGTTTCGTTGGTTTTTTTTTATTTTTTTTTTTTCTTCTTTACTTTGTTTTGTTTTTTTTTTTTGGGACCTCAGGAAAGTTCCCCCCCCCAAAAAAAAATTAACTAATTATACCACTGCGCAGCGGCAGAGGCAGTGCACGCGCTTGACGCTCGAGGGCCACGAGGTTGCAGCCCAGTGGCTTACGTGGCGGAAGTGCAAGCTCAGCGCCGCGTTGTCGGAGGAGGACATGCGGCGCTCGGTGTCCTTGGCCGTGGGCAAAACTGCTTTGCCCAAAGCGCTCACTTGAAGCCGCGTGCAAACAACGCGCCTTTTCTGGCCGTTTTGCGCGCCGGGAGAGAGGCAGCTCGGCGTGTGTCTTTTCTGACCGCGTGAGCTGGTGATACGTGTAGTTAGGCGTCAAGCCACTGCCAAGCACTGCGAATGCACAGCTCAGATCGCCCGAGACGTGATCTGTGAACAGCGGCATCACCTCACTGGAAAAAGCACTGGGTGCGCGGAAACAGTGTTTTTTTCTGAGCCCCTTTTTTTTTTTTTCAAAAAGATAAGTGGTACGTATTATCGTGCTTAATAGTATGACTTCAAGATGGGTGCCAGGTGAGTACTTTGACTTCCGAAGGCGGTCACGGTGATGCCATGAGAGCTTTGCGCACTGGGAGGGGAGCAAAGGAAACATAGGCTTGTTTTGGTATCGAGCAACAGAAGCGCACCCTGGGCTTGAGAATGTCGATGTTATAACGCGGGTTCCATGTGAGTTCTTTTAGATCCGAGGCGGTGATGTGTTTTGGTCTTGGTTGAGGAAGCATCAGGTTGCGCGGCATGCCTGCAATGTTATGTCTTACAGCAATGTCCTACATGATAGCCGAACAGTTCCTTGCACACGTTTATGTATTGTACTGGCTGTGATTGGTTCACGACAAGTACACGTGCAGAACCTCACCTCTGACACTTAGATTAGCTACGCCACTGACACGCACTGCTACTGCATCCGGCTACATCGCTGCCATGGCCGATCTGCCTCGTTGGATCGATGACGCACGCGTGGACTCTGCAGCGAGGATTTCAGCCTTTGAGGCGTTCTGTGCCCGGGAGCCCGCGCAAGTTGGGCAGTTTCAAGATCTGTTTCTTATCATCCATAGATGTCCCTGGGGAAGTAGTGCGCCAGGGTGGCGCTTGCCCACACAAGCCTGTGAAGCGCTGACTTGCAGACGTTGTCAAACTGGTGCTGGCGGGTATCAGTTCCGCTGGTGGCACGCAGCATGGGAAAATGACTACAATAGACTGCGCAGGCCTGGCGCGTGGCGGATGAGGCAACAAGAATAAGTCTGCGAGAGCTACCGCTGCCAGCGCGTGTGTCTTTTCTGACTGCGCGACTGGCGGCCACTGTTCCACCGACATCGAGACGGCGCGCATTGGAAAAGCACACGGCGGGCCTGTGCAGTTCTGTCGTGTCTGTGCTGGGCATACGCTAGGCAGCAAACATAGGCATATGTACTGTTTGTGCTTGCTCAAAATCTGTGGTGCTTTTGGTTTGTCAACGCTTGGAAAACGTCAGCATGATAGGAAGGGAGCACGGAGCATGTCATGCCCTACCAAAGGAAGTCTTTGTAAAGCCAAAAATAGATGGTAGAGACACGCATGTTGGCACTCTCGCGACGGCACCTGTTTTTTTTGGCTTACTCTCTGCTTGCAGCCTTTTTTCGGCATGAGTCCATCATGGCAAAATTATGATGTTTAGCATTTAAGAGCCCACACTTCAAGAGCACACACTGCACATTATGTCACGATGTTCCACGAGCACACACTTCTACACACTCCACTAGTTGTCTGGCGCGGCTTTTCTGCCCGCCTGACATTGCGTCCTGTGCAATGCTCGGTGAAGCTGCTTCGTTTTTTTCCCGATCGACGTCAGGTACTAATGCAGCTGCTGAAAAAAAGCCTATGGCGATACAGCCACACGAGTTGTCCAAGGGAAGCAAGCTCGGAGCCGACCGACGTCTCGTGGGCCGCTTGGTGGATTTCCAAGATACAAGTTCTCTCCTGCTATCTTGTCTGCGGGCCGGGCCGCAAGCAAGTCATACAAATTGAGGCTTGGAGAGAACTTAAAGAGGCAGCGAAGCAAGTCTTTCATGCCGGACAGCTGGTAAGCTTAACCTGTGTATCCCTGTCTTTGCGCAAGGCCGATAAAATGAAATATAGCTACTCAGGGGTGCAAGTCATGGTTCGCTTTGACAAGCACCTGCAAGTAGCGCCCGCAGACGAAGAAAGTTCACGCTCCTTGTGTGGATTTCCAGAGCTTAAGTTGGCAGACTTAGCGCGGACAATACCAGAAACCTCTTTCAAAGCCGCCAGCTGCTTGCGCGAAGGTCTAGTTCGCATCAAGTGTCGCGTTCTCGAAGCAAACGCTTTCACTCCCAAGTCAGGCAAAAGCTTGGGTAAGGCACTTGTGGAGGAGAAATTTGAAAATGAGCGCTGGCAAGCCGAGCTAGTAGGTTTTGCGGAGTTTGCCACTGATGTTGCTGGCCTGCAAGCTGGCAGTGCATACTTGCTAACAGGGATTGCAGTTCAAGCCTCGCAAGACAAGAACGGGTTCGCGTTCAAGTGGGGGAAAGGCTCCGCTGCGTCTCTTCTGACCGGCGAACTTGCTGCGTCTTTTCTGACCGGCGAGAATCCTGACACACTGTCCAACACCAGCCAAGATGTTGTTAGGAAGCTGTCTAACCGGTCTGCTTTGGCCGGCTACCGGTCTCAGGCGCGTGCCATGTATGTTTCCGCGTCGACATTAGATTGCTTTCTGCCGTCGTCTGGCTGCCGCAAGTTTGATAACGCGGAAGTTTGGGAAGTCCCGTGGGTCACCCTGGTGGACATTAATCCTCGGCGCACTGCCTTGGATTGGCACTATACTGGCTGCTCCGAGTGCTTCAAGAGTGCCTGTGCTCAGCACGAAGGCGCGCAGCGTCGATGCTATGCAATCGACGTGCAACTTGTGGACCACACAGGATTGCTGGAAGCCAAAATGTTTACTGCGCAAGCAGACGAAATGTTTGCATCAGCCGGCAATATATAAAATAATTCATACTCCTGGAAGACGAGCCTCAAGATTTTTTTTTTTTTTTTTTTGTTTTTTTTTTTTTTTTTTTTTCGCTTTACTGTACTGCAAACACTACGCGGCTTGAACTTTTCTGTGCGACTTGCGATCAGGGAGGAGGAGGCTTGGCAAAGTCGCGCGGCGCGCAACTATTTACAGGTTTTACAGATTCGGATGCTGCCACAGACATGGACTGGCACTGCGAAGCCTTTATTACGTTTTTCAGCGAGCGGCGGCTGCAGTGGAATTCCTGCGGTGCGAGCAGAGGAGGTTGTTGTAGATGCCGCTGAGCAAATCACAGGGCCGAAGGATTGCTTGCTCGATTGCGTCGAGTTACTGGTACTGATCGGAAATAAAAAGCCGCAAAATCGACAGGAGGCAGACGAAGCCGGCTTGCGTGTGAGCGTTGAGGCATCGGATCTTGGCAGCGAGTCACGTCCGAAGATGACATTGTCATGGCTGGTTTCGACTACTGCATTGCTTGACTTGGGCAGAGAGTTGAATCCAAATGCGACCTTTCGAATCATTGCCAGGCCTGTTGTAGCAAAGGGAAATATTGAAGCCTGGCAAGTGCTGCAGCACTCTTCCAACGTCGACGCGCAAGCGTGGCAAGAGAGGCTACAGTGGCAAAGACAAGACATGGACATGGGCAACTCACGAAAGCGTGTGCCACCTGAAGAGTTTACGCAGCAGACACCAAATAGCAAGGTGCAATGTGTCCGCAATATGCTCGCATCACCAAGCTATACTGCCGAGTGAAGCTCTTCGCTGAATTCAGCGGTGCGTCGTTTCTGACCGCCGTTGTCATCCCGGCATGCTGCTGCTGCTCGGTTACCATCTGTCCGTGCTGTCTAGCCGCCGCCATGCGTGCCGCGCAAAGCCACTATCAGAGATGCTGGCTACATTCCC